>OV277349.1:62346871-62731871 GCA_922984085.1 Sicus ferrugineus | reverse complement strand
GGCGTTCGCTCCATTCGCTCCATTCGCTCCATTTCGGCCCCCCGCCCGCCCGCGCCCCCGCCGAGTGGCTGAGCCGCTTTTTCGGCTGATGCGATTCGGCTGCAACGAGAGTCACACAGCCGCGTTGCCATTCGGCGACGCATTCATCGGGTTGCCGCGGCTGGACGAAGAGGCGCAGAGGCCGTCGTCGTCGTCGTCGTCGTCGTCATCGTCATCATCAGACGAGACGGTTCTTAAAAAGTTTAATTTGTTGTTGGCGATGCCACGGTGGTGTCAGTGTTGGTGTTGTTGTTGCGCTGCTTGTTGCCGATTACAATTGTTAAAAATTTTAACGTTTGCCGGTTCGGTTTTTTTTTTCGCAATTGTGCAGTAAAACAAAGAAAAACAATTAATAAAATTATTTCGAGACAGCAGCAGAGATAGCAAAAACAAATAAGAAGCAACTGAAACAACAACAACAAGGATGGATTCCAAGTTTCTTTTATCTCCAGAATGACGAGGAAAGAGAGAAACACTGGAAGAAAAAGAAAAAAAAAGAAATCAACTACCGGAAGCCATCATTGGAATTTTCGGTTATTTTTCCTCAACAACTCGGTACAACAAATAATTCAATCAAATTTATTTGACAAATAATTCAATCAAATCTATTTGATGATAATTCGCTTAACATGTTTCTACTTTGTGAATTGAAAGTAAGTTGTTTTTCTTTTGCAGTTTGTTCGCCTGTAGTTGCAGCTGTTGGGGGTGCTGCGGGCTGCGGCTGCAGGAGGGAGGCAGTCATCTTCACCACGAAATTGCCAGACGCATGAATGATAGACAAGATAGACGGCGATTGAAGGCAACTCCGGATGCTGCTCTTCGTTTGACAAGAAATTCGTCTGCGAAAAGATGTCTCGAAAACTAATAAGTGGTAAAAATAATGAGTTTCTTAAGAAAGCAAATTAACCTCTTCAATCCTCTTGAACAGTAAAAAAAATATTCGTTTTGTGCTTTAAAATACCTCACGCTACTCTTTTCCTCCTCAAATTAGTTTGCCACAATCAGTTTTATTACGAACCTTTATTGCCATTTATCCACAAACACTCTGCATACTCATGCATCTGAGTATCTAGTGCTACCTACGTGCCACACACACACTCACATATCGCGTATCTGAAACTGCTGGTGTAGCTTGTGCGCTCGTAGAAACGTTTGCAGTCACACATGTTCAGTCACATATGACTGAGCAACTTCCTCCACAATGTGCAGAAATAATGGAAATGGCCATTCAATTTGTTGGAAAGGACGTAGACTGGTACTCGGTATCCATAGTTGGCAATCTGCTACACATTTTCATCTTGCATCCCATCCAGAAAGATATTCTCTGAACGGTTTCTCCCTTAAACATCTGCGTGGAGATAAAATAACTATAGAAATAACTATAATATTAATGATAATATCTGCCGATTAGAATATTATATATTAACACGAAGAAGTTTGAATATAATATTAACGATATCTTCATGTGATGGCTTCAGAAGATACACACAGTATTAATCTACACTACGTAGAATTAAACGTTAAGCTGTTCTGGATGTACTTTCATTACTCTACAAATGGAAAGGGAGGAGAGCTACTATAGTCTGAGCTTTTCCCCATTTCCATCGCTTTATAGTTCTATAGAACTAGAATTTGCAGATTACAGAACAGAAACCATTAAAATACTCAATATGATTTATAGAAAACTGACTTGACTTCTTGGAGACTTCGATGTACTGAATTCATATCTGTCGAGACGTCTTTTTGTAGCTTGTCAGATTTTCGAGTTGTTCGTATATCGATTTAAAGATATTCCAGTTTCAAATGTGATTGTAGTTTTAAATGTGTAAAGGATGTTGATTTCGATGAGACAGTCAAGAACGAACCGTCGAATATGCCATTTTAGACGATTTAATTGATACAGTAATATACAGGCCTGTATAGATTTCAGTTAGCAGTCCTAGATTAAGTGTGGCAAAGGACTGCTAACTGAAGAAATCGCTATACTTTTCAATAAAAGGAAATCGCATACGAGTGCAGATGGCTGTGTTTATCTCTCGAATAATTCTATCTGCTAGCAGTAGTGTCATTGTGAACCAACCTGTCTAATATATTTATCGGACGCGCTTTTAACTAGTAGATGTTTGGTTCAATATTTTATTTGTAAGATGGAAAAAAACCCTATATCAAGTAAATACATTACGTTCAATTCAATCGTGAAATTGTTCGTTATAATCAGTAAAATTCAGGATAGGAGTATTCAGTACAAAACTTCTATTTCAAAACTTCTGTATTTTTATTCCCTACACCGAAAAGAGAGGATATATTCACTTGGTTTTTCTGTCTGTAACGCAAAGAAGGAGACGAGATAGATATAGAAAAGTATATATGGTCTTGCTCAGCGTCATTCCATCTGTCTGTCTGTCTATCTGTCTGTTGAAATCATGACTACGGGAGAACGAACAGAGATATTGCAATAAAATTTCGCACAAATATTCCTTGTTATGTAAAGCAGTTTGGTATTGAAAATGAGCGAAGTCGATTAATAACTACGTTTGCTTTTCATATCAAATGTAGACACTCTTTTAAAAATGTGAATATCTCATAAACGGTAAGAGAGAATAAGATTATTTTGAATTTTAATCCGGGACATAGAGCAACATTACCAAAATATTAGACAAAAATAGACATGATCCACCCACCCATTCAACAGTTTTTACTTGTGTTTGCAGTAGAAGAACTTTTATAAGGTAGACCGAAACTGTCAATAATCCTTCCAATAAATAATACATGAATAAATAATACATTATTGCCATAACATATATTAAATTAGATGTTTTGTCATATCTTATAGAAAGTTTTATGGGTGTCTAAACAACTGCCAACACCCCGTAAATAATACATCATTTCAATCCTCTTGAACTTTCAAAAAATTAATCCTTTTGCGGTTCCTTAAAATACCTCACGCTCTCTTTTTCCTTTTATATTAAATGTTTTTTAATATCTTATAGAAAATTGTATAGCTGTCCAACGAACTGCCAACACCGCGAAAATAATACCGCACAACGCATCAGTTCAATTGGGTTCCACAAATAATGATGTTTTATTATTTCTGGACCATTAACAGAAACCCGTAAATCCGAACTTGTGCTGCACTGACGTTACAAGAACGGCATTATGGGAGTCTGTCAATGTAGACAACGAGTTGCAGAACCACAAGTAGCAGCGACTGGGGCAAGATGTACCACCCCGCGATGACCTTTCCGAAGAGGGACGACCAACAAGGACAAACAACAGGACAAAAGGAAGCCAGTTGCAGTTCTTTCGCACCAGCAGCCTCTTTAACTCTCTGGCAAATTGAGGTAGTAGGTTGTATAGTAGTACCACAACTCTGAACATACTATACAATATACTAGCTTTCTTTGCTTGACTCCGAGCAGCAGTTTTTCGGAATCATTTCAGCAGATCTTGCTCAGTGTTTATTATTGCGTGGCAACAACAAAAGTGATATCATGTTGTGTGTGTTTTTTTCAGTGTCGATTGCAATATCACTGTCATTTCGCCTGTCATTTCGCGTGTAACTTTTGCGTATTTCAGTGTGTGTCATTTTTTTGTTTATGTTTGTTTGGCTGATTCCCTGAGACCCTAACTTGTGACTTTAGAGAACAGTTTCACAAGTTTTGATCTCCGGTATTGGCCGCAAACTTTCATTGTTGCCCACGTTGTTAGTGTTGAGTGTTGCAGATTAAATTTTGCTGGTCATAAATGGTGTTCAAAGTGAAATATGCACTCTAGAACAGCCAATCTAAATTATCAAATAAAAATGTAAATAATTTCGTTAATTTATGTTATCTTAAAATCTGAATAAAAAATTGCAAATATTGAAAGCGTTCAAACATTAAATAAATATAAATGTGTATTCAATTTAACTCTTTTCTAATGATTAGTATATATAACTCCATAATCACAACTAAAAACCGGAGTTGCTCTTGATTAGACCAAACATTTGGTCTTTAGTTTGGCCAAAATTAATCGGTTTTTGTCACAAGCAAGAATTGCCGCAAATCCTTATGGAGAAAATTCCTGGACTCAAATGACATTGTAATCATAATTCTATGATATGCAATTAAAACAAATCCAGCTTAATAAAACCAAACTCATTTCAACATCATCTTACTGTAATAAATATTTTTATTATTCGATATTCTGAGAAAACATTTCTCACATTTGATATTTCGAGTTGATATTGCTGAGTAAATATTTTCGTGATATGATACTGCTGATATTTCAAGCATTAATATTCGAACATTGTAATCGTCACGTTAGAAACATACGAAAATCTATTCCGAGATGAATTCTTAAAGCTATTATTAAGCGAATACATTTATGTATGTATGTGTATTATTCCTTCTAGTTGTCCTTTTCTAGATCCTTACTGACTCTCGACTCCCTTTCGGTCGCATAGTCTATTATTTGTCTGCCATTTTGATTTCCAGTCCGTCTTCACTGATGAGTGCATTTGTCTTTAGACTTCTTTTTGCGCTCTTCGCTCGAATTCGAACGGCGCGCACCCTGTATTGGCATGTACGGGGGCGTGGGACTCGAACTGTGATCTAAAATGAGGGAGGGGAGGAGACATTAGTGCTGCTGTACCCTGGCGAAGGGTTCGGCGGCGGAATACATATATACCGAATGAACCAGTTTTGTTGTTGCTGCTGTAGTTCATGCGCGGTGAGACATCGTGGCCACTCAGCAGTGAATCATGCGAATCCAATGAGTAGTTTTCCGATCTGTTGGGAAGTGGGGAGCAAGTTAGAGAAGAGAGATTGAGAGAGAGTAAGAAGAGTTCTGGGAGAAATCCCTCCTACCTTGTCATCGAGTTATTTTGTGATCCATGTCCATTCTCCCGTCCGATAATTAAAGAAGCCGGACGCTGTCCAGGTCGACAGCTGTCGACTGGCAGTGCGTAGATATCATCGTCGTGTCCGCAGCCACTGTCATCGAGCGCGGCAGACAAGCGTTGTTGCTCGCGCGACAAGCTGCCCCCGTTAATGCTACCGTTTTGCGATCGCTGTTGCTGCTGGTTGATCACATCGATGGGATTCGAGTAGGCTTCCATATCGAGCAGCTCGTCATGGCTGGCACTTGACGGCACGTTGATCCCAGCGGGTGGCTGATGATTGGACGAAGCGATGCCGTGATGTTTCGGCAACGCCATGCAGTCCTGCGGCAGGGGTAACAGTGGTCCACAGTGCAGCCCATTTGTGATGCTGGAACAGGAAGCCGACATGTGGCTGCTCTCCTTGTGTTGACTCTTACGTTGACGTGCCTTCTCTTTGGCGCGTTTGGCTTTGGCTTTTTCCTGAGAAGAGAAGAGGTGACAGAAGCTTAAAGCGAAATCTTGACTCATTACAATCTCTCTCGTCTCAATTCCCTCTCATTTAGTTTTAGCTCTGTGGATTCCGTTTCAACTTATATCATCTCGTCCCGCATCAATTCAATCCACACATCATCTTATTTCTCGCCTCATTTCACCTTAATTTATCTCATCTCGTTTCATGGCTACCTATCACAACCCAACTCACCACAATTCGTTTCAAGTCGCATCATCCCTGCTGATATTATCTTACTTCAACACACCTCTCTATACTTGCTCAGACCCATTACCGTCTCATAGCTATTCAATACATCGCTTCTCATCTCATGTAATCTTATCAGAACTCGATTCTACTGATCTAATCAGACTTACACATCACCAGATATTATTTTCCCTAATTACTCTCAATCCCAACTCATCTCAACTCATTTCGTACACCTCAACTCATTTCGTTACACCTCAACTGACCACCTCACCTAATCCCTTACTCCCAATCCTCCTACCATCTTAACTTCTACCGAATTCATCTAATTTTCTATCAACTGATTTAATCTTATCACAAAGTTTTAGTCGTGCCCACAATCTCCTCTCGAATTCGAAACGAGATCGAGGCGAGAACTATCTCGCCTTGTGGGCGTCACTACCCAGTCTATTTCTATCTCCACATATCGTCCAGATTTACCCTCTCTTGCAGCATCTTAGCGAGTTCCTTGTCCTGCGCCTCGATGGCCAGTAAGCGATCTCGTTCCTCTTGTGTCAGACCGTCGTTTGCTTCCATTTCCTGGAGGCGGCGAGCCAGTAGCTACAAAATAAACGGTATCTATTTAAAGATTACTATCCTCCGCGATTCCTTATCCCATTCTTACCTCGTCCTTTTGCTCCTGTTTGATTTTCTTGCTCATCTCTTTGATCTCTTCCATCGGCAATCCGATCTCTTTGAGGCTCGCGTAATCGCAGGGATCCGCATAGAGCTCTATATCGTCGACATGAGACTGCTGTTGTAACCGGTCGCCAGAAGCCCCAGATTCCTCTGTCACGCCCACATCATTTCCCACCAACTGATCGTACTTCTCCGGTGAGAGTTTCTGAAATTTATGATCTGCTCTCAGCAAATTATCGGAAGGTGAGAGAAGTTTGTGGAAGTTGTTTGTGTTGGTGTAGGCGTGTGGTGAGTTTGGTGGTAGTGCTGGTGGTAATGGTGAGTTATTGTGTGTTGGAGTGGTCGTGATTGGCTTGATATTCAGTACATCGTTTGTATCGCCACGGATCTTGTAACGTCGTATACTGTCGGCAACATCCGAGTACTCAACCAACTCCTCCGGTTGGGGCGGCAGCGGTGGAGGGGGTTGCTGATGCAAGTGAGGATGGTTGTGGTGGAGATGCGATGGAATGGCTGCTGTGGTGGTTAGTAACGACGAGAGAGACGGTGCGAAAGTAGGTGATCGGGGTGAGTTTGGTGCGTTTTGTGCTGGTGGTGGATTTGGTGCGATAAGCGATTCGAATACATTGCGACTGCGTGGTGCGGCAGCCGATGATGATGTTGATGTCGATGGAGGAACTGATGATGCCGAATGTTTGCTGCGTTGTAGTTGCAGCTGATGTTGCATGACTTGCTGTGCATTCTGGTATTGATGTTGTTGCATCGGAAAGTTTTCTGTGGTTAAGGCTGGATGAGGGCGTCCCGTCTTATTTGAACGCTCCGCAAACTGACTGACTGATGACTGCTGTTGTTGTTGTTGTTTTTGTTGTTGTGGTGGCAACAACGGTGAGAATTCATCACTCACCAATACATGGGCGGAATCGTTGCTATGGTAACTCGGGTGCAAGTAACCATTTACTTGTTGTTGCTTGTGTGGTCGCGCCGTGACGTCATTGGAGTTTTGTTGTTGCAAGAACCCCGACTTGGTGGGGCGTGGCGGTGGTTTGGATTTCTCACGTGAACCAGTTGGTGGTGGTTGCGGAAGATTCACGTAGATTTCCTGAACAAATGATGAATGCAATTTGTTACACAAGCATGAGTGATGATTAGTTTCTCTCACTCACCTGCATTTGTTGCGCTATCATCTCGCTCTCCTGCAGATCTCTTTGCTGTTGCTCTTGCAGATCGCACTCCAGTTTCTCGGCGATTTCCTTAGCAATGCGTTTGTCGTGTTCTTCCCTGCGTTGATTTAGGATATAATTGTGACATTCTTTATGCAAACTTATCTCTATCTCTCCCCACTTTTTCACTTACTGTTCGAGTAATTTCCTGCGATAGTACTCCGCCTGTTTCTCAGCGTTCTCCTTCTCTTTGATCTGCTCATGCAACGCTACGGGGAAATCTTCTCTCACCACTGCATTCCGATAGCGATTCCCTTTGTAAAAATGGTTAACTGGAGTGATATAAATTTTGTCATATTAGAGTTGCTAAAATGGGTTTGAGCTGGAGTTACATACTCTCCTGCGACTGTAGCTTGTAGGCGAGTGCACCATCCTCTCGCACCAACCACTCCTTGCATACTGAAAAAGGATAAGAAAAGTTGAAGTAAATCAATGTATGCTCAATAAGTTCATACGTGAGTTTATATCGTATAAGACCGGATACCACAATATCATATCATATTATATTATATATCAGAATGTTGTGAACTTTATTATGCTTCGTGTATGGTAATTTTTTAGTAAGCTATGCGAAATACCAGACAATATTTCCTGATCGTTAAGTAAGACAGAAATCGTGTTTATAATTATAATATTAATAAATTCTTTGATAGAGTTTTCAGTATGCAAGTAACACCTGCAGGTCCTAATTGATTATGGAAAGAGCAGCTGCTGGACAGCTGTTTGAGAAGTAAAGGGTTAGGACGACACATCGAAGAGGGAAGAAGTCTACACACATCGCTATCAGCAGCGAGCAAACACAATTCAATCAACGATATCGTATTCGGCCATCAACAAGCAAATCGATCCATCGTTCGATCGATCAGTAAATAACGAATTCCAAACACACGCACCCAACGGATACCCATTAAACCCTCCGACTGCAGAACAAAAAGAAAAAGCACACAAATTACAACACAACAAAATAAACAACAGATAAGAGGAAGACAAAACCGATTATTATATTACAGGAACAAAAAAGGAGGTACTGTAGAGAAAGAAAACCATTCTCAGAATAAAATACTTCAAAGAAATGCTTGGTTTTCGAAATTTATTAGCACTTAATTCGAGGAGAGCTGGAAGTGACACAGAGCAGACAGCAAAGACTTCAGTGGCAATCAATGGAAAGTAAATTAAATCCGCCCTTTCCTCACTCCTCCCTCTTCACACATCAGCGCTTGCAATTTTGCGAAAATTTCTCATCATAAATATTTAGGAGACTCTGAAGATGTGGCGGACAATGTTAGAGGGAAACTTAAAAAACGAGGAGTTACAGTTGCTCGCACTTATTTTTAAGCAGCTTCTTCACACTCGATCGCGACTCACGGGTAATCCGAGGAACAGCAGGCAGCCGTCACGAGCCGCTGAAGACGATCGATCGATCCACTTGAGTAGTCGACCTCGAAGCTGAATCACGCGAGTCTACCCACACCATGGCCAGTACCGGTTATACGATAACCATCTCTGAGATTCCATGAATGACCCACACAAAAAATATTCAACGAAAAATACATTATGATCTGTAAAATTTCTTTAATGATGGTTCTCTCACTTCACTGCGTAACGATCCTGTATTCGACCTGCAAGGGTGGAATGGAGTTTTACGACCTGTAATGGAAGGGGTGAGAGAGCGAAGATCGAGAAACTGAGGGAGGGTTTTATAAAATTTTATACGTATTTATTGCACGTTCTTCAACACAAGGAGCTTTAATAAGGTAGGTGAAAGACAAGATGAAAAGAAGTCGAGATCGAGTCGAAGAGAAGAGGATCCTTCCAGATACAAATGAATAAATTATCACCAAAAAGGAGGAGAAAAATGTGGAACATATGAAGGAAAGTGCGATATTTGATATGAGATCTCAGATAAGACACCGCAGAAAGGAACAAGAAAGTTGCCAGATAAAAACGGATATGGCAAGGAATGTATCATCGTCACACTATGCTGCAATAAGGCAGTACTAAAAGTCTGTAGGACTATTAATAACTTCTTTCTATTATTTCCTCCCGCACACTGTGAAATTCCGGGAATCTTCCTCGATCGCATTCACTCCCTTTCTTCATCTTTACCATTTTTATAGCTTCATTTGTGTCAGTCTTTATGGTCGCGCTTATTGCATCTGCACTTGATTACAATTCTCTCATATCTCTCGCGTTGATCTCTCAAGTTGATCTCGCGGCCCCCTTCGTGACCTCTTGACGGGATCGAACGAAAGAGCAACAACAACAACAGCTTATTAGAACATCTAATGACTCTAGCAAAGCGAGTTTATAAGAATCTGGATGACTTCGCATTAAATACGTATTAATGGCTTCGTAAGATGGTCAGCCAGATATCGTTTTTACGATCTCGAAGTTTTAAGTTTTTCGAGTTAATTGAATGTGAGTCAGAGCAGAATTCATTTCAGCGTAAGAGAAAGAGAAGCGGAGAAAGGTCAGGATTGAAAAAGAGAATAATGAACAAGTCAAAAGGTGTAATTAATTATATTTCTCTGTTATCTTTACTTATTTTTACACGTTTTAGTGATTAATAGAAATTTACACTATATAATAATATAATCTTTCTCATTAAATAATATAATCTTTATCCTTAAATAATAATTGATTTTCGTTCCCTTTCCTGTGGTTCGCGTGTCAAAGGGTTAAAGAATTAAAGCGGCACAGCGGATGTCATTTGTTGTTTTTCTGGTTTACTCTTGTGTTGGTCGTTTTTTGCTCTATTAAAGATCAACTTTGTGATAAAAAAGCAGCCTTCCAGCAGCTGTTGCTGAAGTTGGCAGCACTTGTTTTGACCACAAGTTAGTTACGAACAAAATGAAGCAACCGCGTTATTAAGGGCACCTGCAGGTTTATGGTAAACAACTACAACAACAGCAGCAACAGAAGGTAATAGAAACAATTTACAGACGATGCATCATACATAACAGGAAATATATATACACAGCAAATGTATATAAACAAAACCCACACACATAAAAATACATATAAACAAACGTAGGGAAACAAAAGCATTTTAAATTTTTATCTGAAATAGAAACAAAACAGCGGCAGACTGTTGGCTAAAAAAAGGAGTTCAGTATAATTTTTGATTCTAAGTGAAGATGGTTTTTTGTGATGAATACCAATCACAATAACGACGCTTGACGATTATTAAAATGTTGTAAACCACAAAAACAATGTTGTTAGAGAAGTTAAATATTTGTTGACAACATGATGCAGACGAAGAATTTTATTTGTTGCCACAAATTATGTTGATATTAATATAAAAGTTGATAACGGCAGAGGAAGTTGATATTTTTAAGTTGATATTTAAGTTGATCCTGAAGTGAAACTCGGCAAAAACATGTTTTTGAAAATGTGGAAATCTGCGAAACCGGCCAATTGCAGTGCAACAGCCTTGGCTCGAGTTTTTCCACTTTCATTATCTGGAGGTCGATCGAGCACACGCGTTGTCAGCAGCTTTTCAACTTTTCAATGCAACATGTTTTTCTCAGCGCTATGCAAACGGCAGACGAAGAAGACAGAAGAAGAAGAGCGATTGATGGTTTTTTGGGGGGGCGGGAGCGGACGAAGGAAAGCAAGGAGGGGAAAGCAATTGATTACAGTGACCACTGCAGTCGGTGTTGCCGTGCAATGTGAACACTGCATGTGGGAAAAAGCTGTTTTCAATTAGGAGGACGAATAATTGCAGATACATTATTTCGCTTGTCATTCACGCTTCGTAGGCGTTGTTGTTGTTGTTGTTGTTGTTGTTGTTGTTGTTGTTGTTGTTGCAGCTGCTTCTGTCATTGACGCGTAGGCAGCAGTAGCAGCAGCAGCAGCAGCAATGCGCATGAATGGCTCTCGAAAGAGATGAAAGACGACCACTTGGACGGAAGACTTGGACGGAAGCCTCAAAAGTGTGAATCCTCACTATTCGGCGACTCATGCTGCAGCACTGAATGAATCTTTTCTTCGTAAACATGATGCGAATTTCTCTTCAAGCAAAAAATTAGAAATTAAAATTATTTGTTGTAAATACAATATGATAAAATAAAGTAAACATTCATTTATTTTTTCTTAATTTTCAATTTTGCTTTACAGTTGATTAAATTCTTTTCATGTTTAATTGTAGAGTAGAACAGAAAATAAAACTAGAATTTCCTGGATTTAGTTTAACAACAACAGCAATAACAACAGCAATAATAACGTAAAACGTGTTGTCGCTTTAGATTTCGTGATGTTCTGATTTTCTGCGGCCAACAAGTTTCAAGCTGGCCTGCCTGCCCAGTTTTTGCGATAATTCTTTGCAATTTTTTGCTCTCCGCAAACAACATTGGAATTCATGTGATTTCCTTTCGTGCTCACGCTGGATTCACTTTTCCTTGCCTTGTGTGTGGATTTCGTTCTTTCTCAGTGCTTCGCGTGAGAATGTCTACTCAACAATTTGCTACAAATTGCGCTTTAGAAGCTTCAACTGCTACCACCAAATTGAAATGCAGTCCACAGTGGCGGTCTAGCAAAAATTTATAGTTTTATCTGGTGAGGAGGAACAGTGACAGAAATTTTAAAAATATTTTTGTTCTTTTTTTGCGTTCGTTTTCGTTCTTTTTTGTGTTCTTTAATTTTTATTACCTTCTTTTTTTATTTAATTTGTTAGTTTTTAAAATGCTTTTTATTGTTTTCCTTCCCTTTTCCCCTTCTTCTAGCAAGTTAATTAATTTTTGTTTATTTTTCTTCATTGAGTTTCTGCGGACTTGCAATAAACAAAAACGACCAACGACGAGGTTCATATAAAAAAAGCGACTTCCATCTTTTTTAAGCGGTAGTTTTGCGGTTTCCTTTTGAAACAATCTAAATATCGGATCGAATTTCACGCTTCAACAAAAAAGTCCAGTGAAATTTGTTTTATTCTCTCTACTTAACCTAAAATTTTTAGTTAATAGTTACGCTGTTACAGGCTTCGGTTAAAAACTGAGTTCTTGAGTATTATTTTAAAATAATTTTTTGCTATCTTTTTTTGCTTTCTTGTTTTTGCTGTTTAATAATATTACAACATAACAAACTGTTAAGTTTGCTAGCCAGAAGAAATGCTGAGCTGAATTCTGTTGTCTTCCATCCCCTGTTGCTCGTGCGGCTTTAAAATGATTCTCGTTTTTTGGTTTTTATGAGGACAATGATACGAAATTCAGACAGCATTTTTAAGGCAAACTATGTTCGTGCTTTTCAATTATAATTCTTGCAAAAGCAGCTTTTAATTAAGTTAGAGTTTTCGTTAAAATCATTCGACATCTTTTTGCATGATTGCTACGAGAATTCGAAGCTAAATTCGGAGCTGAATTCGGAGCTGAATTCGGAGCTAAATTCGGAGCTGAATTCGGAGCTGAAATCGGAGCTGAATTAATACAACTCAGGTGAGAAGTTGTGACGATTTTTAAAATATTCACAAGAAGAATGTGTTTTGCCGCTGGTTATCTGGTGCGGTTAACATATTCAATATTTTCCTTCTTCTCATGCAATTCCGACCTTTCATCTGTTCATCAAACTTCGAAGACCATTTCGAGAAATCAGATCGGAGACGAACTTCGCAGTACAATCGAACCGAACTCGGGTCCTCCCTTGTGTTGCATGAATATTTGAAGAGTGAGTAATCGTCAGCGGCTTTCACGGAACCAGAAAAGGTGAATAAGAATAAATAAAGAATATTTTCACAGCTGAACTCTGAAGTCGTAAAGACCAAAGACTGCTTTTATGGTTAAGCAAGACAGAAGAAACTTTTACTGCAACTATAAATGGAAGTCGTGTTGTTAAAAAAATATTACTATAAAAAGATTATAAAAAAAACTGACTGGTGGTGATTTCTAAATCTGATGCAAGGAATATAAAATCACGTTGAATTTAATTGGTTTCTACGTTACTTTTAATGCAGTTTTGGGAGAAACAAATAGAGATTTTAGAAAAATTCATTTAAACGTTTATTAAAATTGCAGGCAAATGAAGTAGTATGAAGTAATGGAACAAGTAATGGAACAAGTAATGGATGGAGTAATGCGCTACGTAATACATGAAGCGCTTGATGAATGAGGTAATGAAACAAGTAATGGATGAAATCAGAGATAAAGAAATGGATGAAGTAATGAGGGAAGGAATGCATGAAATAATGGGTGAAGTAATGTATGAAGTAATGGGTGAAGTAATGGGTGAAGTAGTGTCTAAAGCAATGTCTAAAGTAATGTCTAAGGTAATGTCTAAAGTAATGTTTGGAGGACTCATAAATCCCACGTAGGCAGTGGACACCCAAAATGTGAAGATTTTGTGAAGTGAAGTCTGGCTGAAGTCTGAGATGCTTAATAAATACCATCGCAGGTACAGGAACTCGTATCTTCTCATCTTCTCAGGTAACTGACTTCACAACAACGCATGTCAAGAAATCATTAGTTTTTCCATCCATTCATCCAAAATTAAGGAGTGAAAGCAGTGGGAAGCTACTTAAAAAAAAAGAAAATTAAGTGAAAATAATTAAATAAAGAAACAAAAAAGAAAAGAAGACACAAAAACAAGAAATGTTGCAAGTAAAAAATTTGAGAAGCCGTTTGATTAAAAGTGAATGCAGTTTACTGCGTTGCTGCTGTTGTTGTTGTTGTTGGTTGTTGTTGTTCTTGATGTTGTTGTAAATATTTGACTGGCTCGTGACTAATTTACAGAAAGCAGAAAATCAGAAACTCAAATTCAGGACTGTGAGGTTCTTCGGCTGGCAGTCAGTCAGTTGTCAGCGACGTACTTGCAAACAGCGAATTCGCTGCAGCAGGAGTAACAAAAAATGGAACGGCTCCACAGGGAGAAGAAATTAACTGTATCTATATATGTATTCGTATTTACTACACAAAAGTATCTACAGCTGAAGGCAGAACAGTGCAGATACATATGTATCTGCTGCTGCTGGCTGCTGCTGCTGCTGGCTGCATCTTCGTGCTGACTGCACGCGCACTTTGACGCCAATCAAGCATCAACTGCTGCTGCTGCTGCTGCTGCTGCTGCTGCAAACAAGATGCTGCAGTAAATCGTCTTGTTGCTGCCGTATTTTTAAATCACTCGTGGTATTGTTGTTGCATTTGTTGTTGCTGTTTCGGAATAATACTCGTAAGCAACTTAAAGTGAAGTTTTTCTCTCCTTTTTTCAATTTCATAAAACATTTCGCAAAAATAGATTTGGCTGGCAGTGAAGTGAAGTGAGGAGACGTGTTGTTGTTGCTGTTTGCATTTTAAAGATGCACAGGCTTCGTTTTTGGTACGTGCAAAATTCCAAGATGTTTTAATCACATTCAAAGCGAGTGAATGTGAACTCATTGTTGTTGTTCTTGTCGTCGTTGTTGTTTTTCTTGTCGTCGTTGTTGTTGTTGTTGTTCGTCGTCGTCGTTGTTGTTGTTGTTGTTCCTCCGTTAGGTTGGCATTTAATGAAAGTGCTCGTGCTGCAGATGTTTTCACATCTTTTTATCTGCGTGTTTTGTGCTGTTTTTCGAAATGAATTTCTTGTCCAAGATACTCTGATGTAAGCTACAATTTGGCTTGCATGTTGTTGCTCTTTTTGGTGTTTGGCAGTTTGGTTTTTCAGGTTGCTGCACAAGCTTTTATTAAAAATTTTTAATTTGAACGGTGTGTGTCGAGAGAGAGATGTTAATGTTGTTGCTACGTTGTTGCTTGTTGTTGTAGTCGTTGTTTTTATATTGGTGTTGTTGTTGTTGTTTGTGCTGTTGGTGCTGTCGGTGTTGTTGTTGTTGTTGTTGTTGCTACTGCTGCCGCTGCTATTATTTTTAGCTGGGAAGAGTTTCACTTTTACTAAGATGGCTCTAGCAGATACATTTGTTTCCATTTGTATCTAGCAGATACTTTCAAACTATGAAATTATTAAAATTTTGTGAAAACGGTTAAATTATTTTCTCCAGCTGAATTAACACTTACGTTGAGATACATTTGTATCTAACAGTGCTTAAGAAACTGATTGCTTTTGTGATCCTGGTTGTGTTTCTGCTTTTTGTACCATCCTTTCATCAGCTTTTTCGGTTTTATTTTTGTTCTTGGCACTTTTTCGCTTTTTAATGTAAACACATTCGATTAAATGAAAGTACAGTTGCGACAAAAATTATATTCAAAAGTTTTAGATACCCAAAGCACTTTGAGACACTTTTGGTTTTTTTTTTCTTGCTTCTAGTAAGGCAACGCATTTTATAATTTTTTTCTTAAAATCAGTTAATAATTAGTATTCGAAGTGAGTATTCTGAAGTTTGTTTATTTTTTTTGCTTGAATTTAAGTGAGTTTTTGCTTTTCTTCGCTTCTACGTGCGTCAAGAGTTACTGGAGACTAAGAGATGCTTTTTTAATTTTACTAGAGCGTCAAATACAGAATGTGAATCTTTTCGTAGTTTTGTTTTACATGTTTTACATCTGTTTACAATATTTTTTAGCATGGAAACATTTACACTCAGTTTCCGTAGAGTGTGTATTTCTATTAATATTAATCTGAAAGATACTTCACTGCGGTTTATACATTCAATCTCTGGAATTTCAATTCTTTTTTAATTTTTTACTTATTTATTTAATATTTTGTATTCTCTTTACATGGAGTACTAAAATCGTAGAACTTTCTCTGTAGTAAATATTGTGTACTAAAATTGTTACTTATTTAGAAGGAGTACTAAAATTGTTTACAATAATTACATGGAATACGAAACTTTTAGACACTCTTTACAGGGAGTTCTAAATGTTTGCACTCATTCTAAAATGAGTACTAAAATTAAGAAGTCACTTTTAAGGTAGTAATAAAATATTGTAATCAATTTACACCTGGAACTAAAATATACTCACTTTAGAGAGTACTAAATCTTTTTAAACACTTCTGCGCGAACACTAAACTGTTATACCAACTTTTGAGTGAGTTCTAAAATAAATACACTTTTAATGGAGAACTAAAATTTAGTACAAAGCGAAAGTGTGACCTTTTCAACATTTTTATAAGGTAAAATATTTTCAGTTTTGTGTTCTCGTTTCTTCTTCCCCTCCTTTCAACGTGAGGTTCTTCTGGTGTCGCTCAACTGACCCTTCTAAATTCATAGCGAGTTTATTTGTTGTTGTTGGTTGTTGTTGTTGTTGTTGCTTTTTGTCACTCTGAACGCAGGTTGTTAGCACAAAATTCGTGTGCTTAACGATAATTTTGACAGCTTTAAACTCGCTTGCACTGCAGTGACTGAATTGTGTGTATTTAAATTTCTTTCCGCTTCGTTGGCTGGTTCTGTAAATTTGTTTTGTTACACCAGCCCCCGCCCTCCCCCCCCCCCCACCCCTCAACAACGCATTCAGGTCATTCCAGCTCTCAAATTAATGCGTTCTACGCTTACCGAATTCTTTTCAAGCTCGTTCTCGAATTCTTTTCAAGCTCAAATTTCACTCTGTTGAGGTTGTCAATAAATCGCGTTGCAATCCAAATAAATGCGATGACGATTGCATGTTCGAGTTTCAGTGCGAAGCCGCGTTTCTGAGGCTTTTGTGAGCTGGGAATTCTTGCGAATGCTTATCTCAGAGCGCTGATTATTTTTTCGTTTCTGTTTTTTCAACGTTTCTACATTAATATTCGTCCCATTTTCAATTTTGCTAATCGAAACAATTAATTTCCTTATTTCTCTGCAATCGCAAGCAAATAAAGTGATTAATTTGCGTTTTTCTCCTTTCTTTTTTTTGTAGTTTTCTTTTTCGTCGTTTTCTTTTTCGTCGTTTTCTTTCGCATGAAGTTCTCCGTAAGTGGGACACCACTACAGAGGCGTGATGAAAATTCGAATAAAAGTTCAGCGAACTTTTTTGTTTATAGAAACAAAAAAAAGAGCGCGAGTGGATTTGAAAATCGGCGAAATCGTTATTATAAAATACTTTTAAAAAAGGAAGAAGAAAGCAAAAAAACCGAAATCGATGCAATCTTTAGCGATCTTCTCGAACTGACCCAGTGTATCTGTTATCTGGTGGATACTCTCTACTCCGCGGAACAGCTGTCGTGTATCTGGAATCGATGGCTACTCACCTTCGTTGACGTGACCCGTCTTGGGCAGCGCTTCGTTTTTGGTGAACTTGTTCATTTTCACAGCAGCCACCTCGCGAAAGCTCGCAATAATTGCAGCAACAATAACAACGGATTAACAGTTGATGTATCGGCCAGTGAAAAGTTGTCCGTCAGTCATCAGATACACAAAAGAGTTTTTTGCGTTTCCAGCGTCTAAAATTGAGATTCTAAATTCACAAAGAACTTGTTGAAATGCCTCTCCAGCAAATCGCTGCACGGCGAGCGGCGAGCGGCGAGCGGCGAGCGTGTGAAGTGTATCGCGCATCCAGCAGATGCTTGCACTTCCAGCAGGTAGCAGGGAAAAAGTATCTCGTCCGTAGAAATAGTCAAACCGCGCGCTTGTTTGAAGTGGCCACTCGCAATTTCACAACTTCACTGCAAACTGTTTCACGATGTATAAATTTTAAAAGAAAAACTAATTTTACTCGCGTTCTATTCACGTAATAATTAATATTCGGCGCTACCCTTCACTGCACTTTATTGCCGAGCGTCGCTGCAGCAGCGCACTCTTGGCCATTGTTGTCCGTTGTTGCAACAATGCAGTGCAACATTTTACGTCGTCTACAGTCACGAATACAATTGTGGATACCACGAAATTCAAATCTACGCCTCAAAACAAATGAGGGAAAAAGCAAATGAAAACTGCAGTTTTATTAACTGAGTAAACGAAAAACTATCAATGAAATTTTATTGTTAACAATGCAAGCTACGACTGCATTTGTTTCAGATACACAACAATTAAAAACCAAATTACACGAAATTAGAAAAAACGTTTGCGCTTCAGCGACAACCAACTTTCAACACACTCGAGAGCCGCTCAACGAATGCCAACAACAAGCTGAAATTTCGTGGATTGCTTTGCTGGAAATCGTAGCTGGAAGTAGTTGCCAGCAAATGCTGAGAGTGTGAGAGAGAAAGTGTGATAACTGTAAAGGACAGCCTATTGCAGTGGCTTCGCAACTGGAGGGTAAATTTTAAGCTGTTAGTTTGAGAAGCACTGTCAAAGTGGTGGTGGCGAAGTTTAGAAGGAAGTGTAATTTTTGAAAGGAAAAACAAAAAATTAGATTAGAGAACTGAAAAAAAAACTTAATATAAACTAAAGATTGTGAGAGATTGCTTAAAATAAATATATCTTCCGTTTTTTACTCTTTTTAGTTACTTTCAGATGTATTTTACAATTTATTGCGACGAATTCGTGCCTGCAAGGTAAATTTCAGTATAACAGTTTGCAAGGTACTGCAATTTCTACAGTGGTGTCGAAGTTAAACAAAAAAATTTTAAAATTTTAAGCATGATTAGAAAATTAAGATCTTCGATCGAGCGGCTTGTTGCAGAGCGAATTAAAAGTTGAGCTTTTAAAAAGATTCTGAAATGTTGTCTCAGCATCTCAAGCAGATATTTAAACTTTCTTGTGTGGATCGGAGTGAATTTTGTGTGGAAAGAGGGAAAAATCAAAAATCTGTTTTGCGTCTACGCGTTTTCATGCAAAAACAAAGATACAAATGAGAGAAAGATACAGATACAGATGCAGATACGGAGCCACAGAGGCAAATACTCTCCATGTTCAGTGAAACATCTCGAGGGATGGCAGGCAGGCAGGTAGAACGAACAGGTAGCCGTGATTATCGGCGCCTGGTACCGATCCGATGTGGTTTCGAGTGAGACAAAAACGCCCGAGAAAAAGTAAACAAGACGTGAAGAGCGAAACTCTGATATTTCACAGAGACAAAAGAGGGAAAAAAATGTGAAAGATATTTCGTTTTATCAGCAAATATTAATGAAACCAGCATTGAAAACCTGAATACGAACGAGTTTCTGAGTTTTGGTAAGCGCGGAGAGCCACTCGCTGAGCTGGCTTGGCTCAAACTTGGCTGAGAGAGAGATGGAGAGAGAGATGGAGAGAGAGAAGAAAAAAAGAAACTTGGCGCGCTCCAGCTGCTTACGAACGAAACGGCGTCTAGAGTTGGTAGTACCGCGATGAGTGTGGCTCGAAACGGAGTCGAACGGGTTGAGTTGCGTTGCGCAAGTTGAAACACAGAATAACTCAATTTTATGCTTTCGCATTACAAATTAAATACAGCAAACGGATAAAATTAAGTAAATATTAAGCAATGAATGTGATTTAATAGCCGTAATATGTGAAGAAGAAGGCCATAAAATTCCCCATACAGCGAAAAGCACAACGCAAACAAGTAACTTGCAGATGCGCAAAGTATCTGTGGAGTTTTAACTCGAATTCCGTTGAAAACTAGTTACGAACGCGGCGAGAGCTGCAATCGCCTGCCTGCGTTTGTTTGTGTTTTTGTTGTTCCGACACTCGTTTCAAGCCGGGCTTATTAAACGAAAGCCACGAAATAAGTGGAGAAGAAGGAAGCAGAATCGAAGCGGCATCTGAGCGGTGAGATCGGGTGAAAGAGTTGTTGTTGTTGTTGCGAGCAGTTTGGTAGCAGTTAGTGAAGCGTTTATGAGTCATCGAGAGTGCGTTTAGCCATAAAATATTAACTCAACATTTTTATTAAGAACTTGAGATAACAAAAACAAGTGTCGTAAAAACAATAAAAGAAAAACGCGCACTCATAAAAGCTCCGATTTCACAGACTGATCGATAAAAGCCAACAATCGTCACCTGCTGGAACATCTTGATTTTCGCAAAAATGCGTTCTTCTCTGCCGCTGACCTTCAATGTGGCTGCCACGCTGCTGTTCGCGGTGCTGCTCAGCGGCCTGACGGCGGCCAAGGATTGCTTCGGCCACATCTGCCGCGAGGGCGTCCAGTTCTGCTCCGCCTTCCTCGAGGGCTGCGACGAGTGCGCCAAAGTCTGTGATAGCAGCTCGCATAACTATCACGCAGATACGTGCAGCGGCCAGTGTTCAGGTAGAAAGTGTAGAGTACTCGTAGTTTTGTCTGCTTCTCCGCGTTTTTCAACTCACAATAACTTCGCAAGTGCAAAATAACAAAAGCTGTTTTCTGCATTTCTGGCTCATTACATCATTTTGGTATTGTTAACTTAAACTCGGGACGAGTTATAATTGTTGTGCAGCATTCACTCGGTGCACAAAATTTAAGCGCTGTAAGTTTTGCAATTTTCTGCAATGCAATGAAGTCTAGCTTTCGATATTCGGTTTCGTTTGTGCACCTGGGTGCGGAATTTCGACCACAAAATCAAGTTTCTCAGCTCAATTGCAAGTACATGATTACTTAGCAACAATATTCGGCGTTATATTGCAGATATTTTTCATTTATTTCGAAGATTTCGACATAATCAGTCGTTATTTCATTATTGTAGATTTGGTTTCACAATGAAAAGATCTGAAATTCGGCGAAGAAGGAATCGTTGTTCCCCGAATGTTTAGCTAAACTTTTTCGCATATTGAAATTCCTCACCGCTCTACGCTTATTTCGAAAATTTTAGCAAATTAGTGCTAACAATTTTAATAAGTGATAAAAATTGTGTGTTGTTAAGAAGTGTTATTATTTATTTATGTTAACAAGAAGCAATTTTTTGCACTTAACATTGTGTTTTCTGATGATTCGTGGAAAAATCAAGCTAAAAATTAACTCTATGAATCTTCTTTTTACAGAATACAATAAATTCGATCCACTTAAAGCTGAGATACACGCTATACAGGTGCAGCAACACATCATCCTGATCCTTCTGATACTGCTGCTGGCAATGATTTTTGTACGCTACGGCTATAAATGCATCCGCTGGCTGCAACACAAGCGCTGCATCATTTTAATGCTGAAGAAACTGCAGCGCAAGAAGATGCACGGCGATGCGACCGGCAATGGCAAGGATTTGGCCTGCGACGGTGCAACAACAATACAAAATGTCATGACGATCAGCGAGACGGAAAGAGCGCCATCACAGATTTACAGTGTGACAGGTAAAAAAAAGAAGGCTAAAACTTGCAAGAAAAACCATAAAGAAGCGAAGAATTCATAAAGACGAACCCGAAAACAAAACAGTAACAATCAACTTTGATGAGCTCTCGAAGATGCTGTGTTATCGCGAGCGTTCTTTCACTCCTGAACCTCCACTTCCACTACTAACTGCACCGTTTTTATTACAGGCGCTGAAGGTTCAGTCATGGCCACTCCGGTGAGCACCCGCTACCCAGCCGAGAGCAGTACGACACCGACGACAACGACAACAACGCTCGAGCACTCATACGATAATCAAGCCCTATCGATGACACCGGTTTCCGAGAAACCTGGCGGCGGCACTCAAGTCTTCTGAACCATCACGATCGCTTCCATGAAACCATTTCGATTGCATTCTTCACTTAGAATCCAGTTGACTCTCGTATGCGAAGTGCATGAAAAACACGGATCCCCAAATGTCAAAACCTACCTTGTAAAACATCACGTCCATATCTAAAAGTGATATTTATTTACTACGTACATATATAAGTTCTTGCATACTTCATACTTATTATATATATTTGCACAAATATTAAAGATACAATATATTGTACTTTGTAGTGAGAAGAATGTACGACGATGTAGAAATAAGGAAATATACTTGAAAATGTTACAATACGCCATACGGGAGCGTGGCTTTCTATGGTAATCTTGGAGATCCTTGTGTGGACCTAATGATTTCATTCTGTTTGGTGAGATTTTGTAACACTTGAAGCGTTGAATAGAAAATCATATTTTCCAATCATATCGAAATCAATATTGTAGTGTGTCATGTAAATATTTACTATGTAGTATTCGAATCTGTGTTATTATATTCAAATCGAAAAGTTTATTTAAGTCGGAACTTTATCTACTGCAAACAATCAAAATTTCGTTCACCGCTGTCGAATTATAGGTCGCTATATAGTCGATTCTGCAGGACTTACATATTCTGTGCTTATATATTCTCTCTGCACTACATTCTGTCCAAAACACTCGTATCGATTCGTTGAAAGTGTATTCGTTGGAAAGTGTATTCCTTGAAATCGAAATAACATTATACACGTTCTACATCAGTCGAGAAATAGTCCTTTATAATCGAATTAACATTCCATTCGAGTCAGTATCTCGCATTAGCATTCACTATCAAATAGTGTGAATTTCCAATCGATTAAAAAATCTCAAGATATAGTAGATAAAAACTCTTTTATTGTCGTTTATAAATACTTTGTCAATTGTTAAAATTATACTCGCACTTAAGACGAATAGACAAAAATGGCTCATATTTATGAAATAAGTCGGGAGTCTAAACAGGTTTCCCTCGATAAGTACAACTACAAACTACTTACTCTACGAAAGAAATTCGTAATGTTAATTTGAATCTTAAGAAGAGCTCCTAACTTCTAATAAGTAGATTTTTAGACCCCAAAAATGCTTTTAAATTCGATATGAAAAAATACAAAATTCACGAACTCCTCAGCAGTAATGCAAGCTTCTCAAAACGCCCCTCGTTCTCACAAAATAACATACATGTTTCAATAAATACAACCCTATCAAAAAAGGCACACGATTCTCTAATCCATCACTTGAGTTGCCCACCTCACTTCCTTCCCCTTCCTCTCTAAACCCAATACTGGTTCCGACGCAGCAGAGGATTGCTAGCTGGCGCCGAGGGCGGTGTGGCCGATGGAGCGCTACTCTGCGGCACCGTCGAGTAGCCAGCAAAGTCGTTCGCCATGTCGCACGACGAGCTCCAGTTATCGTTGTCTAAATGGTAGGGATTGTAGCGAGACGGCAGCATCATCTGCTGGGGATCGCACTGATCATCGGTCTCGTCCTCGTCGGGATCGTAGTCGGGAAAGTCGTGCTTGTACGACTCCACCGGGATGATCTTGCAGTGCGGGATGTTGCTGAATCCGGGCAGAGGTGTGGAGGCGGCAGTGGCGGGCGCCGAATCTGCATCGGAGGCAGCGTAGTGATGGTGGTGGTGGTGATGATGATGCTGTGGGCTCACAGATGTCAGATCTGGTGGACATGGCAGCGCAGGCGGCTGATCTTTAGAGAGATCGGCTTTGTGGCGCTTCAGGAAACGGAATTTCAGCACTAACAATACAATCAGCACACAAATCAGTAAGATGATGAGCGCGCACACGATGGCGATGTAGTTGATGTTGAAGGAAGTGCTGGATACGGCCACTTCATTTGTGACGTCGACGGGCGTGCGGTATTCAATACTTACGCTGGCCTGCGCAGGTTGCACCGTCTTGATCAGTAGCTGGTAGTCGAAGCTGTCCGTGTCCTCAACCGTGTCTTCGATGGACTCGTTGGGCACGAAGTAGACGACTCCGCTACGCAGTTCCTTGTAGGAGAAGCTGCTGGTCGAACGTTCGTTCTGAGAATCGGGCGCCAACCCGGTGCTGCGAATGATCTTGCGTATTTGGCCGGTGGCGGGCATACGCGTAATCACGAACTTTGGATTGAATTTATTCAGCTTGAGCGACAGCGGGTTGTCGTTGACCAGCACCGAGTTCAGTCGCACTTTGTCACCGCTCTCGCCGGACATGGAAAAGTCGCTGATGCGGATAACTGGCTCCACCACAACCAATACATCGACGGTGGCGCCGTAGCTGGTGCCCGGCACGTAAGCGTTCACCTGGAAGGTGTCATTGGATCGATTCAAGTCGGTCTGCATGTAGTTGATCTGACTGGTCTCGAGTTGATGCTGCGAGAAGCGCAGCGTAGGCTGATGCTTCAGCACGATGATACCGTACAGGGGTGAGTTGGTGATGTTGTAGGACAGTCGCTCGGGCTGCACGTTTGTTTGCAGACCTATGTGCTCCAGCTTCATTGCTGCGGTTGTCGCGCCCTGTGGCACGCTCACCGGAGTCTGGTGCTCGGCCGGCTGAAGCGTGATGGGCACAACCTTAATGGAGAAAATCTCATACGCAGGATTGAATTGTCCGTCGGAGACCGTAAAGCAGAAGGTGGTGGACTGAGGAGAACCGAAGTGCACGTAGACAATTCGATCGTTGTTGATGTCGGCCTGCGTGAACTGATTTGCGTAGGCGAGTAAGTCCTCGGCGCGTCCATCACCGGAGATTTTCTTGATAACGCCGAGCGTAGGGCCACTCATGACGTCGTAGACGATCTCTTCTGGAGGCGTGTCCTTGTCCTCTGTGAGTAACTGGTTGCGAGTGATGGTGCGATTTTCGCCTTCGACTACCTGCATTTGTGGCAGATGCGTCTTCAGAGTGAAAGGCTGATCATTAATAGGGTTGATCGAGACTGGAATACTCAGATTGCAGAGGAATATATTGCTGTCGGGAGTGAGGGAGTTGTGATGAGTGCATATAACGTCGCTTTCTTGGACTCCAAACTTACCCTTGTGACAAATAAACTGACATCAGTATGGTGTCTTCCAGCGTGTCCGAGTGATCGTGCACGTAGTAGACTTTCTTGGTGAAGAAATCGCTTGAATGAAATCGCGTAACAGCTTTGAACTCATGCCCCAGACCAATACGGCCGTAGCTAGGCTTCTGTAAGGACTCTATATACAACTCGGGATTATTTATGCCTGCTCTGGTCTTCAGATAATCCAGTATTTTTGTAAAGTCCAACTTAATGGGCACTGAACCTCCTTCGTCTACCTGTAGTTTCGGAACGGGCAAGAAACGCAGCAAACCGCCCGAAGACACCGAAATCTCTACATTGAATTTCTGATCCAGTAGGCGATCACTTCTTTCCGCAATCACATCGAAGTAGAAAGAGTCATTTATACGGAACTCCATGATGACTGCAGTGTGTTCGTAAAATATGCGTCCGTTGTCCACATCGGTTTGTGTGAACTCGCTCACCTCCCTCGAGTACCCGTTATCCATGTACTCGTTGATGATGCGACCCAAACTTGGAGGCACCGTTATGTTGTAGTGTATCTCGCGCTCTTCATCCGAACATCTGAAGTACAAGTGATCGCGCAAAATTTGTTTCTTTGTCAAGGGGAAGACATGTAGATTTTCGTTATGCTCTTCAAGTATCTCGAGGGGCTTGATGGCCACATTCAACAGCTGGTCGGTTGTATTGAAAAGGCCATCCGTGACGTAAAAGGATATCTCATTTCGACGTGAGTTGGAGTCGTGAATAAAGTAGATTTGTTCGTTGTTGATATCCGCCTGTGTGAACTGATGGATTTTCTGTTCAGACTCCGATCGAGTGGCAAGATAGCCGCCATAGATATAGTTCACTATAAAGGTTATATTTTCCGGCGGGCTGTCATAGTCTTGAGCCACTGAAAAAAAGAGTTCAGTGACATGCTGTCCCTTCTCTTCTCTCTGAACGCTTGATGAACTTACTTAGATCGGTATGTTTAATAACATAACGTCCACCATTCCACACCTGTAGACCCGTGTTGGTGACCACATTCGGCTGTTCGTCATTCACTGGGATCACCGCAAACTCCAACTCGAAGGGGACGCTTTCCTTGTTGCGTGCTGTTGCGACCACTGTCAAGGTGTCCGTAGCATTCTCACTGCCATTGTGGATATACTGGATGGTCCCCTGATCGAGTTGTTTTTGCGTGAACCGCTTTACTTTCGAATTCGAAGCCATTATAAAGCCAGACGTGGGTGCAATGGTAATGATGTACTCCAGTATTTTACCGCGGTAGTATTCCGAGAAGGGTTGTATATCAGCGGCGGTTAATTGAACAGTTTTTCCTAGAAAAGTTCAAGTCAGTCTTCAAAAGCATTTCCATAGCTGACGACTTACCTTCCACTACGGAGACTACATTGGTACGCATGTACAGTTTCTCGGGAATAATCACAATTTTCAGCATCAGATCTCTCAGCCAAGTGATGCCATTGGTGACGTCGAACAGGAAGTAGTCCATGGACTGATTAACCCCTGCCTGGATGTAGAACATCTTTTCGGTATTTATGGCCGACTGATCGAAGACCTTGCAGTTGTACTCGTCATCAAAAGACATTGATTGCATTTCCAGATAACCGTGGAGTGGAGAAGAAGTGACCAAGAATGTTATATCTCCCGGTGAGATGTTCGGGTGGACAACCTTAAATGTGATAACGGAAGTGTGTGGGCGATTAAATTTTGTGCGTTGGATCTCATTGACTGACCTCCAGCACATCTCTAGAAATTAGTACACTCGTTGATTCCTCCACATACAGAGTCTGGTTCTTCTTCACTTGAAGTGGCTCCCAATACGCAGATGGATAGATACGGAACATAACCTCACCTTCGGCCGAAATATTTTTAATATATACACGATAGCTTTGAGTAGAAATTTGAAATCAGTATTTTAAATATTCCCCCTGCTAGTCACTGTAGCTTACCGCAATTTATCCATCGATGCTACTTCCGTATTCCAGTAGACCAAACGATCACGTTCGATATCCAAATGGGTGAAGTTCGTCAAGGAAGTTAAATTGGAAGATTTGTACTGCACTGTGGCAGTGTCATTGCCGCTACTCCTTTGTCGTCCCAAATACATAAGAATACCATATGAAGGCGGCCTTATCACCTCATAGTAAATCTCGTCCAGCTTCATATCCAAATTTGTCTCCAGCAAAAATTCCTTATTGCGAAGAATGACAAATTTGCCTTCCTGCACAATTGAAGCATTTGTAGGCAGCATGGCCACAAATGGATCGGAGGCATGCATTTCCAGAATGCCCGTCACCTCGTGTTGGCGATCTGTCACAATAAAAGAAGCCGTACCAACATCAGGACCGATGTGCTGGAACATAATGCGACGATTGTTGATGTCATCCTGGCTGAAGCTGTCCACATGCAATCCCGACTTGTAGAAGTCTCCGTTGGTGCTCGAGACGTGTATGTAGTGTATATCAGAGCGATTTGTATTGACATCCGCATCCATATATTGCAGAACATCCGCATTAATCGTACGGAAGCCGCCACGTACGACATGGAAGACACGCTCCACAGTGCGGTACGGAGCGTTGTCATTGATAAGTTTAATGCGTACATCGATGTCGGAAACAAATTGCATGTCCGTCTCCTCACTGGAGAGGATAAGTAGATCGAAGCTATCCTCTGTGGATTCGGTATCATCGTGGCAGTAGTACACGTCATTCAGAAAGAGTTGTTCCAACGTAAACTCAGTGATGGGAATCAACTTGATTGCCTGCTCATCATAGCGACAAATGGTGCCGTATTTCGGTGGATTAGTGACCAGGAAACGCAGACTCTCGTATATATTGAAGCGGATTTCGAAGTGATTTTTCCCAATAAGTGCACGGTCTCCCTCTTGTACGTAAAGGGTATCACGTTTCTGATAAACCAGCTTACTGGTGAGCACTTCTAATGGTGTGAACATGATTTTCAGCTCCCCCACGACATCGTCGCATTCTGCGACGGATACCACAAACTCCAGGTAATCTGTAAAACTTGAGTAGCAATTGTGATGAGTTTTATATCGTATCCGATTCTTGTCGATATCTTGTTGAGTGAACGAGTCCATTTCCTAAGAAGAAATAGAAGGGTTTGTTAAAGCGACAAGAATACACAGGCTAACTTTGAACTACCTTTGCGAATTTACGATGACCGTCCACGTATATCCCACCGTATTTTGTTGGCTTAGTTATCTTGTAAATGATACTTCGAGGAAAAGTACCCAACGGCACAGTTTCGTAGGACAGGACTTCGCTGGTTATAATGAGCTCTTGTGAACCATTGATAGCTACCATCGCCTGAGTGTTAGCATTGATACGCAGGCGTGTAAAGGTAATACGGAAATCGAAAGTTTGCGTTGTCACGAGACCATAGGAAGCAATGAACTAAAAATTAAAGAAATAGGTTGGTACTGACTGAAATATTTGTCGCGTACAAACCTTAAACTCATCTTGCCATGGAAAATCGTGATTGTGCACGTATCGTATGTGACCCAACAACATTTGACTGTCACTGAACCAATCCACGTTTACCCAAGATGAGTCGATCTGGCGCAAACGCTGAATTGCACCGTACTGTGGCGGCTTCACAACCTCGTAGCGTACATCGATGTTTTCTCCGGCCGAATTAGTGGCAATGGATAGATTGGATGGAGTGATTAAAAGAGATGATTTGTGTATCATAATGAGGCCGGTGTTATTGACTAAACGCAGCTCCAGGGGGTGCACGGAGACTGGGAGGTAGACGGTATCACTGGTCTCAATACCATCAGAGACATGTAGCAGCACTTGATAACTGAAAGCCTCCGTGATGGTGGCGTTATATAGATAGGTGACGCGACCCTCATCCACATCCGCCTGGGAGAATGTCATAGTAGAAATTCCATTGACTATAAAACGTCCGTACGCTTCCTGAAGATTCGTGGAAGGCATGATAGTGTATATCAATGCTTGTGGTGCACTATCTGGATCTTGTATGGAGAACAGATCCACATCCAAGGCCTTCTCAATACCCTCGATAACACGCAAAATCTTGTGCGAGGGTATTTGTAGCTGAGGCGGGTCGTTGACGGGTGTGACGTTGGCATGCAATAGGAACCGATGCTTGCCGATAATGTTCTCTGGCACCTTATGCAGATCACCGTAAATCTGCATATCTATAGTGGCGTGATCAATAAAGTTCTCCATGCCGTTGTGCATGTACTTCACTTTATCAGTTGACAGATCCACCAGGTTAAAAGTACGACTCAACACAAAATTGCCGCGTTCGGGAGAAAATTGCAAGAGTTGACCGAATCTTGGTTGCTGGACGACATGGAAGACGATGGATGAAGAGTCCGAGAGACTGGGGTATTTACGAAGATCCAAGAGCAAATCGATGAAATGGGGAGAGAGGTAGACGGTGCCTCCTTCCAATAGCTGCATGGGTGAAACGTACAACAATTCCATTTCGGGACTTGATTCGGTAAAAATCTGGAAGGATATTAGCAGAGAAGATTTTACAGTCAAACAAATCATCTTCCAGTAACTAAATCTACCTTATAAGGTCCCTGATAGTCTGCTTTGATGCAATAGGATTGGTCACAGTAGCAAATAAATTCATCCACGCCATATTGGTTGCAGGTAGCGCTCTTCAAACATGGTTTCTCCTCCACACAAGGATACTTCCAAAGACAGTCCACAGCCAAGCGGTGTGAGACCTTCATTTGTGGGAACCCGAGATCCACGCTGTTGACCTGTATATCACGCATGCAACCCTTGAAGCTAACGTCGTTGATACGGAGGCCTTTATTGATCAGACGTCGACGCATATCCTCTTGAACGCCACCAAAGAAAACACTTTTCTCCAGATTAATAGTGGCCTTAGTGTCGTTGGGATGTGAGTTGGTCGAGATGACATCATCAAGTATCAACTGTACCATAGCGGCATTGTAACGAAGCAGAACACGGTGCCAACGACCATCGGAAACGGACTGATTAGGCGACAACTGAACGACACTACCGGCTTTATTGAAGGTCAAGTGCAGATGTTCGTCCTCCACTTCAAGAAGTACGAAGTCGTAGCCACCATTAAAGAACAGCATGCCAGAGTCCTCCATGGTGCGAAATTTAAAGACGAGTCTAAGAACAAATGGAAGGTGAAATCTTTTCCGATGGCTTATCGGGAAGGAAGTTATTAAACGAACTTACGATTCTCCTGTCGCATGCGAGTCTTTGGACATCAAAGCAAAGGAGTCTTCGTTCAGGAAGCTGATACTGTCCTTCGTAGTGGCATCAAACTCATTCTGACATACCCAGGCAACACCAATGCTGGTTGTGTGCCCCGTTCTCTCCTTGGCGCGTTTGATGATGTTAATGTTATTGTAGAAGACCTTAAAAATTCCTTGGATTACCTTACCGATTCAACTTCTTTCTTATGTCAGATACTTACGTCCGACATGCATCCTCGAAAACCAATAACATCATTCAGATAGTCGGCGGGAAAGTCACCTACGCCTCCAAGAAATGTGCCGAAATGAACATTTAAAGCCAGCATCTCCGTGGTGAGCGTTTTTCGCATAATGGTGCCATCCACCTGCAGTGTTATGTTGTTCTCGTAACGCTGTACGGCGACGTCGTGCCATTCCAGATCGTTAAGTTTCTGCTTTTTGGGAGAACGTAACTGAAACGGTCGACAAGTTTTGCAATGACGTTTTCAATTTGAGACAAACTGCTGCATCTTCACCTACCTGCACCACATTACGGTCGATTTTATAGGTAAAGCTTACCGCTCCACCTTCCAAACGCATCAGACAGTAATCAGTACGTCCTGCGACCAAAAAGATAAAAGCGTTTTCCTGCTGCGTGCGAAATTTGACGCGTATATTCGTCGACATCTTGGCCTCCTGCAGTGGCATTGTGATGTAGCCATCACCGAAGAGGGAAACTAGAAGGAGAAAATGTTTTGAAACTAAAGTGCTATGCGTACTCCATAAATTAAAATCTTTACGGAATCGTGACTCCCTCTATGACTTCTTTTTTTACTTCATTAGAGCTCTAGTTGAAAATCTTTTAAGATAATATGATGAGGTGAGGTGATAAAATGCCTATTGATTCGGTACGAATCCTGGCAAACAACAAATCAAAACACAATAAAATCAAAGTAAACGAAAATAATTTCAGGGAGATAAACACACGGATTTATACTTATCTAAATCTGATTCTGAGACATGTGTAGCTTAAAGTTTATAAATTTTAATTATCTAGAAAGCTTAAGGAGACAAAGTGGAAATAGCAAGTAATATATGTTGTCTATGGATGGATAGAGAGGCGCCATATAGAACAAAATTGTTGTTGTCAGATATTATTATAAAACTATTTTGGGCTTAGAAAGTCTTATAAAAGGAAGTTTTAAAAATTTCTAAAAATATTTTTAGGTTGATTTTTATCTTCTACTTCGCCTTACAATTCGACTTCTTCAGTGCAGCTTTTTCAGAGTCTTTTATGAAGATTTATATAGTTTCTTCGTAATTATGAGATCTTAATGAAAATGTCATCATATATCTTTAGTTAAGGAATTTATTTAAACTCGACTCAAATAAAAAACATAGATAGCTTTAGATATATATAAATCTGTGGGATTAAATATCATGATTACATAAATAAATCGGATCTCTAATTCAACAATATCATTTAGCCATATTTTCATTGTCATTTTTCGATTGCTTGCATTGTATTTTAGATTAGAGATCAGTAAACAAATAAGGAAGATACTTTAATTTCTACTCTTTCGCTTGTGTAAACAAGAAACTAAAAATCTAAAATGAAGTGAACTTTTTATCGCTTTTACTTGTTAGTAAACTCATGGGTCTCAGGATTTAATTGGTCCATCATATTCACTTAGTATAGGAGTCAAGACAGCCGGTATGCCACACCATATGTTGCCATTTCACCCGATTTGGCTCTCACACTGTCCTATCCCACTTCTGAAAAGTCCAATATCGCCAGTGCGTCAGTGACATGTGTGTTTCCACTTTTGTTTTTCCTATATCAAGTTAGTTGTTTACTTTGTTTTGTTTATGCGAAATGAGTTTATTGTTACTATTTATGTTTTTATAGCAGTACTCGTGGGATATTCTTCACTTCCCGGTTTTTTTTTTTTTGTGTGAAAGATTTTTACTTTTAATGAGATTATGCTGAGCGTTGTTCTCGTTCTGATCGAGCAGACTTTTTATAGGTTTCTTTGGCTTGGCAGTTCTTCCCTTTTTGTTTTTTTAGGTGCTTCAAATGTGGGTCATCAGAGTTTGAAATCACTTTACCCTCGCTGAAAAATCGAAAAATCTCTAAGAACCTTAAAATCATTTCAATTAGAGTGTCTTATTGGAGTTTGGAAAATTTATGTTTTGTCATGTTCAAGTGTTCAAGTTGAGGCAGCTGCTTGGCAATTCTTAATGCTAACAATGATGTTGATTCCCATTGAAAACCTTGTGGAATCGAAATCCAACCCAATTTATTGCTGAACGCAATAAGGAAGTGAAAATTTTGGCAGCTGACAGAAATTGCAAAATTGGAACCAATAAGTTTTCTGTAATTTTCGCTTGAACAATTTATAGTGAATAAAATGAGAGGCAAAGTAGTGATTAAAGCGCTACGGAATTAGTCATACATATATTATAGCATAATTTCTATAAATTCATTTTAAGATTAAAGGAAGCAGTGGGGCAAACGAATACTTTGCTGTGTTTAACTTTAATAAAATTAGTGCAGGAGTAAACTAAACAACGAGTCAAAATGAGTTAAAACAACGAATTCCCTAAAGAGCGAGCAAAGCCAAGTCAAAATCGTTTCTTTCACAGACTCGTTACTTTCTTAATTTGTAAATTTAACTCGCTAATTTGATGACTCGCACAAAGCATTCATTTATTCCTTCACTCTTTTTTATTCAATTTAGAAATATTGTACTGAAAATTGTAAATGGTCCGATTTTATTTACTTTTTATTATATTTAAAAAAATTTTATTTACTCATTTGCAATTAGGAAACCAATAACGTCCACTGTGCGTTGCACGCTACAGTGATGCCGCTAAAATTGGCACACAATGAGAACAGAACAAGAAAGTAAAAATTTAAACTTAAGCCAAAATCAGAAATAAACGAAAATAAAAGTAAAGAACCTCATAAATTGTAAAACAAATCAGCGAAAATGAAATAAACAGTTTAAAATTTAAATAGAAAAACCATAACAAAAAGTCGAAAAAACACGGCAAACCGAAAAATACGATGAATCACACAAGAAAATTAAAGTGACGTCACGCCGCTAAAGAGGAGCGAAAGTTAAATAGAATTTTAATATAAATGGAAGAAAAAAAGAAAGAACAATTAATTATAAATAGATGCAAAACACGAAAAATACAAAATCAACAACTTTTTGTCGCTTCAGTGGAAAGCGCTGAATCTTAGCGATGATTGTGACGCCAGAGGGCGCCTCCAGACAAATGTCAAGCGTGAAAAATGCGTTGCATATCAGAAGGGAAAGAAGAACAGCACGATCAAACGATCCACAGCAAGAAAAAAGGGCGAGGAAAATTAAAGAAATGTGAGAGAAAAAAAAACACTTTTTGCAGAAAATCAAATGCAAAAATTAAATTCTACGGATTTCAAACGATTTTATAGAGATTACGATGCGATTTAAGGAAACTAAACTTATTTTAGCAGAAATGTTGTTGTGGTTGTTATTGTTGTTGTGTTGGAACAAATTGAGGACATCAGCTCCACCATCTCGACTCCATCGGCAGCCACAACGTCTTCGGAGTCGTTCGTTGTCGTTGTCGTAGTCGTTGTCGTCGTCGTTGCCGTCATCGTCGCACTCGCAGCTGCAGGTCGTGTGCGTCGCTTTTGGTTACCGATCGTGCGGCGATCATTTGTAAAGATAATAAAAAATGGCTGCACCATCACACGAACCAAATCCGTGGCACATTCAAAACTTAATTATGGACATCTGGTTTATTTTAAAATATTGTCTGTTTTATTTCAGCAGATATAATCGTCTCTTCGGCGCAGCGGTAGCTTGAGAGAATCATTAGAGAGACAATAAAAACGACAGCTTTTGTCTCTAATAAGAATAAACTGTAGATGCTTATATTCAACAGAGAGATTAGAAGATACTTTATTACAAACACACATTGATTAACATTTAGAGGAAATCAAGGTGAAAACACCGAATTCAGAATTGAGTGGGAGGTATTTAGGGATCTCAATCTATACTGATATATGTTCTCAATCTGTTCTGATATAAGTTTCCACTTTCAAATTAATTACAAGTCTCACTTAATTGAATCAGTCATAGACACAAATTCAGTAAGGAGGAACAGATGTATTCTATAGAATTCGAAATAAAAACTAATCCAGAGAGCTATTTTGCCGCGTTTCTCAGTCTCGTAGAAACAGAAGGAATTGTCATTAAGATTGTTTATTTCCTAATGCAGAGACAATAATCTTTACGATGTGATCAAGTTTTCAGTGATTCATTATTAGGGATCATTACACTGATCATCACTTAACTCGACTATTGCTACCATACGCATTATTATACGACTTTGAAGAAGAAGATCAAGAGATTTACATAATCTGTACAAAATTAAAGATGGTTTATTAGGTCGTTAATAGGCCAAGTAAAGTACAGTGAATACTTTTGTTGGTTAAGGATGTTGTTGGGGAAGAACTTCTAGAAAACAAGAAACTAGACAGGAAAAAAAGAAATGGAAAGGAAATTTTCTCTCGAAAAACTCATAAATTCCGGTGGAAAGTGAAAATCTTCAATTGCACTTCTTCTTCATTTAATGGTTGATGCAACATTTAAAAGAGTGTACTTGGTAAACTTCCAAGTAAGTATTGCAAGATGTTTTCCCTACCAAAAAACAGCTACGTAACTAAATGTAATTTTAATGATCTCTAATTATCTTAGTTGTTCTCGGTGTGACACGTCATTGAGACAACGTAGAATATAGAGATTTTTACAGCAATACTTATTTATAAAGGCAACTCTGAATGGGGCAAATACTCCATGTTCAGCCCATATCTCACCAATTAAATCTCTTAGAAAGCTATATTTAGTTGGAAAACTTCTACGTGAGGAATTTCAAAGGAATCCAAAGAGTTGAAACTGAATCAATTTTAAGTCATCCATGGCTCACAATCGAAGAAATTCATTATTACAGCAATGCGTCCCCTACAAATTTCGTTCTCTACTTCTAATTATAATTAGATACAAATTTAACCTTCCTCTCTTTCTTAATTTAATGTAATCTTTTTCCCTTTCTTGCTTGCTTCGTGAAGAAATTCATATAGAAGCCGGAAAATTGTGGAATATATAAAATTTAATTGATTTTAAAGTCTCGCTGCTACTCACCCTTCATGGCGGCGGTGAAGTCTGTCATTTGAGCCAAAATGACGATCGTCATCAGCCAGCAAGTCCTCAGCCACGGTTTCGAAATCATTGTTAACAGGGAGCAGAATAGCAATGAAAAATTTCTTTGCTTCGAAATTATTGGAAAAGATTGAATTTTCCTCGGTTGTTTTCGATTTTCGAGTGGCCGTTGAAATTCACACATGTGGGAAGCGCGTCGTGTGTAGAAACATTTTTAATAATTTTAAGGTGTTAATTGATTCTTCTGATCGGCGACGAAGAAATCTCAGCGTTGCTGTTGCGTCCGTGTCACACATTCACTCACTCACTCCTGCAGTCCCAGACTCAGACTGGCAATAACCACCCGCACTGTATTGCGTTCGCGTTGCCGACATGGAGTTCCGCTCCTACGTCTTCCGAACAACCTTGGAAACGTTGTTTGTCTGGCTGTTTGTTGTGAGAAATATTTATATACGAAGTTGATTTTCTGTCCTTTTCCACATGCGTTTTTATTTTCCTTTAAGTTTTGTTTTCACTTGTGTTTGCGTATGTTGCACGTTTTAATTTTTATTTTTCGAATGTTGCTGCCACTGTTGTTCTGTTTTAAATGTTAGCGCGCGACACTTTACTCGAGATTGTTGCAGTTGCCGTTGTTGCTCTTGCGTTGTGATTAATATGTAAAAAGTTAGTTTTTGTTGTTGTTGTTTGGTTGATGTTATTATGGATTCGCGTCTTCCTTTTCATTAAAATTTACTTCTCTCGCTGCTGCCGCTGCTGTTTATGTTGCAACAGCTGCCGCTGCAGCTGCGCCTGTTGCTGTCTGGCATTTTGTGTCGCTGTGAGCTGCCTTCCTGCAGCCTGCGTTTCACTTTTTACAGTCTTCACTTCATTTATGTTATCGTTTTTAATTAATGTCTACTTCTTGACTTTTATATGTTGCTGTTAAAGTGACGCGATTCACAGATGTTTTCAATTTTGTGCACACCTTTGCAATTTTCGCCCACTGTTGCAAACACTCATAATACTTGTAGTTGTTAATTTTTGAAAATCGACAATTTTCCACTGATCGACGTATATGATCGACATCAATCATCGTCAGTCATAAAAAAAAGCATTTAAAAAACCACAAAATTCATGAAAGTGTCAAAACCTCAGCGACTTTCTTGAGCTCAGTAAACTCGAAGATGGACGCCATTCACGTCGGTGAATTAGTGTTGCTAACAATTCGATAAGAAAACCCGGTTAATCGGAATTTCGGATTTTCAAAAAATGGAAGGGTTTTGTTAAAAGTCGATCAATCAACCATTAGAATTCGCGAAAATCGATTGAGTGATTCGCACCGGTTACTGTAGATCAAAAACCTTTGAAATGAAAATCTCCACGATTATCATTTTCATTCATCCAAAGGGGGAGAAAATGTGTAAAATTTACCATGAATTCATCAAAGACTAAATCACTGCATTGCAAAAGGAATGAGAAATCGATGAAAAGCCACAAAATTTGGAGTTCTTTGCAAAAATTATCATCATCATCATTGAATTTGATTATTAGATGAGTTGTAAAAAAAAATGACGTCTATGATTTTCCGGACTTTGTTGTCGGGTTTGTTCTGCGGCAGCTGTAATCATGCTAAGTTTCAGGGAGGGTTGTTGGTGGTGGGTGTCGGGGGAGGACGGGGAAGCTGAGAACGTGTGGAGCGACGACAACGTCGAGCGACGATGCGTTGCAGGTTTTGAATAGATTTTGGCGTCAACAGCAGAAAGTGTGGAAAAATGAATTATTTACGAATGAGCCGCTAAAAATAGCACCACTAATAACAACAACAACAATAACAACAACATTTCCCCCCTTTTGTGATGAAAACTCTTTCGGTGAATTTCCTTGCCGATCTTCTTATTAGAGGTCAACGCAATCTATTTTTTTTTTCGTTTTGCAATCTTTTCTGTCGGCGGATGTCGTCGCATCGCTTCTAATTTATGCTGTGATATGATGTTGTTGTTGTTGCATCTTTGAGTGATGGTGGGCGGGGGTGGGGATGCGTTTAGCATATCGAATTTTTATTTTCCTCCTTCGTAGCTGTTGTTGCTGTGGTTGTTGTTACATGTGGAAAATACAAGCCGAGGGCATCTAAAGATTTTCTCCTTGCGGATGCCGACTCCGACTGCACTTTACATTGCAGACTTGATCGTGTGTGTCGTTCGATCTGACTTTCGTCGGCCTGTACGCGTGTCTTTCATGTATGTCTGCCTTACCGAGTGTCTGTCTCACCGAGTGTCTGTCTCACCGAGTGTCTGTCTCACCAAGTGTCTGCCTTACCGAGTGTCTGTCTCACCAAGTGTCTGTCTGCTTGAGTATCTCTCCTCGTTTGAGTATCTCTCTCTGTCTGAGTATCTGTCGACTTTACTTGTTGATCTGTGCTCGCTTTTAGTATTTCCTTTTTTTTTGGTGGAGATTAACAAGTAGATATTGTTAGCATTATCGTTGTTGCTCTTGTTGTTGTTGCTGTTGTTGTTGTTGTTGCTCTTGTTGTTGTTGCTGTTGTTGTTGCTGTTGTTGTTGTTGTATGTTTGTCTAGCAGACGACAGCCTCTTAACATCATGTTACACTATTTTCCTTATTTATTTCAAACATAAATGACTTTATGATGTTTGAACATTTTGTCGATATTTTTGACTTTAACGATCATCGATCGCCTTTCTAACGATCCTCGTTGGTTTATCTTTCAATCACATGCTGTTTTATGTTGCATGTGACGGCGGTTGAAGCCACTTAATGCGACTTCTTCTCACTCGCATCTCTATGTGAGTCGGAAATGTCGTATATCAACTGCATTTAATGCGATTGTAAAAACTTTCGAAAACTGCTCGAAAAACGAGAGCTCGAATTCCTCTAAATTTTTCAGCTAACGAAGTTGATTGTCTTCGAAGGCGGAGGGAGGAGGGGAAGGAGTTGTGGGTGGGGAGGGTCGGGAAGGAGAGGAAGGGGAAGGGTTTCGAATTTCTCTAGTCTCTTGTGATTGTTCAGTAGAGAATCCGCGGAGTGTTAATCGTGTTTTGAGAGGACATGAAATTCGAATTTCATGGAAAGTTATTTGAAATAATAATGAAATATGATATCGTTCTGGTTTTCTGATTAGAAAAAAAATTAATTAATTTTTTTATTTTTTTTTTTTGGATTTATTTTTTTATTTTTTAATTTTTTACTTTTTTTTATTTTTTTCAAACTGTTTTTCTCAACTGATTTTCTGTTCGTTTCGAATTTTGTGATGATCCTCGACTGATCGGTCGATCCATTTTAGTCGCGTTAGTCACTCGAACTTTTCCTCTCTTCGCTAAATACGCATGGCGCCAATTTTTTTTTTATTGGCTACCAAGTTCATTACATTCACATAAATCAAGCGAATCACTTCAATTAATTTATATCTGTGCGGTGCACTGATGATCTTCACCGCTCACTTCATGATCTTCACCGCTCACTTGATGCTGCTCACTGTTCACTTCATGATCCTCACAGTTCGCTCGATGATCCTCACAGTTCGCTTGATGATCTGCTTTGTTCACAGATGATCTTCAGGCCCGAAGAACCGAAAAAGCATGCAAATCAATTAGGATCTCAGCGTGCACGTTGTACAGATAAACGTTTCAAAAACAGATACACCGATTTGATAAAATTCAATTTAAATTTAATTTAAAATCCAAACTTTTTCCAAATTTTTTAATCCAAACTTTTTTTACCACGGCAATGAAAAATCAAATATTTTGCTTTAAAACGTATTTAACACACTTGAGATTTCATCACTTGCTGCTGCCATAAAACATCAAAAGTTCGCAATTTTATGTCTGCAGAAGCGATAAAACTTCAAAATCGCTGTAAAAAATGTTCTAACGATGACGTTTTTATGTGTTTAACGACGAATGCACGCACGAATGGATGGACGAGAGGTTACGCATTGCGATGAATTGCTTGCATCTGAGAGATACAAAATTGCAAAGTGATGACACCACCACGTCGCTGCTGGTATCAGAGTTCAACTGAACTCCGTGGAGTTCTCGATGCATTTAGTGAAAACCAAAGAAAACAAAGAATTCAATTTAAAAAACAAACATCGACGAAAAGCGTTGCGCCATCTTCCGCGATCTCTTTTACAGCTGCCGCCGCCGCATCTTCTGGATGGCGGTGCGCTATATTTTTTGCGTTTGCTTTCCCGGAATTTCCAATTGGGTAGAGCTCCACCAACAACAACAACAACAACACCACAACAGTAAAGAAGACAAAAGGCAAAAAATTAATTTTTCAAAAAAACCTCCACAACACCAAACCGACGAAACACGCGCGCGCTCACCAAAACCGCCCGCGACAAATGCTCCGCACGACGTTTCCTCCCAGACTGACGGACTGACTGATGCGACCGCGTAGCAGGGCGCACCCGCGAGACTCTCGTGCACTACTTGGGACGCCGAGCGTTTTCGATACATTTTCCACTCGGTCGACATCATCGCCGTCTTCATGCTTTCGGGGTGAATTGAATGCGACCATCGCACCCCAGCCAAAAAAAAAACAAGAACTTTTCCTCGCAGCCAATCTTCTGGTTCTTCGAAGAGAGAACCACGAACACACACAGCCAGACAGACGATCACTCTGCAGACGATCGTGAGTCTCCTCCGGCTTTGCTTTTGCTGACTCTCGTTGGATCGGCCAGCCATGTGCGCGCTGCTGAGGCTGCTCGGCTTCATAGAGGCGCGCGGCGAGCGGTGTTGTGCGTTTCGGTGCCACAAGGGGAACAATTTGGGGTTTTTTGTTTTCTTCTATTTTGAGGTGCATTTGCATCAGTATCTGAATCGGTAGCTCTGGAGCTGCTAACGGCGGGGGAGGGGTGGGTATCCGCGCGGCAGCTGGCGCTGTGAAGACGGCCGCCGCGCCGCTGCTTTGCTTTTGTTGTTTCAGTGGAGTCGCCTGGGAATTGCGATCAGGCGCTCAGCTGATGTAGCTGATCGGCGGGCGGATTTGAAGCAATTCTACGGATTTCTTGGATGTGTTGTTGTCGTTGTTGTGGTTGTTGTTGTTGTTAGCTACGCGAAGCGAATGAGTCTTTGCTTCAGCTGTTTTTCGCTCTTTTATGAAATTCAGATAAGAAAATTGAAGAGACAACACAGTGGAGAGAAAACAAAAGAGAGTTCCAAATTTTCTTTTCTCTTGTTCTTCTTTGAAATGTTATTTTACAGTCTGTTAATTTGAATTGACAGTCTGTCAATTTAATTCAAATTAACAGACTGTCAAATTTTTCACAGCCACAGTTTTCTGATACAAGAAAACGCAAAATCAAAACCTATAAAAAGTATTAAATTTCATAATTTGTTTAATGTTACTCGAAATTAATAAAGCAATAAAGAGGAACAGAGTTCTTCGCTTTTTCCCAGCTCGCTTCCGGTTTTCACTCCCTCGCGCGTGGAATTCCATCAGCAGCAGCAGCAGCAGCAGCAGCGGCGCGCACGGCGTGAACTGAAATATGCGTCCGATGTGTGGCGGCCGCGCCCACTTGAATGCATTACTTGGTCGGCATCTGAGGTCGGCGCGCCGGACACTCCTTCTCGCGCACTCGAAGCGCGGACGCTTGTAATTCCTTTCCAATTCGGCTGAAGTGTTTTCGGAAAGGTGGTCGCGGTCGCCGTCGCGGTCGCCGTCGCCGTCGCCGTCGCCGTCGCGGTCGCTTCTTCCGTCTTAATTATGCGTGTAACGAAGTCGTTTACCAACTTCAAGTTGAAGTTGCTGCCACTTCCGTTGCAGACCCTTTTTCGGATGAGTTTGCACGGCTTAACATTTCGTTGTTGCTGGAGTGTCGCTCGGGTGGGCTCGGGTTGCTCGGCAGATTTATTGGAAATTTTCTGGTAGTAGTTTTGGGGTTCATTTTACTATGACGAAAATATATTTCCTCAGTAGATTTCATTTTGTTACCATTTTTATTTATGTGATTTTATTTATTCGTTTTTTCAGCAGCACAATCTGCTCAACGGCGACTAAAGTGGAAACAAATGAGGGGAAAAAACGAGCGAATCTTTAATGTCAATCATCAAAAATTATTCTCACGCTCCGCTGAAGCTGTAAAATTTACAGTGTAAATTTAGTGAGTGCAGAAGAGTGCAAATACTTCACAGCGCAGCAGAGAGAGAGAGCAAGTAATCCCTCTTTGCTGGCTGAGCCACGACAAACGACCCGAACTTCGACGACGTTAACGTTAACGAAGCAACGTAAAACTTTACGTGTCGAGTTGGGCGGGACGGAATTTCATTCATGGAATGCGTTAATGAATGTAATTGAAGTGCGTGTAAGCAGTAGTTATTCGTCTCAATGACTCAATGAAGAAGAAGGGTCAGAGAGAGAGAGAGAGAGAGAGAGAGAGAGAGAGAGAGAGAGAGACAGAAGGACCCCCTGCATCGTTGTGCGTTGGCAATTAATGACAACGGAAAAGCACAACAATAATATTGAATTATAAGCGAGAGTAATTTGAGCCACTTCAATTAATTTCAAATTGAAAGAAAAACTCATTAAACCGCTTTAAATGGATTAAAAAAATATACAATTTCTCTCACTAATCAGTTGAGTGCATCTGACAGCTTTTCGTGATAAAATAATGAGTACTTAATTGTGGCAACAACTGCAGGCAGCTCCTTCCAAATGGGGGTTCACTGCACCCAGTTGACCTTTTTTTTTTCAATTTTTTGCTTCAAAAGCAAAAACCTAAAAATTCTCTTTCACTGAAGTTTTACAAAATTTTTGAGAATTCAACAAGAAGAAGACAGCGATGAGGACGAGATGGCGGACACCAACAACAGCTGGAACAACAACAACAACAACAACAACAACAACAACAACAACAACAACAACAACAACAACAACAACAACAACAACCGTAACAACCTCGGGATGAAATTTTTAATTAATATTGACGCATTGACAGTCCTTTTGCTTGTCAATGTCTTCATTTATTAGAACTAAAAAAATTTTAGTGACTTTTCTTGCTTTTTCGGTGGTGGTGGTGGTGGTGGTGGTGGTTGTTGTTGTTGTTGCCGTTTAGGTTGATCTTGTTGAACCAACAGCCAGTCGCACGTTAATCATGCATTTCTGGTGCTCCGTCCATTTCTATCTACACTCCACACAATTTATTAGTAAACTTCTGCAAAATAAACAATTTTTAGTCCCTCCACAAGGGGAAGAAGAAGACTCAACTGAAGATTTTTAAACGATTTTTAAATTTATATTCTTAATTTAAAGTAGATTCGGAATGAAAGTTTTGAAATCGAATACGAATAAAGAGAATGCGACCGCGTGGATCCCATGGAGGTGTCAAACTCGAGTTTCGGGGAGTTTTGAATTTGTGAAATTAAAGAAATCCTCGATCTACTCGTAATAATAAAAATCTTCTCCGATCTACTAAAACTAAAAGAAAATAAATCCTTTAAATGGATTTGTGGAATACTAAACTCTTTCTATCCACTTGTCATCGCGCTGTCATTGTCGTTCAATATTAGAATTTAAATTTTACGTAGTTTTATTAACTATTTTGGTCGACGTGTACAGTTTAATTGGTTTGTGTGTACAAATTTGGAAAACGGCTTTGGCGAGACCCAAACAGTCGCCTTCTTTTGACGGAAAAATAAAGTGGGATGGTTAGATTTCGTTTATTTTCATTTGCTCTGTTAACTGATGCGGTTCCATTGATTTCATGTTCAATTTAATTGAATTAAATGACAATATTTCGTTGGTTTGTTGCAACATGTGAAATCTGCGCGATCACACAGCTCTGCGCTTCAAGAAAGGAACAAAAATCAACTATTGCTGTGTGAAAATCTTCTTAACTAACTAACTTGGCTATAACTAGAAGATTTGAGAGCCGTTGTTAATTCTGTGTTTTGTAAATTTACGAATACCTGAATAAATTTTATTGAAATACGATATTTCCAAGTATTTTGCTTAAAATCGTGCTGGGAATTCTTCTGCTTTTATTGTAAAAAAACTATTCGCAGAGTTAAGAAAAAAGAAACTATAAAAAATTGGAAATTTTGTGGGCTTTCCATTCCGGAAATATGCGATGACTGTACTTTTTTCTTTTTTTTATTACTTCGAAGTGGATTGAATCGCGTCTTGTGGACGCTGAGTCGTTTTTCCTATTTTTAGTCTAAAATTTCTTATCTTATAAAAATCGATTTCACTTTAAAAATGCGCTCAAACTTTCGAATTGTGTTCGAGAATTAATAAAACCTGCAGCGTTATCGAATGTCGAAGATCGAATTGCATTTCCATGTCAGTGAAAATCGTTTAAGCGTCTCTGATGACGAAAACATCACGCATTCCCTCCTCTCCACATTTTTGTGTGTTTCATAATCTAATCGACAAAACTGATATTAACGCAGCAACATCATTTCTTTATAAATTCAGAAATCGAGAAGGTGCGAGCGTCGCCGTTATTAATTAACCAGAAAACAAACTACTGGTTATTAAAAACTCAAATGTCATGGAAGATATAAAAAAGATTATTAAGAAAAATTCAAGAAAAAAAAAGCGCTCGACACAAGTGTGTGAAACGACACACACGAGAGAATAGAGAAAAAAAATCAATTTAAAAGCTTCCGCGTTGTTTATGCATTCAAATTAATGCAATTCTATGATTGTTCGTTATTTTTTTCAGTTTTTTCATCTGTATCTTTTGAATGTGGACTGATTGAATTAATCGCATGCAATTTGAACATTTTATCGATTCACTTTATCAACAAATTGTTTTCTTTTTAAGTTGACAAATTCAAGCGTCGAGTTTCGTAGAGTTTTCAAGCGTAGACGAATTTTCCGTGTAGCATTTTCAAGCGTAGACAACTTTCGAGTGTAGAACAAGTCAAGCGTAGACAAAAAAAAGAACATTCGCGGTTTTCGCTTATCTTGTTCGTCTCATTGTTAACAAAATCGTATTATCTGCAAAATCGTACAAGTTAATAGCGCAGGTAACTCAGATCGCGATGCGAGGCGGTTAAACTTGCCTTTAATTGATAACAGTTTTGTTTACAATTTCGGGGCGACATAGCGACCTTCAAACTAAAAATATGTTGACGAAAATACGAATTAAATAAATGAAAAAAAGAATTAAATTATAAGAGATAAAAAAAAACAAAATAAAAGTTAAAATTAAAGTTAAACTTGACATAAAATAATCAACAAAATAAATTCTCAATCGAGAAAATATAATAAATAATACAAAATAATAAAATAAAACAAAACTAACTTAGAATTGGCATTCTAATAAATAAAGAGAACAAAAAAAAAGGAAAGAATTAATTCAACATTATAGAATTTAATGAAAAAGGAAAAAGAGAACAATAATTCATTAATTCATACAATTTATTCAAATCAGAGGCTTTAATGACCTCGTCTATCAATCACGATAATCATTTTAGTTTTTGCTACACCGCATTGACATTCTAGACGACATCCATCTCGTTGAGTGCCAAATTTCGGCTGCCAAAAAACAAAATCCGAAAGCACTTCAATTACATTTGAGGTTTTTCTCTTTATTTATTGCAATTTTTTGCGATTATTTCCATTTTTAATTGTTGCATGTTTCGTTGCGGCTGCGATTTCATTAGCAATTTTGTAGCTGCGATATGTTTGACGTTGTTGCTGTTGTTGCCTCTAATTATTTTCATTGCCAGGGTTGCTCGTCGTCGTGGTCGTCGTCGCCGTCGCCGCCGTCGCCGCCGCCGCCGCCGTTCATTCCAACACTTGTCGCCTCACGCGAACGCACGTTCGCTCGCTCGCTCGCTGCACCGCCGCCAATTCAGGTCGCTTTCGTTTTTCTTAGTAGCAAACGCAGCTCACAGTTCGACGGTCGCGCATTTTGCAAACTTCCGAGGGTGTTTCGATTTCCTTATTGCAACAGGAAAATCTATTAAATAAACAATTTTCAATTAATTGTGGCTGTTTTAAGAAAAGTTTTTACTTCTTAAATAAAATCAAACAGCATAATTTCATTCTCAAAGGTTAGAAATGTTTATTGAGAAAGTTTTATGTAAACATTTTTATTAAATGTGTTTTAAAAGTTCTCTTTTTGCGTTATGATTGATCTGATCTTTGGAGTTTTTGTTTCACCAAACGCCTGTTTTAATAGCAAATGGAACTCCTTTTTCTTTTTATCGTATTAAATTAAATAAAACACAAAACAAAATTCACACAAGTCGATAAAATGCTGCTATCTGCGGTTTTTAAAAATTTGGGAACTAAAAGTTTTTTGAGTTTAAATGAAATAAACTCGCTTGCGTGCATAAATTTCAGAAACCGAAGTGTTTTCTCAGTCCGATTATTGTCTCAATTAATAATAACTTCATTAAGCCAGCAACTTGTTATATTATTAAATACAAACAAATTATAAAGAATATAAGAATTAATCAATAAAAATTAAAATTAATAGTATTCAATTTTGAAAAAAAGCTGTTTTGAAAAAGATGTCTCAGCGAAAGCGGGGTTGAATTGCATTTGCGTGATTCGTGTTCGCGACTTCAATTCAACTGGCTTAAATTAACAACGCTCCACACCAATTGCGATAAAATGCTTTAAATTACAAAGATTCAGTTGTTCTGCTTCAGCATGTTGTGTGCTTAAATAATTCTATTTGCTTGCTGAGTTTTATTTCCACTTTTATCTTGAGAGTGCTAATAAAATCGTTTTGATAAGCGGAAAATTAAACAAATTTATCCTTGATTTCTTTGTTTATTGTTACAAAGTGAACCTTGACGAAATGTAATCTTCGCTAATTTCATTGCTGTACGAGACGAACTTTCGAGCTGCTCATTTTTTTCACTTCCTTATTTATAAAGATTTTGAAAAGCTTTACAAACCTTTATTAAGAAAAATAATTGATATTTTCTCTTTACAGACAGACCATCTAAAACGCCTTAAATTATTTCTCAAATCTCTTAAGTTATTTAAATCTACATAAAATTTAGAGAATGAAAGTTCTTTCAATTGAACTCTAAAACTATCTGCTAAAAATTTAAATTGCATATCGGAGGAAGATAGATTTATAAAACTGGAAAAATTCGATTAGTGTATATTAAAATATGCTAATATTACACTTCGTACAAATTGATATATTAATTGCTTAATATTAATCAGTAGCAAATTACTGGTGTCGTGTAAGTAGGTGTGGCACACACGGTGATGAATTGAAAATTCTAATAGACATTAAGTTGTAGACTTTATTCTGATTGACGCTAAATTTACATTGTAATTCATTATATATTAAAAAAAGACGAGCACCCATAGCATTCAAATGCTAAGTAATTCTTGTGACATATTGATCGTCACTAACTATTTAATAGCCAATTTTACTGTGAAGTTAAGTTTTAATTGTCTACGCAAGGTCATTACGAATTTTATTAATAGGATTGGAGATTAAAAACTTCAGTCATTTCCGCGGAAAGAGAAGCAGATACAAGTATTTCCTTCATTAGAAATTAATTATAATGTTGGGAGATTTTAACAGCTATTAATTGAAATGCTCTATTAATTCTTCTGATTACCATCATCATTTTGTAGTTTCCGTCATTATTTTATAGATCTTCTAAAGTCTAATTTGTCTCAATAGTATTCTTTTTCATGAAGTATTTCCTTATTTTTATTAAATCTTTCCTCTTATATAGATTAATAAGTAAGATATTCACGATTTCTGAAGAAATAAAACAAGCTAATATATTTGATCCATTTTTAAGGTTTTCTTTGCGTTATTAGACTTACTTTTCTCTTCAATTATAGAGCAGTCAATGTGCTCTCATATTTTGTTATGTAAATTAGTTAATCAATTAATTGTGGGTGGTAAATATTACATTTGAATATCGATTTAAATGTAAATATTTGATTTCAATAACAATTGAATGGATGATGCAATTTAAAGTGGAATTTCAGTACTGCATTCTGATTATATGCGGTCAATCATCGTGCATTCTGATTATATAACAGTAACCGAATACTCATTAATGCAATGGCATGGAAACCTATTTCTTCATCCACTAAGATACGACGTCACTTAATGAGACAGGCGGCACCGATAAATGCTCCATTTATTATAAAAGTAGAAAATATCAATTAAGTAACAATTTTTTAATGAGCGGTCATTCGATGTTTTCAAGTAAATTAATATAGAAACGATCTGCAACAATTGTGAAAATGGAAGACTTCAGAGAGCTTATTGACATTAAGAGATCCACTCTTTAGCTTTTTAACACGGTTAACAACAGTTTAATTATCTAATTAATAAGTTCAACTGATTTCTTAATCCGCTATGATTTCTTATTATTTTATTACGATTCCCACTCGTTATATCTCTACAGATGCTACTGAAACTGGTACTGCTGTCATTAGCAGCTTTCTTCGCATTTACACCCACATCCTGCCTGGCGTACAACATCCTCTTTATGGGTCCTTTTCCGGCACCCAGTCACTGGATGTGGCTGGAACACTTCTGGCGAGATCTGCTGGCGCGTGGTCATCATGTAACCACAGTGACCAATCATCCCACAAAGAAACCCCATGAAAATCTAACAGAGATCATTATCGATCCCAAATTTGATATACCACACTACTGTGAGTCCCATTATATCGTTAATGTTGGCATGGTATTTCTAAACTTTTTCTTGTAGTTCCCAAGGCCCATATTTTCAAGATGCGCTTTGCCAGCGATTTTCAGAATCTACAAATGTGGTGGAACGTTGGCCTGATGACCAGCGAACACGCTCTCAACGATCCCAAGGTGCAGCAACTCATCGCCAGCAAAGAGGCTTCCTATGATCTGGTTATACTGGAGCAATTTTTCCACGAGAGCCTCCTGATGTTCGGACACAAGTTCCGCTGTCCCGTGGTCACCATCGGCACCATGGGCTACGCGGATAACATGGACCACGCCATGGGTTTGGTGACTCCGTGGTCGTTCATACCACACCTCGTGCTGGCGCACACCGATCGGATGTCTTTCGCGGAGCGCGCTTACAACGCATACCTCTCGCTGTACGACGCTGTGATGAGGCGTTGGTATTACTTGCCCAAGATGCAGGAGATGGCGCAGCGTCATTTCGGTGCTCACCTCGCAGGTAGTAATGACAGCTGGTGGCGATGCAGTTTATGCGACTGAAATAAACTTCCCGCAGGTCCTCTGCCATCCGTACTCACTCTGGAGCGCAACATTTCGCTGATGTTGATCAACAGCCATCGCAGCACTGACCTGCCGCGCCCCAGCATGCCGGGACTCATTGATGTTGGTGGCGCTCATATAAAGGCCGCAAAGCCATTGCCGCGCGATCTGCAGAGCTTCCTGGACAACTCCACGCATGGCGTCGTGTACTTCAGCCTCGGCTCGTACATGCAGAGCACCGACATGCCGCCGGAGAAGGTGGCATTGTTGCTGCACGCCTTCAGCCAACTCAAGCAGAACGTGCTGTGGAAGTACGAGAACGAGACGCTCGGCCACCTGCCGCCGAATGTCATGATCCGGCGTTGGATGCCACAGAATGACGTGCTGGCACATCGAAATATCAAGCTCTTCATCACGCACGGCGGCATTTTCGGCACGCAGGAAGGCATCTTCTGGGGCGTCCCGATGCTCTGCATGCCCTTCTACGGCGACCAGCACCGCAACACCGTCAAATCGGTGCGCGCCGGTTACGCTCGCTCGGTTAGCTTCTCCCAGTTGACCGCCGACGAGTTGGTGGCGAACATGCGTGAACTCATCATGGATCCGAAGTATAAACGCAAAGCGCTGGAGGTATCGCAACGTTTCCGCGACAACGCCATGCATCCGCTGGACGAGGCTTCATTCTGGATTGAGTACGTCATGCGGCACAAGGGTGCACCACACTTGAAGTCCCACGGAGCCTTCATGCCGCTCTATCAGTATCTCTTGCTGGATGTAGTGGGCGGTTTTCTGTGCGTAGTTTTTGCTGCACTTTGCCTGCCGTTGTGCGTGATGCGTGCACTACGACGATCATGGAAACGCAATGGCACGGAGTCTGAGCAACTGCTGCGGCACAAGAAGGACACGTGATGTCCTTGGGATTGTGCTGTTTTTATTTTTAGCCATATTTGTGTAATAAATGTTGATATTTTCCAACTATGTAACTGTAATCCAAATAAGAAAGAACTACAAAATCATCACATTAATTTCAATTGTGGAGACAAAGGAATCGAAAATGCAGCGAGGATTGATGACCGACGAAGAAAAGCTTTCTGAAAGACTTACTAATTAAGATTCCATTAAATATGAAGTCGAGATATGAACACTAAAGTGCGTCCAGCTTTTCTAGAGTTAATAAGAAGGTGCAACATGATTCACAAGATTTAGCAACATTGAGTTCACTCAGCGAAATATTTCGTTGCATACTTTTGGTTGTTTTGATTTTACTCTCGTTCAGAAGACAAAAAATTTTATTGCATACTTTTTGGTGCTCGAGAATCAGCTTTACTTAATTGTAATAAAAATCCGTTGCATACTTTTAGGGATGAAAGAAAACTCCGAATTTTAATGAGGGAAATTTTCTTACCCCTTCTCAAAACTAAATAAACAAAAAATAATATAAAAACAAATATAATAAAAAGATAAATATATAATAAAATAGATTTTTTATTTGATTCTTGTGGCTAATAATTAATATTAAACTTAAAGCTTAATAACTCCATCTATTTCCTCTCCTCCCGGCGGCGTGACTAACTAAAATTCAGTTTTATTTTTACGCTCTCAAGCGCAGCTGAAAATCATAAATCACGACAGTCGATGCGACTTCCGCCTCCGCCGCTGCTCTGCTGCACGTTTTCTGTCACTTGGCTGTCAATCAGTCAAAAGTTGACACGATACGCGAATTTAAAGATGAAGCGAAGTTTGTTGAAGACGAATGTTGCAAAAAACGCGAGAAATACAACGAAAACAGCCTTGACGATCATTATTAAGTCAACACTTGAATTTCATTTTACACATTTAGAGCGTAAAATGAGTTTTAAAGTGGTGAAAATTCGTGTTTTTGTGTTTTTAAATTGTGTTTTTAAATTTTCCCTGAAATCTTAACCAGCAGCAGGTTCGTTTCTTAAGTCTTTCGGGGTTTCGGCTTTCCTCTCGCAAGCGCTTCAAAATTACCGAAGTCAGAGCTCACCGATCGTTGGCAGTTCAGACAACTGAAGACGACATCGAAATGCGTCCTCGCACGCTTATGCAATCCTTCTTGCGTAATAAATTCCATTCACGACCTTTACATCATCATCTGGGAATGAAATTCGAAGGCATCGTCGGTGAAAAAACGCTGCACGCACATTTTTCTCGTACCCACACCACCATCAAATGGTGCGGGAGGGGAGGGTGAGGGGAGTGGCAGGGGAGGAGCAGTGGAGGGGCAGCCTCTCGGTCAACTTTCTCTACTCTTCGCTTCGTACTAAATTGCGAAGAGTGATCAAGTTTTGGTCGGGTTTTCAAATTTATTGCCTTCCTAAAATTGATTTAAAACTGGTTTTTCGGCTTTTTGGAATTTTTATCATTTGTGTTTTTGTTTTTTTTTTTGTTTTTTTTTTGTTTTTTTTTGTTTTTTGTTTGGTTTAAAATTTGAGGTTTTCTGGTTTTTGCTGTTGCCGAGTTCTTTTTAATTGTTTAATTTGTTTTAAAAATTATTTACCAGAGATTTACGTGCCACTCGAATAACGCGAAATCGTCAAATTTCTGTCCCCTTAAATAAACTAATAAAAATGTTTATGAAACTCGCTTATAAAAGCTTTTAACAGCTCAAAACTCATTCTTATTTTTATATGCAAAAATATGGTTTTTCGAAAAATACTTGCGAACATCCAATGAAATGACTAAACTTATAAAATATAAAAAAATGAAACATTCTTAGAATTCAAATTCCTGTTTAGCGATGACTAACAAAACTTAGAAATTGAAAATTCAAATACAAAATTCAGTTGAATTGCAAGATAAAATTAAATTTCTTTAAATTATGAATAACAAATTTAGCTCGACTCGAAATATTTTAGAAAAATGAAGAATTCGTGCCATAAAAATGAATTTTTTCGCTTTTGCATTTTTAGCCACAATTTTTCGCATTTGTTAATAAAATTTAAGTTTCAGTAAGTTAAATAACATTTAAATAAAAAAATTTTAGGTTTCATTATAAAAAAAATTAACTGAAGAAAGAAGAAAAATTAAAAAAAAAATAAATAAAAAATTCATTAAATAACAATAAAAAATAATTTGTAAATAGCAAAACAAGAAACGAATGAATTATGAATAAATTAAAATGAAAAAAAGAGAAGTAAAAAATTGACAGGCAGACAAAAAAATGTACATAAAAAAATATTAAAGGCAACTTAAAGGCAAATTAAAGATTTTTTTGGCAATAATAGAGAAAATCATGAGCATGCATACGAACACACATAACGAACACACACACACACACACACACACACTAGATGACAAACACCTCTTCACCTGGCACTCGTTGGTACTTCGGTGGGATTTTTTCTCGTTGCTTCTCTTTCGACTTCACATGGAGGGAAGACAAAAAACTCTTAGATCATCTCATTCCACAAACACAGAGAGCAAAAAACAAGAATAATCAAAAACAAGACAAAGCAAAACAAAACACCGAAAAACGGCAAAAAACTTTTTTTAAAATAAAAACGTGAAGTAGAGGACGGGATTAAGAGGAAAAAGAGGAAGAGCGAGAGAGGCAGAGAAGGTGTCGCCTCAGTGCAGACGACGCAGACGCCATCGTCAGCGAGCGACCACCACCGCTGCTACCACCACCACCACCACCACCACCACCGCTACCACCACCAACAACAACAACAACAGTTAGACAACAATGAAAGTTCGCCGTTTTAAATGTCAGATGCAAAAAAAGCGACCGCTGAATTGAAGAAAATCCTCAACAACAACACGATGAATGAAACGAATGATTAAGCGGAAAATGTTAGCAGCAACAACGAGGAGGAGGCAACAGCAGCCGCCTGCTGCATACTTTCTCTCCGCAGCAGACAAAGCGGCAGATGGGATTCAGAGGCAGATGCAGCCTCTGCAGGCGATCGTGTGGCTGTGTGTCCGTGTGTAGAGTGCATTTCGAATTTACTCTCACCTTCAGTGGAAGCTTGCGACGCACACCCACCGCAGACGGAGACGTCGCTGCAGAGAGGCGTTCGCGTGCGCGCTCGTGCAAACGTGCCGATCAAAGAGATCCCGTGAGCGCCGACAACAGCCGTCGCCACCGCCGCCACCATCACCACCACCACCGCCAAGCCAGAGCCAGCATTCATCCCACTCGCACTCGCACCCGCACTCGCACCCGCACTCGCACTCACACTCGCGCTCGCACCTCGCTCTCCCATCAACGCTCGGCGAGCGAGCGGTCCTCAGCTGGGGTTTCCCTGCTTCTCGTTTGTGCGGCACCTCGCTGCCAAAGCCGATGCTCGCGTCTCCGCCACGAGCTTTCGCAAGGTGAGCCGTGAGTCGCAGCGAAAAGAGGCGTACAACGCGCGCCACCGTTCAGTTGGCCGCTGTATTCCGTGGTGGGCAGACGGTGTTTCTCGCTCCGCTTCTCTCGCCTCGACTGGTTGAATTTACTTGTTTCTTGGCCGCTGTTCGAGTGACGCTGGTTGCGTTTTCGCTTCGACGAAAGCGTTTCGATTCGCATCCGTGAGCGTTCCGCCGCCGATCTTCGTTGAACTGGACGCGCGTGTCAATTCGCTGTTCGTCCTGGTGTTCGCGTATCCTGCGCACGTTCGCGTGCTGATCTGAAATGCGTTTGCTGCACTCCGGCGATCGAAGCGACCGAAGCAACGCGAAGTACAATTGCAGCAGCAGCAACAGCGACGCCCGTACAGCCACCAGCTGCAGCCAAACCAGCGACTGCCACAACAGCAACAGCAGCAGCAGCAGCAGCAACTGCAACAACGACGTCGTTCAACTCCAAGCATCGCCAGCGTTATGCTGACGGGCGAAAAAATCAAATTCAAAGCATTGTTCATCGGTTATTATTTGTTCGGCAAGACGACATTTTAAATTCTTAAATTTCGCGGAGAAGAGAAAATTCAATAGTAATTAAAAGTCTACAAATAATCATAGTGAAGTCGAGGAAGTCCTTTCAGTCCTTTTGCATTAATTATTTATACGTAAAAGTAATAAAAAAAAAGAAGGAAAAAAAGAGAAAATCGTGCCAAAAAGTAAATTTTTAAAATTAAGTTTTAGCTGCGTTTTTTTTAGTTTTAATCCACACGTCGCAATTAAGTCAAGATTAATTTTTAATTAATTCACGCTGAGCATTCGAAATCGACGCACATCGACGCGTTCTCAGCGATGGAGCAGCCGATTTTTATTTTACTCGTGTTGTGGTGAGTAGACGAATTTTCCGAAAGAAAACCTGATTGCAAAACGCAGCCACACAAATGCAATTTAAGTGTGTGTGTGTTGGTGTGGAATTTTGCAGTTTATTCGATGCTTATTTTTGTTTTATTGCTGGAAATTCCACCGGTTTTGTGGGGTGGAAAATTCATTACAGACTGCATGTATTTTTTTACGTTTAAAAAAATAACACAGAAAATACCAGATTTATTCAGATTTCAAAAATTCAGAACAGAACAGAAATTATTTTTAAAAGCAAACGAGAAAATTTTTCACATCATTTCGCACACTTTTTTAACTATATTTGTTTTATTTATAATATTTACAGAGAATATAAAAATAAAAAAGATCCTCGTAAATTTTCCACCCAAGTAATTAAGTTTGTGTCTTAAGTCTTTTATATTAGCATTCCTTTTCTCACACAAGTTAAGAAAAGTTTGTGTCTTAAGCCTTTCGTATGCTCGTGACTTAAAATTTCAGTCATGAACCATCGTAAGACTTAAGACACAAACTTGTGAGCTCTTATATTTGCTGTTTCCTTATATTATTTTTTTTATATCTGTACATCATAATAAATTCAAGCAACAAATATTTTTGTTCTACAGGAAACAGAAAGCGAACATCCAAATATGATTTCAATACACTAAACAAATTTTACTAATAAATTTTTTCAACTCTAAGCTATCAAAAACATTTAAAATCTAAGCTATCAAAATTAATTTAATACGATCGAAAAAGGAAAAACAAATTAAATTTATTATCTTTTCTAAGAGGGGGAAAAAGTCGTTCTATACAAGGATGGCAATTGATGCGCATTGAAATGCGATTAGCTTGCGATTATATAATCCAATGAAAATAACAACGGAAGCGAAATTATGAAATATTTAAGTATGCAGAAGTAAAAATTCCAAGGCTTCTCTGATATGCAAATTGAATCCAAAGCACGATGATGACGATGAATAAATGAAGATATTTTAGGTTGTTTTATTAAAAAAAATATTATAGACGCACGTTTATTAAATTAGCATATTTAACACGAGTATTAAAGTTATTTGCCGTTCCCATTATTTACAAATGATCCCGTCATTTACGAATGATGGTAACGCCATGAAAAAATGGAGGATCTCAAGTTTCACCTCGTCACTCCTGCGATGATTCAAACCGCAGACTGACCACCGCATCCGAGTGGGGAACTCTTAAGCCAGACTTTTCCTGATCTCAGTTCGTGTGTCGATAAATTCGATAAGAAAATTAAGGGGAGAGAAACCTTTCATTGGTTTGCCTTTCATTGCTGAATTTATACTTGCAAGTGTCCTGCTTTCAGGCCGGAATTCCTTATAGAAGAGAATTAGGAAAGCAGAATTTCCGACTTCCTTCCATCACTAAAATTCAATAGCAATGAAACTGAATGAAATTTTTAGATTTCCTGCTAGAATTTATGAATTAATCAATTCAGGTGTCAACGTGGAGTCTGTTGTAATATTTTAAATTTCTATTTTTTCTATTACTTCATCGTGTTTTTTAATATTTCACGTTCGAATAAACTAGTTTTAGTCGTATGAGAAAAGCGTTGCAGTAACACTTTCTTTTCTGTGATAATAATGACGATCATGTGAATGCAAAATGGACGCTTCAATTTGACCTCAAAGCCGGATTTCGAGCGCTATAACCGGACAACTACCAATAACAAAACAACAACAACAACAACAGCAACAACAACAACAACAACAGAAGCAGCATCTTCAGCTCTTCTTCCGCTTTATTTGCCGATCGCATTGTTGCTCTTCACAGCATTTTGTGAAATGAAAGTGAAATTCCATCCATTTGTGTGAAGGTGTCGCTTGCTGTTGTTGATGTTGTTGTTGTCATTGTTGTTGTTTTTGTTGTTGTTTGTTATTTAAAAAGAAGTTGCTTGCCATTTCACACTGAAAAAAGGCAACTTTTAGGGCTGCTGTTTCACTGCTTTTCTTCAAGTCTCGCTTCTCGAGTCTGAGTGAGTTTCGTAATTTTTTTTCATTGGCTTCTCATCTTCTCATGTCTGCTGTATTAAACTGAAAATATTTAACGCAAAAATGAAAGTTTTCAAGTTCTTAAGTGTTCGTCAATATTTATTTTCACTCTTTATCGTGCTCAATATTCAACAATTTCGTTTCAAGAAATCATTACGATGAGAAATGAAAGGTATTTAAAATATTTTCCAGAATTGATTGCATTGCATAAATCGAACACAATTTAAGTTTTTCGCAAAGAGGTTTTTATAGCATTTTTAGCTTAGTATTTCCTAGCAAAAATCGTTGACTTTTTGCTTATTAAATTAAATTAAATTAATTTTCTTTTGAATGTTTTAAATTTGTTGGGAAAAGTTGGCTTCAAAACGTTTTAACAAGAAAAAACTAACGAATTTATTTAACTTTTTCAAAACTTTCAGATATAATTAAAATTCCATTTTATGTTGATTTTTTGCTCCTTTTTAATGGACGCAATCAAATTTAATTAGATTTCTGTGTGGATTAATATATTGTGTGTTGTTTGTAGTTGTTGTTGTTGTTTGTAGGTTATTCAGGCATCAGAGGCAGTTAAACATCTAATTGCACTCCTTCTGCGTCTGAAAGAAGTAAAATCTGGTGGTTTCTGCACTCACTTCTTGTACTTGATAGAAAATTAATAGCATTCAAAAGTCAAGAAAAAAAAATAAATTTGAAAAATTAAATTTGTTGTTTTAGACGAGATAAATGATTGAAATTAAAGAACAAACCATCGGAAAGGGAAAGCATTGAAGGTGCTTTTAATCGCTTTTGACCAAATAATTCATACGAAAATCTACACAAATCATAATCAGTACGAAGAAGAAGAAGAAGATTGGTCAGCATTGATTTATGCAGTCATTAAGCTGAATTGAATGAACGCTGAAGGTAAAGCATCGTGCAGCATCGCGCACACAGTGGGATGCGCTGCCCTGAATGGATTTCAGCAACATTTCATTGACCTACTTTTGTTAACAACAATCAAACCGAGCGAATGAGTTAAGAAACAAATTTAGAAAATTTTTCCAAGAAAAAACAAGAGGGTTTTCAATGCTTTACAGCAAAGTCAGTTCTAACTGATTTATTTAAATATTTATAACTAAATAACTACTAAAATCAAATCAACTCACAGTTAAAACAAAACAAAATTCGTTCAGTTTGTTGTAGGCGAAAACTTCTCACTAGGAAAGTAAGAGAAAAGTTAAGATCTAGGCAAAGAAAATTCACTTGAAATTATAATTAATTTTTAATTTTTTTTATTTCCGTTGAAATTATAATTAATTTTTAATTTCTTTTTATTTTTTTATTTTTTTATTTTTTTTATTTCCTTTGAAATTATAATTAATTTTTAATTTTTTTTTTATTTTTTTTTATTTCCCTTGAAATTATAATTAATTTTTAATTTTTTTTTAAATTTTTAATTTTTTTTATTTCCCTTCAAGAATCAGCCGGCTGGCAGACACTTTATCTTGTTTTTGTTTATGAATCCAGCTTCAGTTTAGGTTTTCCACATCTTCATCGTCACGCCCCTTCCCTCCTCTTCTCTTCTCTCCTCTTCTCTTCTCTTCTCCGTTCTTCTCTTCTCTTCTCCTCTGCCTGTCTGTTGGACAATTAAATCGCATTTAAAGACAAAAAAGTGGCCCATGGCCTACCACTGGCTTCGGATCTGACGCTAGACAGCTGTGCTGGAGAACCGTTTGAACAATAAAAAACATGTTAAAAACAAAAAAAAAATTAACTCACACAAATTAAACGAAAAACAGAAATAGCAAGATTTTCAAGTTCGTTTCTTAAGTCGTTTGTTGTTTTGGTCGTCTGTTTTTCTTTTATGTATTTTTCTTGCTTTTCTAAGTATTTTCTGTGCAACAAGTTTGTGTTTTTTTTTTAGTTTTTTCTAATACTTTCTAGTTTGCATTGACAAAATCTCACTTACATCCAAAACAACATAAAAATCTATATAAAAAGGCAACTAGCAACAATTAAATTCGACAGCAGCAACTAAATTTGGTACCAACAACTATATTCGGTAGCAACAACTAAATTCGGTAGCAACAACTAAATTCGACAGCAACAACACCAACAACATGGATAATCAACAAAGCAGAACACTTCTTGTGTCCTTGAATCGGGTGCAAAGTCAATAAAAATGCCAACGAGGCGCAGTAGTCTCACACACACACACACACACACACACACACACACACACACACACGCACACACACACACATGCGCGCAGAGACAGCAAAACAAAAACGTGCCGTGCCGCGTTTTAATGTCAACTTCGAATGTTCTTACAAACCAACAAATGAAATGAAGTCGCTGACTTGACTTGACTTGACTTGACTTGACTGGGCTGCGCGAGTCATGGACTTGAACGTCAACACAATTTGTTGGCTAACTTAAAATGAGTCTGTGTTGCGAAACCGAAGTAAAGAAGCGAGCCAACAACAACCACAAACTGTGTGTGTGTGTGTGTGTGTGTGTGTGTGTGTGTGTGTGTGTGTGTGTGTGTGTAAGATCAAGAAACACAGCAGAAACTCAGAGCAAAAACCACTTTATGACATCAATCGCACACGTAACGTCTAACAGATGGTAACGCAACGCAATGTCAACATTTCGCAATTACAACAACACCACCACCACCACCACCACCACCACCAACAACGAGAGCAACATAAACACACAACAATTTAGTAGACATCTGCACTTGTGCTTAATTTTCCCGCTCGTACGTTGACTCCTGAGTTTCGAAGTTAAATTTTTTTTTCTTTTTTTTCGAATTTAATTATTATAAATCCGGTGTGTGGAAATTTAAGCAAAGTTATAAAGAGCAAAATAAATGACAATCAATGAGTGTCTGCGTGGGCATTCAATGGCATTCTAATAAATACAAAAAAATAAATACAAAAAAATGACTAAAAAAAATAAATACAAAAAATAAATACAAAAATTCTAATAAATACAAATTTTTAATTTTGTGTTTTCTCTTTCTTATTTCTTCTCTGTTTCCTTTCTTTAAATTTTACTATTCTTTATTTTTTTTATTTAATTTTCACTATTAAATTTTCCCCGCTCTCTTTAGTTCGTTTCCTAAGTCTTTCGCGTTTTTTGTGCTTATTAATAAATCTCACTTGTAATTTTTATCTCAGCTTTCATGCATTTTTATCTCAGCTTGCATGAATTTTTATCTCAGCTTGCATGAGTTAGTAATTTTTGGAAAACTATTTCTCAACATTTAGGTATTTATATTTAATATTAAGAAATTTCCTAGAAAAACGAAGAATTGAGTCATCAACTTGATGTCTACTTAAAATTCAATAGCGTTTCCTTTTCTTTTCTTTTCTCTTTTCAAAAAACTTTATATTTAATGTTAAATATAAAATAGCAGAAAAGTTGCATCTTATCATTTCCCGATCTGCATATATCAAACACTTTTGCATAAAATGAAGTTGCATTTAATAATAAACACGATCATCCTCGAGGCAATGAAAATTCCAACATGTTTTTGCAAATAAAAAGCAATAAATTTCATTGAGAATTCTAATGGCGGTAAAATAAATAATTTATTAATAAAATAGATAATTTATCGATGGAATTCGTTATTACTAAAAGCTATATAATACAATAAATAGAAAAACAAATTAAAAACGATGAAGAAATTGAAAAAATTGAGATTTAAAAGTTTTTTACTAGAAAATCTTTGATTTTGTTCGTCTCTCCTTCGAAATCTGTGATTTCTTTATGTTCTGCAGATTTTCGAGAAATATTTAAGCTGCATATTGCTGCAAATTATAAGCTTAATAAACAACTCAACTTCAGCAATTCAACTTGGGTGAACTAAAATGACAAATTTTGTGCTAAACTGTGATTTAAACTTCCCAATATTCCTTCTCAATCGTTCTTGAACACACATTTCACGCAAAAATTATTAACAAAAAGCCAGCTAGAGAATTTATTGGCGGATGTTGTCATTATGAATGCAAACTGCAGACTGAACTGAAATCTCAGTCTGAAAATATTAAGGAAAACCAGTTTTAATCCGAATCGAAGTTTTGATCAATTAACGAAATCATGCGAAATTTGCATATAATTTCTTGCTCTCCGGTTTGATATTAAGCTTGAAATTCTCATAACTTAAAATACGTTATTACAAGAATATTTTAAATTTAATTCAATTCAATGAGAAAAATTTAAAAAAACATTTGGGTTCAAGGTAAAATTTTTGTATGAAATAAACTGTAAATTTTCGTTCTTATTAGTTAACGAGAGAAAAACAAAGTTTCAAAATACAAATAAATGTCTTCAGTACGTTAAAAGATGCAAAACTCATCTATTATTTATAATTTGTTATCTAAATTATAAATTTAGTATTCAGATTTATGTTAACTTGACAGTAATCGGTTGTATTTCATTAATAATTCGGATTTATTCGAAGAGAATTCTTGCTAATATTAATTTAAATGCTTCAATTTATCGAAATTACTATTTTTATTGCCGTATTTTATTGATATTTTCAGTAATTTGAGGTGTTTTTTTAGTATTTCTATATTTTAAGTCATCTTTATCAAGTATTTCTGCAACTAAGCACTTTATTTGCTACTTTATTACGATTTATTTGCTTTGAAATTCACTTAATTTCGTTATTTAACAATATTGGTTTTGATTTGTCCTCTTCACTGTCTTTGTTATTCATTTCGTTCTATTTTATCGCAAAATAAATGATTTGCAAGTCATTTTGTCAATTAATCTCAACGAAAGATTCTTTTTTTCACGTCACATTTTCACAACACATTTTCACGTCACATTTTCACATTAATATTTCTCATTTTCTTTCTTAACATTTTACTTTTTATTTCTATTCTGTTTTATACAAATGATTTTTATTTCTATTTTGTATGAATGATTTTCAGTTAATTTACAAGCTTTTAAAAGGATATAAAATTGTTTTTACTACTTTTTCGCTTCACTTCCGCGTTTTAGAGTGGAAAATAAAACAAAACTCTGCTGTGTGTTTCGTATTTATGTCGCTTGACAGACATTGTTATCAATTTATTAACGATTTTTATAGATTTCTTACTGTTCTGCCGCGTTTCCGTGATTCAGTCGCACGAATGTCTCTACGCAGATTTATAATAGATTCGTAAAAATTAGTTATTAATTTGTTGAAATTAGTGAACGAGTTCGTACAACTCCGACTGGTTTTTCGAAAGCGAAATATCGCTTTATATAAGTTGAAATTTCAGGAAAAAGAATCAATTCAATCAATGAGAAGCTTATGCTTATGCAAAACATTTATAAATTATATTAAAACTGAAATTTTGAAGTCTTTTTTATAATCTTACATTTACAAAAAAAAAAAAAAAAAAAAAAAAAAAAAAAAAAAAAAAAAAAAAAAAACTATTTAATATTTGGTTTCACGAAGCCGTACTGAGCACTCAGCTTCCTGAGTTGCCTTGAAATGCGGTTGCAGAAATGCGTTGTGCGACTTCGGCGAAATCTTTACGTTGTTGTCTTCGTTTTTGCCGACTTTTTCTTCTCCTTTTGACTCGACTTTTTCGGTGCGATGCCGGAACTGCTTTTCCACTGCGAAACGAGAGTGCGTGAGATAAAAGTTGCGATACATCTGTGAAGATGCATTAAATGCAATGCAAAACAATAATAAACACAAAAAATACGAGCATCTCAACGTCTAAAATTTACGTAAGCAAATACGTTCGCCGATACGTTTAACTGAAGCGTAAACTGAGCTGAAGCTTCCGTTTGGTTTTCACTTTTCTTCCCTGTTGAATTTTATGTGCTACATTAAATTTATCAATTTGTGGGTTTCTTTTAATCTTAAATTTTATTTGATTTTCTGCTTTACACTGTAATTTTATTGAAGAAAGCTGCCTCTTTATTTCCATCTCGCTTCTGCTTCTCACTGCTGACATCATTTATTGACTTATATTTATGACGGCTGACAACTGTGACATTTCACAGTTGTCAGCTTTGTCATTACTGTGATTATAATGAGTTTCCAACTCGCAAAACTTGTTTCGCAGCTCACTGGTTGGTAGCTGCTGTTGTTGTTGCTGTTGCGAGGACTGCTTTCGCTGTTACCGGAAAAAAATACTTTTTAAAAATATACTTCAAAAAATAACTGCAAAATTCTGTAAAATAAGTATCAACAATGCATAAAAATTTCAGAAATTGCTAAATAAAACTCAAAGCTTTTAAACTGAAATAATTAATCTAGACAAATATGTAAATTAAAAAATACAAACTCGTCTTTCGTAACCTTCAATCCCGAGAGAGTTTAATGAACTGCGAGAATTTATCGCAAAGAAGAAGAAATTTAACCGATAATGATTTTCTTTACTTTAGTTTTCTCATTTTTTAAGAAAAATTAAGAAAAAAACTGAAGTAAAATTTTTTAAGAAAAAATATTTTATCGAAAAACAGCATAAAAGCGCAGAAAATAAGAAGAAAAAGAGGGAAAAACCATGCAGTTGCTTTTTAAACTCTAGTCACGTTTTTCTTTTTTGTAGCTCAACATGTTGCTCAACATGTTACTAAACATGTTGCTCAACACTTTCCGCTACATGTTGCACGGAAATCTATTAATTCAACTTTTATTGATTCAACAAAAAACTGACTGACAGCTGACAGTTTCAAATGGGCGGCCGTCGAGGAAATTGTTTGCCTCTCACTCAGCTTTCTGAAAATTAATTAAAAGAAAAAGTGACAAAATATTGCTACTTCCCTCATCACCCGCCTAATGACACTCACTCATGATTTCACTCATGACTTCCTCATGCCTTCCCCCCACCCCACTCAGCTCAAGTTTTACTTTTGCTTTTCTGCTGATGATCCTTTCAAAAGCCAGCTCAAGCAGAAAAGTCATTTTGCGATGATGCTTCAAGATCGCTAATGCGATTATGATGGCGACGGTGAAGATTTCTTTTAATAACTCGATCTGCAATGAACTTCAATGTGATCCACATACACACACACACACACACACACACACTTACACACACTTACACACACACACACTTACACACTTACACACTTACACTCTTTTTAGTGTAAACAATTTCAGTTTCATTTTCATTTTTATTGAAACCACAAAGAAATCGAAAGCCAGCGAAACCATTTAAAGCTCGCAAGTTATTCGAGCTCGTAATGCTCGCATGTAAATGCAGAGTAAAGCATAAAAGTTAAACAAATTTGAATGAGAATGAAATGTGGAATGTGGAAAACTTTGCTATTGATTTCAGGTTGTGAAGTAATTTATGCCAGTGTCAAGTGTTATCATTACAAATAATGAATGCGAAACTTGTCGCGGCCGTTAAGTGTTTTGCAAGCGACTAATCTTTTAACAACAACAACAACAATAACAATAACAATAACAATAACGCCAACAACGATTACAGTTATGTTCCGACTTTTCAACTAACCTGATAAAAGCACTGAAGTCTGAAGTCTTTTAACGTGACTCGCACTCGTGTGCTTCGATTTACGACATCGCGGGGCGCCTTGAAAAGTCTTATGCAATATTTTTGAAGTATTGCGTTGAAAAATGTGGCAAACAATGTTTTTCGCCAGCATATTAGCTGTATTTTCTAACAACAAATACACGGAAATACAATCGAAGAGTACGACGAGAACATTGAATAAAATATTCCGGTTACACCCTCGACTGGATTAACGTTGCATTTCTTTCTCTTCTCAACTGGTTTGCTAATAAACTTGAAGGACATTCTTGGCGATTAAAGAGATTTTATTAAATTAATTGAAATGAATTTTGAAAAGTAGTTTCCACAATTGCGTTCGCATATCGAACTTTGTGAGTAATTTTTTGCAGACCTTTTTCTAGATAATCGATAAAAACTATTAAATATTTTGTTGTTACATAAACTTGATTGAATTACAGTTAAATGTTAGCTAATAACGTAATACGACCAACAAAATTCGGCTCAAAATTACCCGATTTCTTCTCTTTCCAATTTAATTTCAACATATCAACTTTTATTATTAGCAAAATCTAATTTTCGTTCTTCTAAAGCGAAGGCCAAACTTTGCACTCTAGATTTCGAGAAACTATCGGCGGCTGCGAAATCTTTAAAGACCTTCAAGCAGAAAATTTAAAACTTCTTTTAATGAATTTTTGCCAGAATCTGTTGTTGATGTGAAGGATTTTTTCTGATTTTTTAGAATAGAACTTTTAAATTTTATACGTATTTTTATATCCGCCTTTTGTTAGCCTAAAAGAAACAGAATTATAAAACCGTTAAAATCGTAAAGTCCTTCGTTTTGTTTACTTTTAAACTGCTGTCGCTGTAGCGACAAAATCGCGTCTAATCGTGAAACACGAAAAATACACTGAAGTCCGGCTGATTTTGTAACTCAAACAATGAAAAAGCGGTTATGCAGCCAACAACAACATGAAGAACAGACGAAAGGGAAAGCAAACGCTACAAAAAGAAGAGGAGAAGCAACAGAAAAACAGAAAATAGCAACAGTTGTCGCGACACAACAGCGGGTGCGACCGCACAAGCAACAGCAAGAAAATCGGCGCCACTGAAAGCCACCAGTCAGCATTTTATTAACCCGACCAACTGCAGGGTACTGATTTGCCTTAAATTTTATGTTGTTGTGTTGGTGTTGTTGCTGTTGGTGTTGTTGGTGTTGCTCTTTTCTTGCAATTTTTCAAACATTTGTTGTGGCAGCTTTTTCAATTTTCCTACTGCTGCATGCAAATTTTGTGGTGTTTTGTAGTCAAGCGCACGGTAAAAAAAAAAAACTCGAAAACACAAAAACACTAACAAAAAGCACTAACAAAAAGCACTAACAAAAAGCAAAAACAACAACTACAACAATGAAACCGTGAAATGTGTTGTTGTGGCTGCTGATCGCTGATCGCCAATTTAAATTCACCTTTTACAGCTACGCCTCCCTCAACATTTTTACGCCTCTCAACATTTTTACGCCTTCCGCAACATGTTGCGCAACTTTATGCTGTGCGAGCGAGTTTGTTTCTGCTGCTGGCAAATGTTGCCAAGTGTTGCCAAGTGTTGCCAAGTGTTGCAGCGAGTGTTGCTACATTTTAATGGACTTTTGAAAATTGCATTCTTTTTCCTTCTTCTTCTTCTTCAATGGATTTCTATTACTCAGTGTTGCTGTAATTTTCTATTTGTTGCTTTAACGTTGAAATACCAAAATAAATGAAATTTCTACCAGAAGTTTCACCTTATTAATTTTTAGCTATTTATTTCCACGAGCACTTTGTTTTTTTTACTTTTTGCTTTTCAACAGAAGTCGTTAAGCCACCCACTGTTGTTATTGTAGCAGTTGTTGTTGTTGTTGTCGTAGTTGTTGTTACTGTTGTTACTACTTTTTATTGTAGATTAATTTCGTAAACGTTGACTTCATCGCAGAAATTCCATTCAGGAAGTCGTGTAAAATGCAGCAATTTATTTATTTTGCAATTTATTTATTTTGCCCCCCATTTTTCACTCTAACAGTAGCATTAGAGCGCGTTTGTTTCTTAAGTCTTTTGTTTAGAAATTTCTAAATTTCCATAACAATGCAGAAACTTTCATTGCATTTCATCATCAGCTGTGTAAATAATTTATTGATAAATTATTAGAAAACTTTGTTAGTCGAAGCATTTCATGGAATTAAAAAAAAACGTGTGTAAATATAGAGAATTTTATTTCCACACAACTGGACAGCAAAGAAATTTGCACCCAATTTATACAGCTGAAAGTTAATTAATTTACACAACTGCATTTTACAAAGTCAACTTGCAGCCGCAGAGGCAACCTTTTGTGCGGCCAGCAGTTGTTTTATTAGCAGCTTCAGACACGACGGAGTAATTAAATATTTTTCCGAGCGAGCGAAGGAAGAACACAGCAACAAAAGCACGTTTGTGAGGTTTATTTATATTTCTTCAACGTTTTCTTTCTTTAAAGTTAACAATCAGTAGCTGGAAAAAAAAAACACAACTACGAAATTATAAAAATTATTAGTTAGATGTTCGCTATTTATTCGCGCATAATTTCGCGGCCGCTCTGTAGTTTTCGAAATCTAGAGAGAAAATCTTGAAATGATTCATTGCAGTACTCGGAAAATCCTGTTTCAGCTGAAGACGCTTCAACGGCGAAACACGAAAAACACACGCAATTTAAATACGTTTTTCCCCCAAAACTTCCTGCAGCGAACGCGAAGTGAGTCACGTTTTAGTGGCTGCCGGCGCAGGAATCAGCAATTCGTTCACGTTTTCAGTAGCAACAGCAACAGCAAAATTATCCAAAAGTATTTTTACTTGCTTTAGCTGAAGCAGCAGCAGAAGAAGCAGCAGCAACAGCAAACGAGGCGCTAAAAATACGTTAATAAATTTAATCGTGTACTTCATTTTGAGCTCGATTGCTGTACGAGACGCCAACGCGCGCGTCGTCAGTACTCAACAATCGCTTTCTGTGTCAACAGCAACAGCAACAGCGACAACAACAGCGACGCCGACAACAACAGCGACAGCGACAGCAGTTGCAACACACACGACGACGCCTGCTGGCGACGTGCTGAGGTTGGCATCCTCTTCGCTGCGTCGTTTGAGGGCGCCCTGTGCTGGTATTTGTGTCGCACGGTGTACGTGTGACACAGTTAAGTTACGAGTATTTCAGCTGACTTCAGCTTTGTTGACTCTGACTGACTTACGTGCCGCGCTGCTGCTGCTGCTGCCGCTGCCGCTGCTGCTGCTGATGCTGCTGCGACTGCTGCTGCTTGGCTGACGTAACCAGGACGCAACATGTTTTCACTTTCTTTCTGCTGCTGAACTAAATACCGTTGCTGGCATTGTTGGCCATCTTGTTGCCGTACGAACGGCTGTTGTCTCGCTGTTGTTGTTGGCTCGCTGCTGCTGTTGGCTCGCTGCTGCTGTTGGCTCGCTGTTGTTGTTGGTTACTCGCTGATTATTTCATCGCAGGCTACCAAAAACCTGCGAGCTGCGAGCTGCGAGTTTTTGTTGCCCTTTTGAACTCGTTTCAACTTTACAGCCAGTAAATGCGAGCTTAAAAAACTATTAACACTTTTATAGTTTCAACTATAATTTGAGATTTTAATAATAAAATACTAAAACTAAAAAAAAAATACAAATAATAACGTCAGCAACAAATTGCGGTGCCACTTTATTAATTCAGTAATTCTGTAATTCAGTGTTTCTCAAGTCTTTCGTTTGGTTGCATCGTATTTGAACTTTTTGCGCATGATTTCAATAAAAAATAAATTATTTCCACAAAAGAACGATTTAAATAATTGCATTTCTGGCTACAAAATTATTCTATTAACATTTAAAACTAATTTTTTTTGTTAGAAATTCACTTCTTTCATTGATTCAAGTAGTCAATTCCGCGGAAATCTGATTTTTTTTTTGGTTAACTTTTCGTAATAATTTCGAAATGGCAAACACACAAACAAATAGGAACAGAAACAACAACAACAACATCTACCTTCTCATGCTTTCCATAAAATCTTTTTATTTGATTTCTTGTTTTCTTTTTATTTTATTTCTTGTTTTCTTTTTATTTATTTCTTGTTTTCTTTTTATATATTTCTTATATAAAAATTAAGCTGGCGTGCCGACGTTTAAAAATCTCTTAACCGCAACCACAAGCGCAGCAACAACAACATCATCATTTAAAAACCTTAATCTGTGTGTTGGTTGGTGTGTTGAGCTCAAGGTTAGATTGTTGAAATTTTAATTAAAAATTAAAAAAAATAAAAGGCGGCCGCAGGCGTAACATGAAAAAAAAATATCATCACGTTTGTGTTTTAGTTACACGTAAAAATGTGTGAAGTGTGGCTGTTTATATGTCTGAATGTATGTATGTAAGTATGTATGTATGTAAATGTGTGTTTGTGTCTTTATAGTTTTTAACGGCACTTCCGTCTATAGTTGAGTTTTCTCTCTTCTCTCTCTCTCTCTCTCTCTCTCTCTCTCTCTCTCTCTCTTCTCATTACACGTCCACGTTTGCTAAACCTCGCTTTGCATTCGCTTCGCTCTGGTTTGTTTCCTAAGTCTTTTGTTAAATATGCAGCCTTCGTGCGTGTAACAGAAAAATTCCAATGTAAGTGTTAAGTAAGCCAGCTGGAAGAAGAAAACGCCAAGCGAAAGGAAGGAAATTAATAGAGGAAAATGTTGGTTAACCCAAAAAAAGAGGAAATTAATGTGTTATTATTATTTCTCATTATTTTTAATACTCTTTTTATTTTTAAAAAATTATATTTATATTTTTTAAAAAATTTATATTTTCATTTACAAGAAAAAATTAAATATATTAAATGAGAACGAATAAAAACACTTAAAATTTGATGCATTTATGTGCATAAAATAAGAGGAATTAATGAATTCAGTGTGCGTTGAATACAAATTTGTACTGAAATTTTCTAAATGCTTTGAATTAGTTTCTGTCAGCGAGCGCAAAGCAGATGCAAAACAAAGACTTAAGTGACGAACCTAGGAACAAAAGACTTAAGTGACGAACTTATGAAATATTTGCACGAAGATTTCGAAAGGAAATCCTGTTCTAAAATCTAAAGAATGACCAACTAGCTTGGAATTTCAATAAATGCCAGCGTAGTCGTAATTTAATCATCACTTTTCAAGTCGCAATTGAGAAACAAGGAACTCAATAGTAATTTCAAATCATTTTTACAACTTTAATTACATCAATTTTTAATAATCAATAACTACAAATTCAATAAAACAAAAAGAGAAACCATTTAAAAGTTGATTAAGAGCAGCAATTCAAGAAAATCCAACCCGACAACATTCCGCGAAGACGTTTGCTTTTTTGTTTGTTTTTCGTTTGAATTTGCATGATGTTTTTATACGTTATTTGCATCGAAAGATGATAATAATCACGATGACGAGAGCAATGATGTTTCTACTTCAGTATTTTAGGAATTCACATGGAATTCTCTTAGGAATTCCACGCAATTATGCGATGAAACGGTGATCGATTCTTAATGAATCCCCGAACAAATTAGATTTTAGCAGTGCGACCCCTATAAATGAAGTCTTGGTTTCCGTCTCAACAATTCCTCTTCTCTTCTCAGGTGTATTGCCTCTCCTTGCATCCACTCTCTACGCGTTCCGTATGACCTCGAGAAGAGCGCCATCGACGCCCTTCAAGTGGAGCGCGCTCGTTCCGCACCCACTTGTAGCCGCCAGACATCCGAGAAGCAAATCGATGCCTGCCCGCCGAGTAAATATCGGCTACCGTCGGGTGAATGCAACAACGTGTCGCATCGCAAGTGGGGCGCACGCGGTGACATCTTCCTGCGTCTGCTGCAGGCCGACTACGCCGATGGCATCAGCCAGCCACGCACTTCGCGCGGTACCCACGCCCTGCCCGACGCCGAATTCGTTATCGCGCAGCTGCAACACCACGTCGAATCCGAGCTGCGTCACCCGCACATCACTGCCATGCTGCCCGCCTGGGGCCAACTGCTGGCCGCGGACCTCTACGAAGTCGCTCAGCTGCCCATGGACGGCCGATGCTGTCACTCGCACGCCGATCACAAGAATCCCGCCGAACTGCTGCAGTGTTACGTGCGAATGAGCGAGGATTGCAAGGAGTACCGACGCTCAGCGCCGGCTTTCGACGCAGAGACCTGTAGCAAGCGTGAGAACGGCATTGACACTCGCCTTACCGAAGTCATATGAAACTCTCTTTCTTTGGTGCGCAGATAAACGTCAGCAGATGAATATCGCCTCGGCTTTCATTGATGGCTCCGGCTTGTATGGCACCACCATGCAGGACTTCCAAGAGTTGCGTACCTTCATCAGCGGCGGCGTCAAGGTGGAGTCCTGCAAGAACTGTCAGCTCTCGGGAGCGGCAGGTGCTCTACACCGCGCTCTCTTGCAGGAGCACAACAACATCGGCGAGCAATTGGTGCATCTCAACCCGGACTGGTCCGAGGAGGACATCTTCCTGGAAGCCAGACGTATAGTCACCGCTCAAATACAGCACATCACGTACAACGAATTCCTGCCTCTAGTTCTGGGCCAGGAGACCACAGCGAAACCGAGTCTACGGTGCGTAGAACAGAAGAGAGTTAAATAACCCTACGACTCTTTAACCAAGTATTTCTCTCGTAAACAGATTAACTCCCGAGAAGTACTCCACCAACTACTCCAGCACTAATCGAGCCGGCATCTATAATGAGTTCGCAGTCGGTGCCATGCCGGCCTTACTTACCATGTATCCCCCGGAAATGGTATGTCAAATTCGCTTGTAGGAACTCTACGTCTCATCCTGTTCAATTTCCCCTTCAGATTACCAGTAGCATGTCCGCCTCCGAGCTGCTCTCTGTCGCTGCCCTACAAAAATCACTCGTCCCTGCCGTCACCAATGAGAACGGCTGGACTGAGTTAGCTTTGGCCATCCATCGTGGTCGCGAACACGGCATTCCTTCATACAGCCACGCCCTTGACTTGTGTGAAAAACGTTTCCCCGCAAACGATGCGGCCAACATTACCTTCGATATGTTGGCGAAGATAACCAATATACCGGAGGAGCATATAACCAGCTTACGAGACATCTATCAGTGAGGAGAATCACCCTTCTTCGTCATACCATATCCGCCATTAATAACCGAACTCTTTTCTTAGAACTGCCGATGATATCGATCTACTTGTGGGTGCTCTGCTGGAGGATCCTGCCGTTGGTTCTCTCTTCGGGCCGACCATCACCTGCCTGCTCACTTTACAGTTCGAACAACTGAAGAAGGCCGATCGATTCTGGTATGAGAACGAAATACCGCCTTCGTCGTTTACGCTGGAACAGTTGAAGAGCATTCGGCACACTACACTCTCAGGCCTACTTTGTGCTTCCAATCAGGTAGAGAAGGCGCAACCGAAAGCTTTTATCACGAAAGATAATTTCTTGTGAGTCATGTGGCGATTTCCGAAGAAATACTCTATTTCATTAATCTACTTCTCTCGTCTCTCTCTCCGTATTTTATTCTCGCTCTCAGAAACTCGGTGCTGAATTGCAATCAAATCCCAAAAATGGATCTAAGTCCATGGCAATCGTATTCCGAAGACGATATGCAGGGCGAGGAGGGAGAAATCGATCAAGTCGAAGTCAAGCCTGAAGTTAGGGAAGCCGTTGAGGAACTTAACCCGGAGCTGTTGGAGGCGGCTGTGGAGCGCGCCAAAATGGAGATGGAGGAGCGAAAACGGTTCGAATATGAGTCGTGGTTGTCGCGTAAGTAACACCGTCGCTCTCTTTTCCGGACATCAAAGTAATAAGTAACTTCATTCCTTCGATTCTTTTGATTCTAGAGGGCGGCATAAGCGCCAAGTCACCCGATGGCACTGCCGCCTCCTTTAGCAAAGCCAATCGTAACGCTTTGCTGCTCGCCAACACTTCGCTGATGTTCGAGTTGACCTCCAACGAAATCCTCAACACCATAAGTTCCATAACGCGTCGCAAACGTCAGACGTTCGACTCGCATTTCAATGTCTTCAATCGCAACGAGTTGACCGAAACTCTGCAGACCCTCGACATAACCTCGCTCCTCAGCAACCAACGTGCCAGCCAGCAAGAGTGCGATGACCCGCCGACTCCGTGCGACGCAACCAGCCCGTTCCGCACCATCACTGGCTACTGCAACAACCTACGCAACCCGAGTTGGGGCAAATCGCTGACCACTTTCTCGCGCCTGCTGCCTGCTCAGTACGAAGACGGCATCTCGAAGCCGCGTCTTACGGCCATCAACGGGGCTCCGCTGCCTAATCCGCGCACAGTGTCCACCGTCATTCACCCCGACATCTCGAACCTGCACACGCGCTACTCCCTGATGACCATGCAGTTCGCTCAGTTCCTAGACCACGATCTTACGCTGACGCCCATCCACAAGGGTTTCCACGAGTCCATACCTAGTTGTCGGCGCTGCGACTCGCCGCAGACGGTCCACCCCGAATGCAATCCGTTCCCGGTGCCGGCCGGCGACTACTACTACCCGGAGGTGAACGTGACCAGCGGTGAGCGACTGTGCTTCCCATCGATGCGTTCTTTGCCCGGCCAACTGAGCCTGGGACCACGTGACCAAGTCAACCAGAACACGCACTTCCTGGATGCCTCGATGGTCTACGGGGAGACTCCTTGTGTGGCCGCGAATCTGCGCGGTTTCTCCGGTCGCCTCAACTCGACCATCCACCCGATCCGCGGCAAGGAACTGTTGCCACAGAGTAATTCGCACCCGGAGTGCAAGTCGCGTAGTGGACTCTGCTTCATCGGCGGCGACGAACGTGCCTCGGAGCAGCCCGGTCTGACCTCCATTCACACCATATTCTTGCGTGAGCACAACCGCATCGTCGAAGGTCTCCGCGGTGTCAATCCGCACTGGAATGGCGATCATCTGTACCAGCACGCCAGGCGAATCGTCGGTGCTCAAGTACAACACATCACCTTTAACGAGTTCCTACCGCGCATACTGAGCTGGAACGCGGTCAATCTGTACGGGTTGAAGCTACTACCGCAGGGTTACTACAGAGACTACAACCCTTCGTGCAGCCCGATTATATTCAACGAGTTTGCCGCCGCGGCATTCCGCATCGGACACTCATTGTTGCGGCCGCATATACCGCGGTTGAGCGCCCAGCATCAGCCTGTCGATCCTCCACTGCTTTTGCGAGATGGTTTCTTCAGGATGGACGCCTTGTTACAGGTTGGTTAGAGAGAAAAACATTAACACTTTTAATTTCTCTAAATACTTTCAAAACTCTTTAGCCGGGTATCATCGATGAAATAATGCGTGGTCTGGTTGCCACACCCATGGAGACTCTGGATCAATTTATTACCGGCGAAGTCACCAACCATCTGTTCGAGGATCGAAAGATACCCTTCTCAGGTGTTGATTTGATTGCGTTGAATCTACAAAGAGGTTTGTTGCCCCATTTTGTTATGGTTGTTCCTTTTTTCTAAGAATATCCGCTATCTTCATCCCTCCAGGCCGAGATCATGGTCTTCCCTCATACAACAACTACCGCGCCCTCTGCAATCTAAAACGCGCTACCACCTGGAACGATCTCAGCCGTGAGATACCGAACGAGGTGATCAGTCGCTTCAAGAAAATCTACCCGACTGTGGACGACATCGACCTTTTCCCGGGAGCCATGACCGAACGGCCTTTACAGGGCGGCTTGGTGGGTCCCACATTGGCGTGCATCATTGGCATACAATTCAGGCAACTGAGGAAGTGCGATCGTTTCTGGTGAGTGCAGACAATGCGAAACTCACGTACGGATCGAATCATTTAGGCCGAAACTCTCCTCAGGTATGAGAATCACAATCCTGCAGTGAAGTTCACTGAAGCCCAGCTGGCTGAGGTACGCAAGACTACTTTGGCGAAGATCATATGTGAGAACCTGGAAATTGCGGGCGATATGCAGCGGGCGGCTTTTGATTTGCCGAGCAACTTTTTGTGGGTTTTTGTGTTTTCATTTCTTACTCTCAGCCACTCTGACCACTTTTTCGCTCTTTTATAGAAACCCACGCGTGCCGTGTCACTCGATGCCTCAAATCGATCTGAGTGCGTGGCGGGAAAACGTACAGGGTTGCCAGATAGGTAATCGTCATGTGCGTGTTGGCGACTCGGCCTTCCCCTCACCCTGTACCAGCTGTGTCTGCTCCAACGAGGGTGTAAGTATTAAGTTCCTCCCAGTACTCCTCTCTATCATTTCCACCAAATTCTCTCACGATCAGTTCACTGAACTCGGTAGTCGGTTTCGATTTTCAGATGATTTTCTCATATTCATTCTTCGTTTCTCTCTCTCTCTCTCTCTCTCCCCCTACAGGCTCAGTGTGCTTCGCTTCGTATCACCGATTGCGCACAGTTGATCCGTCAGTGGCCGAAGGAAGCTATCCTTCGCGACGACGTCTGTAATTCTCAGTGTGGCATATACTTGAATGGTCCGACCAACTTTAACGCACAAGCGCGCTCTATTCATCCGCACTCGAACCGTCCACCGCCGCGTGTACAACGCTCACGTCCACAGACTCTCTTCAAGTTTCCTGATTTGACACCCTTCATTGCAGCGCTATAGATGTGACATACCTACGAAAGTATCAATTTATTCGGTTAAGAACCAACCAACTAAATAACCACGAAACCATCCAGCAAACAATGGAAGAAAAGAGATGAATGAATCTATTAACCAACTTAACTTTCAACCAAAACAAGCAACCGTAAACTTAAGCTAACCAAGCAACCGCTCAGCCAACCGACTATACAACCAACTAACTGACCAATCCAGGAAAATCCAACCGATCGACCAAGAAAATGCAAATTATTAGCCAACAAAGATGGTTCAACTAACTAACAACCAACCCGCTGATCGGTCACTTCATCGGGGAACCAACCAACTACGTTTGGACAAATATGTCGTTGTGTTGTGTTGCGTTAAATAGGTTTTTTAAACCTCTACCGATCCCTGACCACGGAGTACCCGTTCTTCTTGTCCCCTTAGCTTCTTCTCGAAGAGAAAAGTCTAGTTTAAGCTTAGAGAATATTTAATAACTATTACTGTATTACTATTACGTGAAATATTACTAAAAATCCTTGTATCTATTCTTACATGTCGTTGTAAATAATATCGTAGTGTTTGTATTGAAGCGAGTAACGCGCCAACGTGACCTACTTAAAAAGACTTAAGTTTAAAGATTTTTTTCTAAACCCTGCTAGCCTCTCCACACACACACACACACCTCTTCAACAATGCTGGGTTGTGAGAGAGGCGTAGAAGCGGAGTTTTCACTGCTAATTATAATTGCCGAAAAGTTTGATCGTCCGGTTCAAGTTTCGCGTTAGATTTATTAACCCCGTCCTGTCGAAATAAATTCAACGCTATCAATTCGCCTTTTTCTTTCTTAATTTTTTCTTAATTTTTTCCGTAAAATCCTTATTTTAAATTATATGAATTTAATCATATTTTAAGTACTACATGTTTACGTCAAATTAAATAAATGGAAAAATTTGTTTTTGTTGCCTAAAATATGCGAAATAAATAACAAATGTATTTTATAATTTAGTAACTTTTAAGCTCATAATAATATATAGCTACCTATATATGTAGCTACCTTAATATATATATTGCAAATAAATGGACCAAGACGAAAAGTTGATGTTTTACTTCAAAGATTTTCATCTATTCGTTCAAAATTCGTTCTCTATTTATAAATCATCTGTTTAATTCGTCGCCAAGTGTACTTTCATCCTCTCCCTCTCTCTCAACCACTCACCGCCTCGAACACTCACCAGCTCTCTCTCTCTCCTCATCCAACTGTTTGCCTAACTGTTAATTGGATTTAGTTCATCTAATGAAATGAAAACGCACGTGCATTTTTAGAGTGAACTTTTTAATTTAGTGTTTAATTTGTGTAGGTTATAATTAATTACTTCTTTATAAATATTTGTTTATAAACAGTTTTTGGGTCAACACTAAATGCTAACTGAAGCTTTATACACACAAGAAACTTAAATTAAAGGAAACTTTTAAGCAGTACAGCATAATTAAATATAGTAATTACAACGTCTTAAGTTCGTCTGTGGTTAATTTTTGAAAGTATTTACCATTCCTTGTAATCGCAGACATAAATTTATTAATTTTTCCAACTATTAATAATTATTTACAAACTTTTCCTTTAATATTAACTATTAATACATTTAACGAGCGAACGATAACACAATCAATGACTTCCCGTAATGATTTTTTACAATTAATGAAAAATAATTGTTACACAACTTGTCGTAAATTGGTTATTGGAAATCTTACAGTGTAATTATAATTAATTATAATTTCCAAATTGGTGTTGTTGCTTAAGTTGAACTAAACAAAGAGCAAAACTTAACTAAACTTTAAAAATAAATAAATTCGAAGTTCTTTACTGATGGTTGCTAAGCAAGATATGAAAATTCATACCACATTCACCAACAATTGGATTTTACATTTTTAATTTACACTACTTTTCACATTTTTGTTTTCCAAAATTGTTTTGCTTTTGCTTCTAATAGTTTGTTGTTTATAAAGCCAAAAATTACATTTTTACAGTGACAGTTATTTGGACAGATAAGTTTAAACTGTTCAGGATTTATTTGCTTATTAGAAATTTATTAAATTTTCTTTCTGCATAAAATCTACAAATTCTAATAAGCAAAATCAACCAAATAGCTTTACAAACTCTATTTCGTACTTATAAATCAGCTTCAAGTGGAACTTTACAATCATCAAGCTTTTATCTCACAAAGTAAATGTTTTCCAGAAAAACAATCGCATAGTGAATTATATATACGGCAGACATGTACAGGAAATAAAAGCCAGACAACAAAATCCATAGGAATTGTACTGCACGTTATAGATTAACTAAAGTAAGTTCCTTAAATTAAAAAGTTCTCAAGTTATCAGCTTCATAACTTCTAATGGGATGCTCACAAACATTTAAAACTAATTGATGATGCTTGCGTGTTGCGATGATATTTACAATGGTTGAGTTCTGCTTCAGAATATGTTTAAAATAAATGAAGAATGCATTCTTTACAAGTTGTTTGAAGACTATTGATGTCTCAGGATGTCAACTAAGGCAAATATATGGAGAGAAATATAATGAGAGAAATAGGGATTCCTTAATTTTATAAAATACTGAACAACTGAAAGAAACCTACAAGATCTCAGTACAAAAAGGTCTATCATTTCAATCTCACTAATTAAAATCAGAAGACTAAAGACTGCATCAAATGATAACTCCTTGTAAATGATTAATTGACATAAATTCAACTGATTTTTCAGTTTCTTTCTCTTCAACAAACATAAAAGTGTTACGGGAACTCCAGACACACTAAACTTTCCCTCTACTTTTTCCGACTTTTGCTCAAAAAGATTTCTCATTTCTCGCACAAAGCTGTCACTGGTGCAACCACTCTTGTCACGCCATTCGTCTCCGAGTGTCGTCGTGATAATAAGTTTCCAGTTAACGTTTTAAAGTGTCCATTCGGCAAGAAAGTTATACCATTTGGTGGCTCTGTGGTGCCAGCGTACAGTTGCATGCTGTCCAGCTTTCCCAGTTTGCCCACAATACGCGGTATTTTATCACTTTCACTGCAAGTGGACGCTGACGAACTATAATGATGATGATGATGGTGGTGGTGCTGGTGCTGGTGCTGGTGCTGGTGGTGGTGATGATGATGTCCATGGTTGTGATTATGGTTGGGATGACGGTGCTGATGCCGATTATGGATGTCGGGATGGTTTTGATGTTGCTGTTGTTGCCGTGGGTGACTCGCGTTACCGCAGCAGTCACCCTTGTGACAGCTGTCATCTTCACCACAGCTGTCACCTTTACTACTGCTGTCACTTCTGACAGCGACACCGCACACTGACATTGTAGGCGTGCTTTTACTTTTGTGCTGATTGCAACTACCATTTCGTGCTGACCACTTGCTGCGGCATTGTTGCGAGTCACCGGAGTTATCTTCTCGCAGGCTGGAAGCTTTGCGTATGTGGTTGTTGTTGCTTGAATGCTGACGTGCTTGCGCGCAACTTTTACAGCCACGAGCTTTCAGTGGTTTCTGACCCAAGTTGATCAGATTTTCAGCGATTAACTTGGCCTGCATCAGCCTGACGGGTGAATTTGGCGTTGTCATGTCATCATCTTCTCCTGTAGGCGGTGGCGTTGAGATACAACTGGAGCCAGGCGACAGACACTCAACTCCGTTGCAATCATCCATACTACACGCGTCCGAGTCTTTATCGCTATCCGAGTCTTTATCCTCGTCCTCATCGTCGCCGTCATCTGGATTTCCCGCGACGCAATCATCCGCTCCTTCCACACTACATGCATCGGTATCCAAATCACAGTTGTTGCCATTGGCGTTGCACTGGATGGCTGCATTGTCCTCCCCTGAAACGTTGTTGCTATCCGAACAGCAGTCACTGTTGTCGGCAATGCAACACTTTACGGTGTTGGCCTTGGAGTTGGGACGAGAATACGTTGCCGCTTCAATGGCTCTGTTCGTGCGCGTTGATTTCTTCTGTACCTCTTCGGCCATCTGGATCCAGTGTTCACGATTGTCGCGAACACCTTCCACCAGGGGCTCCAATTTGTCCGAGAGAACAGCAAACGCCTGCAGCGAGATAATGAAAGTCCTTCAAATCCCACATCTCATTTTCCCCCCTACTCACTGGCAGACTCACCTCGTAAATAGGCATGCAGATGGACTCAATGAAGCCCACTTGCATCATGGGCAACTCATCCTCTTTCTCACGGTTCATGATGTCCTAGAATAGGCGGGGGAGGTAGTTGATATCATTATAATTTGTCTTTTCCGGAACTTGTATTGCTTACGATGGGTGTGATATTTAGTTCTTCCTTCTCCATATCACCTTGCTCGAAAAACTCCGAGCTAACAAGATCCGCCACACGTTTCTCAATCTCCCAGGGCTTCGTGATGGCAGACAGATCACAGACAGTCATACTCATGGCTCGCAGAAGAGCTCTTGGCTCATCGGCAACCCAGTAACTCAGCGGCTGCTCTTGCACTGACTGCAGAAAAGGTCCACGTTTTCTAAAATGATGAAGAAGAGAGGCATGATATTCCAGTAACAAAGTACACGTGGAAATTCGCCTCACCTAAAGTACACAGCCAAGTCCGTCGACAGTATTGCGTCCTCCAAGACGCGTATCACACGACAATAATCCTCTGAGGACAAATTCGCCAAAATTTGATTTCCAGGACTGTTCAGAATCATTAAACACTGATCGAAGTGATGATGCTCCATGGTTGAGGTGGAATATAGTTGAGCCAGAGGAGAGGAGGCTCTGCAAAGCATTTAGAAATAGATAAACTTATTTTAAAAGGAACTTCATAATCTTCTGTTAAGGTGATGGCAATTTTAAAAATTGTAATACTTTCACCTCACGATTAGTTCCTTCGTTGATTACTTACTTGATTTGGAAGGAGTTGTTGGTCCCCCGATGGTCGAGGTCATGGCAGAGACATCCAATTATCAAGGCAAGGCATTCGATTTCGCCGAAAATCTTCCACCACTGTGTCGCCTGTCCATTATGGGAATTCTTTATTTGACAATAACTTTTAAAAAGTACGTACGCAACCAAAGCAAACTTAATTTAATAAACTAAAGCTAACAGCGTGAAAACGCAAGTCAAGAATATTTAAAAAGCTTCTAAGAACCAAAATCTAACTAACGCAAGAAGTCGTTTAGTGAACTAAACTCACCGTTAAAATGGCAAACATCATTTGCGCCACATTGAAAGCATGCCGCCAGTTGTGGTAAGTAACGTTGCGATAATTCTTCTTGACACTCAGAAGCCATCGACACAGCACTTCGTAATCGATGTGGAAGCGTTCAACGAAATCCAAATCCAGAAACATACGAAGACAAGCCTGCGTAAGAGCGACGACGAGAAGAAGTGAAATAGTGAGCGACATGAGACGTTGTTGCAATTCAAAGCAGCTTCTGACTCACTGACTCGGAGCCGTTGAAATTACCTTTAAAGTGTCATCGTCCTCGAAGTGGATGTCATCGAATTTGAAATCGTGCAAACAGAAGTGAGCAGCTGACGGAACGCGCAGACGCTGCAGAAGCAGAAAAAGAGAATCGTAAATAAAAGAAACACTTGACGCGCAATGAGGAGCAAGTTTACGAAAGAACTCAACGAGAGAATTACGATTATAGAGAGGATATTTAAAGAGGGGGAAAATACGCACCCGCAGGCGATGCGCCTCATCAATGGTCGCCGAGGCGTGATAGCTTAACACCTCCAGCGTAACACTCTGCTTCGCCATGGCCACGATAGCCTTCTCGTACATGTGCGTATTATGGATACCCATGCCACAGAATATCGCAAACGCCTCCACGAAGTTCTCATCGTTTTTGGTGAAGTTCTGCGAAGATTTCGAAACAGTAAATAACATCATCACGAGAAGGACTGATTGAATTTTACTGCAATATCACGCTTACCAGATCATCGAACTTATTAATTAACTGTATCACGCCTATAATCTGTCCCAGGGAATTCTTGATGGCCATGCAAAGGATCGATTTGTGTTTGAAATTCGAGTTTTCATCGACGCTCGCATCGAAACGATCGTCCTCGTAAGCATTTGGTATGTTGACAGTCTGAGGAAAGAGCATTCATTCATTCATTCATTATCTACTAATTGGTAACTGGTTCCATAACCAACTGTGTAAATAACTAGTTACGTTATTATTGCAAACCAATTCCATGTTTTCATAGAATTTTCGCATACTCACCTCACCCGTTGTCGCTACGTATCCTGTGATGCCGATATTTATCGGAAATCTTGACTCGAACGGACTGGTACGCGACACCGTTTCCTCCTCACTCAAATCGTTCGCCTCGAAATCGAAGACACGCGAGAAGCTGCCTTTGGAGGCCTCGTGCACCAGCAATATTTGTACTCTTTGGCATTGAATTAGGCTCTGCATGTGCGTTAGGATACGGAATACCATGTGCTCGATGGTGCTCTGCTCCTCGAAGATCATGCGCGCCAGATCGAGCAGCACCTGATTGCGCTTAATTTCCAGCTGGGATTTCTCGTAAAGCTGAGCATTACGCAGCCCGATACCACAAAATTGCAGATAGGAACCAAATACCTGAAGAATTATATTTGTTATTTTAGCTTATTATTTAAAAATTATTCGTTAGAATCGTTAGAATTCATCTACTCGTTATGTTTACTCGTTGACTATGTTCAAATTATCAGTAGAGTAATTCGATTCTGTTGGAGAGACTCACCTTTTCATCGATTTCGGAGAAACATTCACCATTTAATTTATTGATGACCTGCGCTACGCCGATGACATCACCCGACGAATCCTTGATTGGCATGCAGAGTAAAGTTTTGGTATGATAGCCGGTTAATGAATCGATCTCGTTATTGAAGCGTTTATCCTGTATAATGAAAAAGGCAACGAATTAAAATAGTAACTATAGTTTTCAGCATTTTTTAATTCTAAACAAAATTATCAGGTTTAGTTTCCTGTTAATAAGTTGAGTTGAGATTATCATTTTAATTAAATGAGTTGATATGAGATTATCATATTACACAGCGTAAGAGTTAATCACCGATAACATATATTAAGTCACCGTAAGCTCTTCAGATGCCTACATAAGCTTACAAACGCCATCGTACTACCAAACTGTACGATGTATTCTGTGTAGGTTAGACAGAATATCATGTATCTACCATGTTTATATGAACAAAATTGCGGATCCTTCAACTTTAAAGAGCTTAAAGTTTGCCCCGCTAGAGAACTCTAAGGAAAAACTTCATAAATAACTACATAGTTACGCAGAAAATTCCACAGAAAAGCCACAGTCGCGGCAAGTTAAAAGCGACAATAAATCTTTGCAGTTTTAAGTTAATTCTCTTCATTCCACTTCTAAAACATTTTAACGATACTGACGTACAAAAAACTGAGATTTATAGCTAGAGTAGAGAATTCTGTTTGACGTTCTGTGCAAAATTTATTTGCTGCAAAATAGCGATAGCGATTAAGGAAGAATTTAATGGATTTCCAAAAATTTATTGATTCTTCAGTGGTTGGTTGTGAAATTTAATAGCACAACATTATATTGCGTATATTTCATGTTATAGATACGTTATTGCGACAACAAACGAACTCTTTTTGCACTATTTCTAATTGAAACGACAAGACTGAGTTGTTTGAGAGCTTTGTTAAGTTAATTAACAAGGTTCACTCAATACAACAAATAAAACGATATTTAAGTCAAATATCTTAATAGATTTGCATAACTAATGCTATTTGCTTAGAGTTCCAACAAAAACTGAAGTCGTTTTTCAGACACAGTGAGTACTCAATTGAAGTTTCGCGTCTTGTGAGACATTCCAACTTACCTGATAAGCATCAGGAATATTAACTGGCTCGCCACTTTCAGCCACATGACCCGCAATGCCGGTGCCCCATGCAACTCGTACCTCTTCGCGCTGTTCCATTTCTTCCACGGTGCTACGCGGACACACATCGAACAATTTAGAAACGAGGCATCTGTAAAGACGTTTTTCAATTAGAAATGGAAGAGTATTGGAAATAGTGAAAGAGTTTGAAATAAATTTCTTAGTTCAAATATATTTCTTCTTTATTTTACATATATTTCTATATTAATTAAAATACGTAAAACAGACAGACGATCATTAGAAAGTCCAATCATTACTTGAAGGAGATTACTATAGATTTTTGGTCGAGTAGGATAGCGTATTTTCCAGAAAAATCACCTTAAAGAGTTAGCAAATCTTGGGTCACGCAATAGAATGCACAACTTGAGAAGATCCTGAATTTAAATTCAGACAATAACAAGAGAATACAAAATAATACATTGCAACGAAACATTTAAATAGCAAATTCCGTTCCATTTTGTTCTTCTATCTGCATTCTTTCGCACTTAATTTGAATAGATTTCATTTGCTCTGGAAGCTTAGCGTTTCGTACAGATATTATTGTATCATTCTTGTTGTTAACTTGTCTGTATTGTCGCTTGTTTATGGATCATAAATTAACATAAAAATAAAATGAAACCCTTAACTTTTCATTGTAGCTAGAGAAGCGTGAATGGAAGCAAAAGTGTATGGAGCTCAGATGAAATGTTCAAACTGTGACCTTAACAACAGTTTTCGTACAACGCAATCTTGTGACAAAAAACAGTATTTTCAAGAAGAGAATCTCCGAAGAGACCTTTATCATTTTATCATTTTAAGTGGATGCATTCAATTGAAACGGAATTTCGACAAAGCAATCTTTCGCAGAAGCAGTCAGAGGCAAGAGGTGACTACTGCTTCGAAAGGTCAGCGATGTGGTTGAGAATAGAATTAGAAAGTGGGTGAGAAAAATTTGGGGTTTCTTTAGCTTGAAATGATTTTTCCTGTCGACCATGGAAGTCAGACAAGTGGGTTTTACTCACTGAGGTGACGAGGACTCAATGATGTGAATATTTTTATATTATTTGGGTTGGAGACAAATCGGTTTCGATGATATGCCACATTCAGTATATTCGTTCTGAATATTCTACGTTGTAATTGATGATTTGCAGATTCGTTAAATCTAACGATAGCGGAAAGTTAAGCTTTCTAATTTCCTTTTTACCCATAAATTACGTGACTTAAATTCAATTAACAAAGCGAATTTTCCTTTAGAGCCATTTTAAAATTAATAAAAGCAAGAAAAGGAATATTTGAATCTTCCTCGCTCTTGCTTCTTTTTAAGTAAGATTTTGTAATTAAAAATTCACCATTAAATGTTCTCAGCAAGGAAATCTTAAGAGAACTCAAAGGTTTTCGATAATGACTTGCTTTTGACTGAAATATGACTTGCAGTATTTTTGGCGCCATCCTAAATTCAAGCGTTAATAATTTATTAACTCCGGCAGCGGGTATTAATGGACAATAAATAAGAAGCGATATAAAGACGATGTAAAAAGCGAATAATAAGAGAAAAAATAAGAAATGCAATAAATAACATATGGAACAGATAAAATCCTGGTCGTTAAATAATCATTATAGAATTATATGGAGGCGACATTAAACCTCATATAACTTCGTGTAAAGATAAAAGAAACAGGAATATTTTAGGACTTCAACAAAGAGAAAACCTGTGGGGGAAAAATAGTCTCCTGAGCATCTCAACAATTTTATATAAATACAGACATTACATTTCAAAAATATGCAACTACTTGTAGATACAAAATCTAATTTATTAGAATAACGAATGCATTCGACATCCTTCAACTTACTTCTTGGGTCCATCAGTGCCATTGCAGCGTCCTTGCACCAGAAATAGCGAACCACGGTCCGCATTAAGCAGGATTGAAACATTTTGCAGGATTTTGTGACAAAGTGTGCGCACTTCCAACTCGTTGCAGATGTCCTTTACCTAATTATTAAGTCAAGCAGTGTTTGCGGCGTCCAGGGAGTGAGGCGCGTAGAGTGAGCGAGATGCAAGGACAGCCAATCACGATTCAAAATAACAGCAGTGACGAGAATGCAATTGAAAGAATGAAGAAACTTAATTGAAAAACTTTTATCTAAAGAAATTCATTCAACAAATTCACAGAAATCGTATAGACAACAGATGTGCTAAACAATTTTTGGCGAAATATTGAAAGGACACCCCCTACACTTAATTTCTAACCCACTGACGATACCTTACCAATTCAAAAATCAGTTCCTTCTCGTCCAGCTGCTTGAGTTCATTCCGCGACAAGCGCTGTGGCCGGTGATAATTATGGGCGGCGCAGCTACCATTCGCTGTCTGATGGTTGTTGTTATACTGATGATAATGGTGATGATGGTGATTGTTATGATGGTGGTGATGGTGATTATGATGGTTGCCTCCTCCTCCTCCGCCAGCACTGCCAATACAGCTGAGGGCAATTCCGCCATTACCGCCAACCCCCGATGTGCCAGGGCTGCCGCTGGTATTATTTGCGGAGCAATCATTTTGCGCTGTGCCTACACTGAGAAAGGTCGGCGTGCCGTCAATGGTGTTGACGATGGGCTTCAGCAGGCCGCCGCGTTCGAACTCGTGAGCAGAAATTTTTCTGTGAAGAGAAGCGACAGCAATTTCGGTCAACAAATACAAACAGTGTGAAAGAGGGGGAAAAAGTATACAAAACTGTTATTAAAATGTATTTATAAATGAATAAAAATATCCGCCGAGCCGAACTGCAGACGATGTGAGTTTGAGGGAACGGATCGGACTCAGACAAAATAATTATCGATTAATATTCGTACTTTTAATCATGTGCTTATATAGAGAATTTCTGCCCTTAGCTGTGGCTGAAAAATTGAAGATTTTCTCTCGAAAGACCTTCGCTGATCATTAATAACTTATTGAACTTTTTCTTTCCAGCGCTTTTCCTCTTTCGTTTACCACCTTCTACAACATTTATTTTAATAACAGTTTCTTAACAGCACACAAACGCACGAAACTTACCTAACCGGCGTGGTTGCTCCAGAGCCACCACGTGACGAGCAATTCTGCCCATTGCTGGCATGCGTAGGCGAGCCGACAACATCGTTGCCTGCCGTCGTGGCGTGTGAGACCAGCCAGGCGTCAACCACCTGACGTGTAGCTTTCCTGCGAATAAAAAATTGGAACATTTGTACTCGTAAGTAAGTCTGTGAGTGAATGACAGAATCGGTAAGAGGGAAGCTAAAGCGTTTCGTGTTATAGTTTCTCCACCGAAACCTACTTTTAACTATATTCTGGATCTGATGGAAGAACACTAACTGAAGTACGCAAAGAAAGAAGCTAACTTGGCTATCTCTAAAGATTAAAGCATTCAAGATTAAAGCATCAAGATGTCCAATTCTTGATGCATTTAACGAAAGGTGACCGAAGGGAAGTAAATGAGACCCTCATGACAAAAGGAAGACTTGTATTGTACCATCGTGTAATAGCAATCTATTGTACCATCATGTAATCGCACTCATGGACTCAGTATTCAGAACAAAATATAGACTCATTCTTCAAGTACATTTCAATCTTGATGTACAGGACTTCAGAGGACACTTCAACTTTGCATTGTTCTCATTTTTCCTGACACGTGCGCCAGTAAATGACGTGTATGTGAAAAAAAATTCGATTGTGTAGATAAGTAGCGTAGTTTTCTTGTCCAACCCATAGAAAACTGCACTCAATTTGTAGGGCATACAAGAGCACAAAAAAAAATGGTCTCACATACAAAAGGTGGCGTGTTTGTGTCAATCAAGGACATCCAGACACTTTAGTGCTGTAATAAGCTGTAACAATAGCAGAAAAATATTTCACAAAAATTAAAACTACAGTGGAGGATATGGAGAGATAGAGTCTCTTTCTAGAGACGGAGAGATAGAGTCTCTTTCTAGAGACGGAGAGATAGAGTCTCTTTCTAGAAACAGAGAAAGAAAGAGAAAGAGTGAGAGACGGTGACGGTGAAAAGTTATAAACTATTAAAAGTTATAAGCCAATCGAAGAAATTTCTATGGAAATTAATTTTAAATTTCGAGTTTCGCATTAACCGAAATATACAGAAAATCAGAATAGCTAATAAATAGAGAAAACCATCATCACAAATAGAATTGACAGTTGAGAATTTCGTCATAAAAAAGACGTTCGAAGAGCTCAATTAGTTGAAGACATTAAATTTTACGATCAACATAAAGCGAAAACGAGTCCCTTCGAAATCGATTAAATGCTAATAACTTGTGAGTATTGCAATCACATGGGGAAATGTCATCAATAAAATAATATGCAATGATAGACGAAAATAATGCCAATATTTTTCATGGTAACGGATAATAATTGACGAAGTGAAAACGAGGATGATTACCTTATAAAATAATCCTGTACAAATTCTGGATGCTCATCCATCCAAGCTTCCATGCGCGCACACTCAGCATCGTAGCCGCCTCTCGGCGTCGATTGGATCAGAGGATGTGTTGCATTCTCCAGTTGCTGCAGGGGGACACCGGTGCGAGATCCCAATGAACATGCTTCGGACCGACACCCTGTGCCCCCCCGCTCGACCGGCACGCCACTCTGTGCGTGCTGCGAGGCCACTTGTATTGAAGGCTCTTCTATGCTGCGCAAATGTAAACCTGAAAGAAAAATAAAATAATTAAGTAATGGTTGAAATTATAGTAATTGGAATTATAGTAATTGAAATTATAGTACTTGAAATTATATTTTAATCTATAAAAACACTAAAAGAAGTTTTTTATTTGAAATTTACTGATGCAGAGACAGCAAAAAAAGGGTTGGTCGACACTTAAGAATGGTGGGAATGCGACTTTCGACAGGTCATTCATGCATTTCAACATGTCATGCAAGCACGCGAATACGACAGGAATTTTCTTTTTCTTTTACTCTTTTGTTGTTTCTTTTCTCTCTTTTGCAAAAAACGTCAGCAAGACATAATAAATCGTCAAGTGTTGCAATTAAAATTTTGCCACCCGAGTTTCCAGTCACTGAATCCTCTTCCTCCCTCCTCGTGCTGCATGCAGCAAATCCATCAGCTGACTAATGGTTGTGAGGAGGAGATGCACGCTTTTCGCAACGTTTCGTTGAGCAAAAACGGGTTTTTTTTTACCCTCGCAAAACCACTTAATGCACACACACACACACACACACACACACACACACACACACACACACATATATATACGCTCTCTTTTCCCCCCCACATTCATGCAATGCTATGAGTTTCCATTTTCATAAGTGAGAACCACTCGGAAAATACATTTTCGCACTGAAGTACACTTAAGTGGCTTGGCTGTTTTTGTTGGTGTTGTTGGCGGTATTGCTATTATTGTTGTTGTTATTGTTATTGCTGTTGTTGTTGTTGCTGCTGTTCTGTCTGCTTTCAAATAAAAATTGTGTAAAAATTAATAACGTCTGGCAAAATCTTATATTTTTAAGGATTTGAAAAAGTAATTTTCCATAAAAATATAATTTGAAAAACTTTCAACTTGAAAATTCATCTGAAATCGATTACGACCAAAATGCAATATTTAAATGCCATTTCAAAAGTCTTGCATTTCTATTTTTCCCTCGCATTTTTATCTGCTTAACTAAACTTTCGACTTTTTGGAATCATAAAACGGAACAATAAAAATGTTCACTGAGTAAATATGATTCTGTGCCAAAAGTGTTGGGTTTTTCATTTTATTTTCTTCGCAAGGAATTGTAATAAATTAGTTATGAGTGTAGAAATTTTACACGCGTTACGCTCGGTAAAATAGTGCATTAAAATTCGCCATTTCTTTCGATATTCCGTTCTGAATTCCATAACCAAGTTATGAGAAATTATTTTGTAGCTTTTCGGTTTATTGAAAATTCCAACTGTAGCAATTACTCGGATTTTAAAAATACGCAGGAGTTTAATTAATTCTTTAAATTTTTGAAAATACTTGAAAATTTTATATTTTAATATAATTTTTTTAATATATTTTTTTATTATTATATATTTAATTAAAAATAGTAATTTTGAAAATTTGCACATACTTTTTAAAGTCTTGATTTATTGAAACTTCTAAATTAATAGACAACCATGGAACTTTATAATTTTATGGGTGAAATTTTGCAATTCGTGGAATCCGTGGATAATAAATCGGTTTTTCCTATTTTTCCCAACCCATTTCCTCTTCACTCTCTTACCTGACGACAGCGATGGCGAGCAACTGTTGTTGTTGGTTGCCTTGCTGTTGGATTTGTTCCTTTTGTAGCGACATCCACGAAATCGGCACATGCTTGCCGCCTGGCCCATGGGGCCCGCTAGCAATGCGAAAGTTATGCCCTCCGTCGTAAAGAATTTCCTAATTTCGAGCTAACAGAATGCGCGACCAGATGACATTCGTGGTTTTCTGATTTTTAGTGGATTTCTTGTTGAAGCTGTTGCTCCTGCTGCTGCTGCTGCTGCTGATGCTGTTGTTGTTGCTGCCACTAAATTGTTGGTGTGAAAATCTGTGGGAGTGCGGCGACCACTTGATTTTAATTTCTCACTTTTTCGTGTTATACAATTTTTTAAATTTTTCATAATAATAAAGTTTGCAACTAGTATTTTAGTTGTATATATTTTATTTTCTGTTGTTTTGGATTTTATTTTCAGTTTTTTAGATTTTTGCGAATTTTTTTATGGTTTTTTTTAAGTTTTTCAATTAATTTTTATTAAGTTAAATTTTAATCACTTTTCTTCGTAAAATTCACTCTCAATCAAATATATTTAGAATTTTCATCACTGAAATTGAAATATTTTGTAAGAAGAGTAGGCGTGGCATTTGATCGATTCCTCCCTCCCCATTTTCGCTAATTAGTAAGATAAAATTTATAGTTTCAAAAAATAAATTTCCAGAAGAGGATTATAAACGCAAAAAAGTAATGAATTTTTATTGACAATTTCATGATTATAATTTCGACATTTTCACCCATTGCAGAAAAAATTATGAAGATGTAAAAAATTCACGTTTATAAGTAATAATAAACTAGATAAACGACGGTTGCGGAAAGTGTAGAAAAATAATGAAGATAAATAAAATAAGTAACATTTTTTCCCATTCCATTGTTTACTTTACTATTATTTTGCACTCACAACGTGGATAAAGCGCATCCACGCGCGTGTAAAGTTCAATTCTATTGTAGAAAAATAAAATAAAATAAATACGACTGTTGTATTACAGCCAATACAAGTTAATAGATTTAAAATTGACTTTTTGCTGTAAAACTTGTAAAAGACGTCATCAAAAACTCAGTATTTCACATGCATTCAACGCTACAATAAAATTTATTAGTAAGAAGTTAAGTTTTCATTAGCGAAACGTGTACGAGTTTAAATTTGTTTTTCACAGCCAATAAATTAGATTTCATTTTAGCGGAATTTCTTAATATCCATCCATTCCATTCCCCAATCACACTTAGCGGATATAAAGCGGATAAATTCTGAATTCTCCATATTTAATTCTCCATTTCAGTTACCTACATTTTATGATAATTTTAAGAATAAATTTTCGTATAAGAAAAAAAAAACATATTCTCGTGGAGAAGATTTGTTTTTTATTTTTTATCTTGAAAATTCAATCTCACGGTGGAATAAAAGCGCGTGTCTACAATTTACAGATACGCTTGCATGTACAAACACCTTCACGTGAATACTTCAGATTATATAGGCGAGATACAACATCGGTGAGATGTTGTTGACCTTGGCAGTGACCGCTTTTTATTAGTGAGGCACGAAGACTTATTATCACGAAGAAACCGAATTTGTCGTAAACTATTATCACGTAGAAATTCGAAATAATTCAAATATATTCTGCAGTAGGGCTATCATGTGAATATGATTACCCAGAACTACTGACGTAATGCGTAGAAATCAAGATGGCAGACAGAAGTAAAGATCAAATAATTTGATTATAAAAACAGTGAAGGGAAAGGTGGGGTGGTTGAGTACATTCTTAGCTTTTTTAATGGGGGTATTTTTTGAGTTTAGAATAGTCGTACACGTTGTAGGCCTCAAGGTAGAGAAAAACGTAAAGCTGTGTGTGTAAAAATTAAGGTAGAGCCCAGTTAAAATTAGTTAGAGGAAGAGGTAAAAGAGTAAAGTTGGTGACAGTGATAAAGGTGGAACCAGAAATTGACGTATGAGTCCAAATAAGGTCGGGCTAGAGGTCGCGATGGACCAAGAGGTGGATGCGATACAAGTAGAAACTAATAGAATTTCAGGTTGAAATCGAGGTGCGAATAGAGGCAAAGGTTGCGGTCAAAACAACGGAAGAGATTAAAGTAGAAATTGCCCAAGTAACATCGATAGAGCTACTGGTTGCGTAATCGCTCTAGAACAGTTCTAAAAGAGTTCTATAGGTGCAGCGATAGCTCTACAATCGCTATTTCCACTGCTACTCATGCGAATCACGTGAGACTTTTAAATTGCTGTGAGATTTTGTGTGAGTCTGAGATTCTGTGTGTGTGACTTTTTTATTACAGCGAGATTTTGTGTGAGTTTTTTATTTACTGTGAGGTTTTCTAATTAGAATGGGATTTTTAATTACTGTATGAATTTTAGCTGGCAACTGTGTTTCTTTGAGACCTTAAAATAAGACCCACAATCTCTGGTTTTGCTGATGCTGCTCTTGGCATTCGCTTTCTAACTTTCTACAAACTTATAGCTGCAATTTTACTCCACTTCATGACAAGTAAAAATCTTCTCTCTCTCTCTGTTTCAGCATGCGAGCTTTTCTAAGTTTTCCGCTTTTCTAAGTAATCCGAACTTAAGTTTCAAGGATGTCAGAATAGATTTAAAGAGCTTTTCTTAAGTTTAACTGTGGAAAATAGTTTAGAAAATAATTCTATCAAATTTTCAAGAGCACAAAAATGAAAACTAAACCAACCAAGAGAATATTATATAGAAAAACTTACGATTGTAAGAAACTGAAATACATTCATGTATTAAAATTCATCATTCGTTATTCTGAAATAAATGTTCGTTTAAAAATACTTCTCTCCTCATCCCCCGCCCACTCCATCCATTATCGCGCGATTGCATTCACTGAATGGAAATTCTGACATATTTTTAAATATTTTTCCTCCAAGAAATACAAAGCAAATTAATGGAAGAAAACTAAAAAAAACCGCATCATGTCAGCGCTGAAACAGAAGAAGTGAGTCAGTGGGAGACGGAATGGTCATCAAGAAATCAGTCCATCAAATATACAGTCCATCAAATATTCAGTCCATCAAGTGTTCCGTTCAAAGGCGAAAAAAAAGCAGAACACCGACAAATGTTACCAAGCGCAAATTCCACTTAACACGAAACACTCAAAGTTCGGTTGCCCAGGTTGCCGGTGTTGCAACCGATATGCGTGCAATGAACTCTCAAGAGAATCAGAGCATTAATTGATTTCGGGGTTTGTCGTCGAGTGGGAGGCTCTTGAAAGGAGAGCTTAATTTGCAATTGTGCGTCATTCATCTGACGCATGCATGTCACTCGACAAATTCATGGATACGTGGATAAAATTATAGCGATGATTTCTCTTATGAAATTCCCAAATAATTGTATTTGTTAGGGTTGCTGGTATTTTTATTGTCCAAGTAGTTCTGGAAAATACCAAGATATTTTCAGTTCACCGGATGTTTAGAAAACAATTTATATAACGTCTAAAACATTTACATTAACGTCATTCGATTGGGAAAAACCGAAAACTTTTTGCAATTTCGCGAAAGTAGGAACAAATAAATGAAGAATAGAAAATAAAATTTGCGTTTCAAAAACTCATTGGGTTTTTTGACCGTTTCTGTGAACAATGGAACTATTGAATGGAACCCTTCTGTATTCGGAGCTATTTTTAAGAACCTTTGAGACCTTCTGACGAAAATGGATACTAATTTTAATATAATAATATTAATGCTATCCACTGACAAATATTTGTAAAATTGGACCGTTTCTGTGTTAAATGGGCCATTTGTGTGATGAATGCCGTGATTTTTTCTTCAATGGGACTCCTTCTGTATTGGAGAGCTTTTTTCTTTTTATTAAATGTAACACATTCTGATCAAAGTGGGTGAAATCAGGAAAAAAAATTAGATTCCTTTTGAAATGAAATTCATTTAAATCTGCCATGAAAATGCTTGGCAGCATGTGAATCATTCTTCTTCTCTTGATTATTGATTCTTTCGTTATGTTAATTAAAAAACTAATTAAACAACTGAAAGCAGAAATTTCAATGAAAACTTAATCTTGTGTATGGATTTCTCCGAAAAGAATCGCACAGCTTTATTACGATATTAATGTTCGAAGCTGTAATTGAATTTTGAAGCTACAGTACGTCGAGCAAACGTGTGCGGTCTCGTTCATTCATCTGAGACCGATTGAAAGTTTTAATTAATGTTTTTGTGAAGTGAAACTAAATGTGATTGTTGCAGTGAAAAAATGACGTGTGAAAGGGGAAATTCAATTTAACTAGGAAATTATAAAGAATTTTAATTAACTATTCGCATCCAATTAAAAACGAATAAAATATTGAAATAGAAAAAAATTTCTACATTTCTAACTATGGCAGCATTTTTGCTCGTGCAATTTTTGGTTAAAACTGTTTACAACACCAACTAACTAACTAACTGGTGAATGTATATATATATATATGTGTATATATATATGTGTATGTGTATGTGTATGTGTGTGTGTGTGTTGGGAACTAACTCGAGTTCCCTATATAATTGTTAGTTACCAATACATTTCAATATGTACGAATATATAATACCAGTCAATGAACTGTAGGTCGTCAGCTTTTGTAAACAACAACAACAACAACAACAACAACAACAGCAACAACAACAACAACAACCACGGCTACGACAAAGCAGTGATTATTTCATGTCATTCATTCAATTTTGTAGAGCACAGCAAGCGCACAGCTGTAGCTGAACACAAAACCAACCAAAAGAATAAAATCGACAAACAGAAGAAAAACCATTCAAGAACTTTGCGAAATGGAATGGGAAAATGTTTTCTTTTTTTTAATATTTTGCATTTACTCTCTACGCCCTCAACAATCAGCGCGCACCACATGCGGTGGCGTTCATCGAACATAAAACGAAATCTCTTTGAACTCTGTGGCTGTTTTGCGAGGGACTGCAGCGAAAATCAGAAGTTTTATAATAAAAATCACATAATAAAAGTTATTGTCTTTCCACTCTTACTTTCGTAAGCAGAAATCAAGCATCGACAATTAATTTTTAAGCATAGAATCAAAAGCATTAATCATGATTTTTTATTTTTTACATCATAAATAAGAGTTTTCAATAACATTTTTTGCAGCAGATATAATCGTTATCTTGTGACTGTAATGTGAGTTATTTTGAAGTTCTAAAATCGTCAAAACTCTTATTTGGAAATTATTTTGACCGGAAAATGTCACATAAAAAAAGTCAGTTTCTCGTTTAAAAAACCAAAAATAAAACCTTTTTCTGCTCGAAAAAAGTAAAAGTAGAATTAATTGTTATTTTTGGAGAATTAAGAAGTTATGAAGTTATGAATCGTATAAAATAATCATATTTTAAACACTGAAAAGGTTTTCTGCGACAAAGTTTTCACGCTGAAAGTGTCAGAAACTTATTTTGCAATATTGAGAATGTTTATTTTCAGTCCCTGTTTTCTCCTTTGCTGTTGCTAACTCTCCAACTTGAAGTGCTGCTGCTACTCTGCTGCTCTTCTACTGCTTCGGGACGAGTTGAAATGCATTGGGGAAGCAGCAGGAGCAGCAGGAGCAGCAGGAGCAGCAGCAGCAGCAGGAGCAACAGCAGCAGCAGCAGCTGGTATGAGTTCCTCTTTCCAGTCGGGGCGATTTTTATCTTAAAACGTCTTAGCAACCTGCTGGCTTTGGTGCTGCAGAGTATTTGTTAGTGTTGCTTGCATTTCTTGCTCTCCAGCTGGTTGTCTATAAACGGAGTTTCGTATTCCTTCTTCTTCTCTTTCTTTTTTAATCTACTTTCTTGCTTTTTATTCTGATGTCCGTATGAAAGCTCGCTGTGAAGCTTGATGGCTTCTTTCTGTTCCATCATATTTAGGTTGTTGGTGAAAAAATCGCATAAAAATCGCTAATCAGAGACTGGCGGGATTTTATGAGTTTCCAAGTTATTGAGCTTCCCTATGGTGATGACGACGTGGACGACGACGTGGACGACGACGACGTGGACGACGACGACGACTGCCGCGATGATAATAATGCCACTGATGATGACGAAGGTGATGGCTAACGAGCAGTAACAATAAAATTTAACTTAACAACAAGCTTGTATGCAGATAACAAGCTTGTACGCCGCAGATTGCCTTAATTATTCGATTGATTTATCATTTGATTTTATAGTGATTCTCGGAAACATTTATTGGCCTTGTAAATAAATCTGTTGTTGATGTTTCCCATCTCGATTTTAGGAAATTTTAGAAGAATCTTCAATTGTTTGTTGGTTTTTTTTTAATTCTTCACCAGAATTTAAAGGAAACGTAAAAAATTGCATATAACGCGCCTTAAATTTTGGATTTTTCGGGTGAGTTGATGACTCAATTGGCTAAAGTTCACTCAATTGGCTAAATTTCAAAGATAAGTTAACACAATTGAAATGGCGATTGAAGTTCTTCGAAACTTTAAACTCTTATCAGTCACTTGTGACTCACAGTGATTTTAATCGAAAACTGTTTTCCCTAATGGACTGACTAATGGTATTTTTTCTCGCTGAGTAATATTGTTCAAAAACCTCTCGTCTATTTAAAATGTATCGTTCGAATTGCTCGAATTGCCGTGACCTCAACATCATCGTGCGAGCATCAGAAGCTCGCTGATGTTTATTTTTATTTCATTTTATTTTCACTTCTTTTCACAAACTGAAACCCTTATATAAATATTAAGAAACCACCTCCTCACACCTCCCACCTCCTCACACCCCGCCTCGGTCATCTATTTTCAGACTTTGCTTTCATGCAAATAATACAGAGAAACAATATTTACTCTAGAGAGAAAATTTAAGAAACTCAAGAAAAGAATTAATCAATATTTTCATTTTTCACTTGGTTTCATTTTGTTCATTTTTCATTGTTTGGCAAAATGCTGGGGGGAAAAGTAGAAAAACGAGAAAATGTTACACAAAACATGACGTATGATGAACATTCATTAAGTGCAACACATGGCGTGTGAGTAACGATGTTTTTAGTATTCATTTATAAATCACAAATAAATTCCACCCCCCATCTCTCACGTTGTAGCGAAATCATACAATTTATAAATCACTCGAGAGATTTAAAATTTGTTGTACAGACAAATATGTAAAGTGTTGGCATTACTTTGTAAAATTCGTATCTTTACACTTTTCCGCACTTTCATATTTCAGCGAATGTTCCTCAAACTTTTACTGCCTTAAAAAGCTGCTTTGTAGTCAACATGTACACACGTCACTTTACGTGCTAAAGAAGAAGGAAAATGTCTCGTTTTTAGTTAAATAAGGGACTTGAAAAAGTCCGATGTACTTAACTATGTAGAAGATAAATTATTTACAAGGCATCAAACTTACACTTCAAACTTAAACTTTGATATTAAACTTTAGCTTTCAGTAATATTCAAATATAATTAAGAAATAAGAAGAAAATCTCAAACAGATAACGATTTAATAATTAAGAAATATGAGTTAGTAATTAGAAAATGTAAAGTAAGAAAACCCATTGAATAAAAAAGAAGAAAATAGTAAAAATTTCGCTTCTTACAAAAAAGGAATTCGATTTAGTGTTTTTATATGGAAAATACTGTAAAAATATCTTTTTTTAAAAGTATTAATAAAGCGAAAAGATATCACTAAGTGAAAAGAATTGTAAACGTAACAACTACTTTCGTAATTACGACTAATTTTGGCATAAGGATTACAAATACTGTGGAGTGTAATCAAATTACCGTGAACTTTTATTATTTCAAATTATCTAGAAATAATATATTTGTAATTATTTTCGTTCATTAGATAACTATAAAAAGTAATCATTATTTTGATTATAGGAGTATTTAGAATTTTTAAAACAGTAATCAATAAGAAATACAAATTCCAAATAATATTTAAAATAATCTAAAAGTTATTATAAAAATGAATTTAGATTACTTAACCGATATTTTTAATAATCTAAATAAAACACAACGAAATTAGAGAAATAATTAAAACAGATGACCTTTGTTACTTCATTATTTGATTATAATCATGACTTCATTAGGATTGCAATAATTTTTAATTTTTTTATCGGACTCGGTAAAACTGCGATTACTAAGTAATCTTGATTTAAAAGTAATCGTATTTCGTATACGATTTAAACAATATAAATGACAGATTATTCAAGTAACTTAGAAGCACAATTCATTGTAACATTTGTCGCAATTTTGAATTCTTGATTGTATAATTCCAATGACGATTATGAACTCGTTAATCCTAATTTAAAAGTAGTCGTAGCGCGTATTTTACAGTTTGGATTTCGAGACAGCCTCTGTCAGCAATTAATGCCCTCTAAAAATGTTTAAACCATTTCGTAGAAGTAGAGGAGGAGGAGGAGACCTTGTTTATTTTATATGCTCGAATTTAAATAATTATTTACTTTCAGACTCTAAGGAAAAGTTTGGATATTGAATGTTATGTGAGCTTGGAGAGGGAGAGGAGAGGGGATTTTGTTTCAACAAGTCAACCAGACAACAGTCAAGAACAACTGAACTGATTATTTGCCTGTCTGGCGGTGTATAAATAAATAAATAATAGCAAAGACTGAGATCGTCATATAACACGAATTGTAACCAGAGAACATCCGAACTACACTTCAAACAAACAAAGGAAACTCCATATAAAATTGAATTAAATTTAGTTCATTAGCGTCTAGAATATCGTCATAATTTCAGCTTTTTTAAAATAAATTAGTTTAATTATTAAAACAAACACATATTTTGTTATGTTTATTAGTACGAGTTAGTGGAAATAGTGAACTGCTAACTTTTCTAATCAACACTTTTCTCTGAATTTAACTATAAAACCGAAGCAGTCGCTGGTTTGTTGCTACTTGAAATCTCCTTCTTCCAGAATAACTAATTATAATTTAGTATTTTTGGTGGAATGAATTTTTTTTTTTTTTTTTTTTTTTTGTTCAAATCAAGGTCAGTTAGTAGCCGTTTCGCCTCATCTGTCTCGCTTCCGTTTGAATTTTTGAATTCTTGTTTGCATTCCTCGTTAGCTTTAACGCCTTTTTAGCATTTATTAAGAAGGAAAAGCTCAGTTGTCTGTATATATATTCAGAAATTAAGATTTGTATTCTCCGGCATTCTTGCGATAATGATGTCCATATCATGCTACGATGCATTTCGGAGCGATTGTTTGCTTGCTGTGTTTTACTGTTTACTGTCTGTATCAAGTTCAATTTTTATGAATTAAAACAAACAATTATTGGTTTTTGTCGTTTTTTTTTTAATGAACCTCTTGAATTCTCCTCGGTAAAAAGATTTCGAAGAAATTTCGTCTAATTTGTAAGAAAATTACAATAAAATTGGTAATGAATAAAGTTTATTTTAGAAATGAATGTTTAGCCTTCAAATCTACTATTGATTCAATGGTTTCTCATCGCAAAGGGTTTTTCCTTTATTCTGAATCATTCAAGTCTATTGAGGTTGATAACGCGTTTGTTTGCATCGACATACGGTGGCCGGCGGCCATACATAATTGTATGTATGTATGTATGTTTTCTACAATTGCAAGACTGCAACGCTGCAAAAGGTTGCCATCCACAGTTGCAAAATAAGAGTGAATTCTAAAATCTTTATTTACTAAAACAAAATGTAAAGAAAACGTAATAGCGAATTTAAAAATTCTTCGGGGGCGGGAGTGTACGTGAAGAAGGAATCTCTATAAAACCACAACAACAACAACAACAGCAACAACAACAGCAACAAAAACAACAATGACACAATACAACCCTAACGAAAAAATTGAAAGAATTGAAAGAAGTGCAGAAACCAAATAAAAACGAAAAACAAACAACCAACAATGACAAAACAAAAAGGCAGAAAATACAAACACGGCACATTTAATTACACTTTATTATCACTGACAATATGCGGTTGTTGATTGCATTGTTGCTGTTGCTTTGACGTTTTGTGATACACATCGGATGCACAAACGTTGAAAGCTTTCAGAAAATAAAGCAAGAGAAAACGAGAGAGAGGCGGGGAAGAACAAAATTCACAATTAAATTAAAACAAAAAAAAAATCAGTAAAAGTAAAAACAACATATTTAATCAAGCAAGTGTGAACTGAAAGGGAAATACTGTATCTTTCGCAGCGGCAAAAATGTTACAAAAAAAAATAAAAAAAATAAAAAAAAAATAAAAAAAAATTAAAAAAAAAATTTAAAAATAAAAAAATAAAAAAAAAATTAAAAATAAAAAAATAAAAAAGCAAACTGCATGCAAAAACCGGAAGTTTGGGGGGGGGGGGAAAAAAGTGGGGGGAAAGAGTGAGGGAAGGAGAGTGAGAAACACCAACCTCTGACAAAGATGTGGCAACCATGCGGAATAAAAAAAGCAGCTGTTGCAACATCCAACATTTTATGCCGCGCATTTGAAGGGTTTTTTCTTTAATTAACAAAAAAACAATCATGAGAGAAGAACGTAAAGAATTAAAAGCAGAAAAGTAACGAATATAAAAAGGACAAATATTAAAAAATACACACATTGAAAATCTCAAGAGAGGAGCTAAAAAAATTTAAACGATGTAATTTTATCCGTTGAAAGAAAATCTAAATTATTTACTTCGTTTTTATAAAATAAAAAATTTTATAAAATAAAAAATCATTAAATAAAATTTAGAAAAAGCGAGACAAGTAATTTGTGTTAGTTAGATGAAGATATTGATATTCAGTTAATTAAATAAGATTAGATAAGTTAAAATTACAAAACTGAAAATAAACGTACAAAAAAAATATTAAACGTGTAGAGTTCTCATTAATAACGGATAAACTTGCATTTCATTGCGGGCATCCGTGTTATTATTCAATATAATTACACTTATAACCTCCATAATCGTTAGAATTTCACTGTAACTATCAGAAGTGAAATCATCTTGTCATTTCTGCAATAGACATTCGACTTTTTGTTATTATCACATCACATCATCAAAAGCAATAAGTAATCGTTAAATATCTACGATATCTAGAACACTATTAGTATCATCGCATTTAGAATCATCGCCACCCAATGGGGATTATCATCATCCCTATTATCATCACTCTCATTATTCCCATTATATCAAAAATCGAATTATCTTAGGAAGAATATGATTATTATCACATTAATATCCTCACAGTTATTGATAACGAAATCATTTGTAATGATAATAGTTGTGATCAAGAATGGATCGTACGCAGTCTTTCTTGGTTTTCTCAGTTTTTCTATTATTTTCTTCTCTACTTCCTCAAATTTCCTCAAAATTGCTCTTATTTTCACACACTTTCATTTATTTTCTTAAAAAATCTCCCTCGGAATGCTCAATTCACCTCTTCATACAAATTTAAATATTATTACCGATGTTTAAATAAATTATTTCGAAAATCATTATCATTCTGCTCGTCATAATTTTCGAGAACAATAGGATGCGTTTTATCATTATAATCACAATAATATTCATCATAAACACTACAATCATAACCAATATGATCATCATCATCATCATAATCCTATCATCATCAATCCTATCATCATCATAGTCACCACTCCCATTCTCATCACCATGTTTATTATCAACTTAATGAGTGTCATAGTTACCATTCTCATTCTCATCACCATGTTTGTTATCAACTTAATGGGTGTCATTAAAGAAAAAGTAAAACGATTTATAAATGCAGAACAGGAACGAAGAAGATTGAGGAAAATTCCATTAGAAAAACGTCATCGAGCAGGGGTGCACTTTGAGAAATGGGACGTCGCTTTGAATAAGATTCGATAAGTATCAAATAATTTATCTGATATTAAAACAAAGGAAGAACGTACGATATGCGATTCATCCAGCTGCTGAATAACTCAATTAAAATTCATTAACAACCATAATAAGTTCTTGCGATACAGAATATCGAAACGGTTTGTAATTATTGATTCTGATCAATAGAAATCCTATGACTGGAGACACCTGTCCATCTTCACTAAACACAAACAAAGATAAACCTCAATGAGATGTAGAGTTGATAGGGATCTTCAGCTGTTCTGGGTGCCTCAGAACTGTGATAACCCTTCTGTTATCTCGAAGAAAAACAGAGTACGTGCTTCTGGAAACGTACACAATACGGAACGCGCTACATTTCAAATACTGAATGAATGAGTACAAATCAACAATAAAAAAGTTGAGAAACTTCCCGAGAGAGAGAGAGAGAGAGAGAGAGAAAGAGGGAGAGAGAGAGAGGGAGAGAGAAGAAAGAAATTCACAGCCATCACCTTTCTACGGTGTGGTGACTCCGAGAGTCAACAGTGAGAAGACGCAACGATAACGACAAAGAGACGAAACGGCAGAGTTAATACAATTAGTAGGTTTAGAAATCTTTTATAACAGCGGTAAAAATCGAGGTCATTGAATTGAAACAGCAGGCAGTGACACAGCAGGCTGGAGAGTCAATAGAAAAATACTAATTCCACACTCCCCCGCCATTTGATTATATATCTCGTATTTAACTGAAATAACAAAAGATATTTAAGTAAAAATTAGTTAAAATATAGTTAATTACACATGTAATCGAACTCCAAGATGAGTGAGTACACGAGGAGAGCGGCCTGGAGAGAAGCCAGCCGTCTGCAAGAGCTCAGTGAGAAATGCAAAGAGAGAAAAAGGGCGAATAACTCCGTAATGAGATATTTGAATGATTATTTATTGTGCTGAAAATGATGACTGCATAATTCTACGATATTACTTGTTGTGATTATTGTGTCTGAGGCGCCTTTATTAAAACTGAAACATCTGAAGTTACGCGTATTTCATGCGTATTCTAGAAGAGCGAATTGTGGCGCTCTCTTCCTCTCCGCGCGATTATGATTCTCACTTGAAATGCTTATCTATCAGTTTACATTAAGTTGCGACTTTTTATTCTCTGGCTTCTATTTAATTTCTGAATTACATATTGTTGATTATTATTATTTTTGTATTTCTCCATTACAATCTGCTTCCCCCCACGAGAGGAAGCGCATGCTTGGCATTGTTTTCCCCACTTAATTGTGCAATAAAATCTTATCTTCAAAAGTCCGAGTAATAAGAGAAACAAATAATATCGCTTATCTTTTGTTATTGTGATTAAGGTTAGGAAACTTTAGGGTTTATCAAAGCGCACAACTTACTACGTCTGAAACGAACTTAAAAACCGAGAACTTTCTGTACGATTTTTTGAGAATATTTGGGGATTTTCGGGAATTTTCTGTGCCGACTGCCGAATTATTCTTAGTAGCCGCGAAATCCATTATAACACCTGAAAAGGGCGACACCACGCCTATTTTTCCAGGTTTTTATGCTAACATCGCCCGCTATTTCGGAATAAAATTTCAATCTTCATCTTGATTGTGTATCCGACCGCGTTTACAAGATTTGTTCAACATTTTAAATATTTTTTAAAGTCTATATATTTCGGAGCAAAAAGTAGGCGTGTCTTTCAATCGGCTCGCCATAAAAAAAAATATTAGTGTCAAATTTGATTCTCTGTTCGTTCTTCCATAATCGTGATTTCAACTGGCGGGCAGACAAACAAACAGACAGACGGACAGACAGACGGACAGACAGACGGACAGATAGACGAAAAGACAGACGGACAGACGGACGGACAGACGGACAGACAGGGCTAAATCGACTCAAAAGGTGGCCTCAATATCAACTTCATGTCATTTTCTGCATTAATAAAGGGAAAAACAAAATGAGAATAAAACTAAAAACCTCGAAAAAGTTTAAAAAATTAAACTTTACAAAAAAACGAAATAGTGTTTCCATTTTTGATTCAAATTTAATTTAAGGATTAGAGAGAAAATTTTCAGCTTAAGGATTAAAAAGAAGGACTTCAAAAATTAAAGAGAAAAATTTAAAAAACAAACAAACAATTCCAGGAATAACCTTTTTAAAAATCAAAACACTGATTTCGTTTTTTACTGATTTCGTTTTTTACTGAAATGAAATTACAGCTAAATTAAGAAAAAATGAAATAAACTAGTCAAGCCAGTAAAGAGAAAAAGGAAGGAGAGAGGAAGGAGAGGCGCTGAGATAAACGGCGAATTCGCCGCAAAGAGACGCAAAATAAACGATGGAAACTTTCTGGCCGCAATGTAGGCTGCAAAAAGTGCGGATGAAAAACGTGATCGTTTGGCAGAAGTAAAATGCAAGGAAGGAGAGAGAATGAAGAAAATTTTAGGTTACCAGATTGGGTGGGGGGGGAGGGTAGGGGAAGCGTTGCAGACGAGTCTGAAAAAGAGGGACTGGGGGGGGCGATCGGAGGGGCGATCGGCCAGATTAAGTAGCGGCAGCTGAAAAGCGATGTAGACACAAAAAATGTAATGCAAGCGACGATCGCTCGATCGCTCGATCGCTACAATTTCGAAATTTCGTCGACTTTTTATTGGAAATCCCCGTTGAAATCCCCTTTAAAAGCTTGCAGGTGCAAATGTAACTAACAGAGAGCAAAGTTTTTGATGAATTTATTGAAGAATTTTAGAAATTCTAGCGCTACACACACACACACACACAATTTCTCAAATATTTCACATTTTGCTCTTCGACGCTTTTCAGCTAGAAGATACTTTTTTGGCACTCTGGCAGATACCTACGCGTACAAGCGACCAGATTACACATTCTAGATACGATTTCCGATTAAATCGCCGCATATATTATATTCACTTCAAATCTTTTACAAGCGCTAACGAGCGCACCGCACCGCACCGCACCGCACCGCACCGTGTAAACAATTGAGCTTCTTTATTTCAAGTAATCTGTAGATTTTTCAATACTTTTCATTGGATTTAATTTTAAAAATAATCTTCACACACACGCACGCCGCCGCTCCGCCAAATCGACGACCAAACACGACGAATATCTCAGAGATACTAAAAGTTGACACGCCGCTCCACACACACCAGTCAGTCACAGCGAGAAAATATCTTCGCGAATGGCAGCAGCAAAGGGAACACACAAAAGTTCCTACAAAACGAAGAAAAACCAAAGAAAACGCCGAGAAATAAATGTAAATAAATGCAAAAATAAAATACAAATACAACGAAGGAAATGCCGTGGAAAGAAAACGGCGTTCGAATGAGTGTTTCAGGTTCTCGTTTAGCTTTAGCAACTCTAGTATAGTTTGGAGTGAACTTTAACTTCAAATTAAAGTCAAAATATATACATTCCGAAAAGGAATTAAAATTTGTAAGAAATAAGTTACGTTTTGACATTTCGAATGAAGCCACTTACTGCGAAATTATTTGAACTCTTTTATTTTACACTTTTACCAAAGCCAAATGAATGTGAAATATTTTTTTGATATGTCGGCTTATACCTGGTTAAATTCTTAAGAGATTTGTGGTTGGTTTGTAACGTGAATATGGCAACAAATGCAGGCAACCAATAGGTTAGAGGGGAAAGTGTATGAAGGAATTGTTCCACAGACAACAAGTTCGAAGTTCGTAACAAACGTGTTGTCCAATTTTCAGGAGGGGTTTTAAAACTATAACCCACCAATATAGATACCGGTATTTCTATAGCCCACCAATATAGATACCGGTATTTATATAACCCACCAACATCGAAACCTGTATTTATACATAACCCACCAACATTGATATGTATTCACCGCATTGCCTACTTTTAGGAGGGGGTTTTAAATAGAAAATTACCCAACTCAACTTTACCAATTCTTTACTCAACTTAACCTATATTCCACCATCATTGGAATTATTAAAACTCGTTGCTCATTTTCCAGTCAGTCAGTCAGACTGATGGCTGAAACGGGATTAACTGATTTCTGTGTAGACTCGAAGATGATCTCGCTGGAAAACACGTTCAAAGTTTTTGTGGTACCGCATAATGATTCGGGATGATGAAGCAGCTTCCTAAGCTGGAGGATGGATCCACGTTTATACACAAACTCATCTCGGAAGTTGTCAAGATTTGTTCCAAGAGTCCAGCAAGTAGAAGTGGAAGTTGTGGGGTGTTTGGTGGTGCTAATTCATGCTTATTTTAAGTGTTGGTCCAATTTTAATAATCGCTACCGAAGCAGCAAAGAATCTTGACCACGCGAAATCATGGAATCACCACAAAAATCGCCGCTCTCGGAGAATAACATCGCCAGATTTGTGAAAAGCTCTCAGCATGAATTCGCCGCAAACTGACTTCAGGGGCAAGATGACTTCAATCTTTTCCCCGCTCTCACGCCGAGTTGCCTCTTTTCTGTTGAAATGCACAGACTTGCTGCCTCTTTTCTGTTGAAATGCAGAGACTTGCTGCCTCTTTTCTGTTGAAATGCAGAGACTTGCTGCCTCTTTTCTGTTGAACTCTGTTTCAAGTATACACAGCGAAAAACGTGTTCTTTCTTCTTCCACTTCATTGTAAAATCTCCACTCAACGCTTGAATGCAATCATTTAAAAAAACTCAGTTAATGCACTCAAAATTGAAAACACAATCCACTCATCAAGTTATCAACTACAAAAGCTCGGCTAAGAGGCTTCGTTGAGAGAGACAAGTTTTAGCATTGAGAGGAGAGAGCAAATAACGGTTTCTAACGCATGAAGACGGATGACGACGGAAGTGGATTTTTAAGCGAAATTTTTATTTTTTAAAGTAGATTAAATTAGTTTAAATCAAATTAAGTTAAATGAAATTAAATTAAAATAAACGAAATTAATTATTAAGACGATTAAATTAAATTAAGTTAATCAAATGGCTTACAATTACATGGAAATAAACGAAATTTTTTTAAAACAAACTAAATTAAACGTACTGAGAGAACAGCTGTGTGTGTGTGTGTGTGCGTGCGTGTGTGTGTGTGTGTTGTGGGTTTTTCACGACAGCATGAAAAATGGTTGACGTTGAGTGAAAATCTCCTCTAATTAAATTTTATAAATGGTCACGACGACGACAAAAGAAAATTAATTACACGTCTGAAAATACGCAGCCAGCACGAGCAAGAAGTGGAAACAAGATGTTGAAACTGAGAAAACGGAAGCCGCAGCAGAAAAATCCTTCCTTGCCACACAACAAGAAGCCCACGAAGAGTTTAAAAATTTTTTCTTTTTTTTGGTTTCATTTAAGATGGATTAGATTTCTGTAGCGAAAAGTTGTCAATGTTGAAAATTGCTTAAAAACGAAGAAACGAAATGAAATGTCAAAAAAAACGCACAAAAAACATCAGATAAAGTTTTCATTTTATTTAAGATGGAAATTGCTGGAAAAATCCATGAAAGAAATTTACTATTTTGAATTTTCAGCAAAAAACTCACCTATTTTTCTACGCGCGCGCCACAGCACGGGCGGCGCCGTATTATTCGGGGAAGCCAGCGCGGAATCGAGGATCGCGGACGCCTGCAACGAGAAGAAGAGACACACCATCAACACAACAATTAAAAATAGAAATTCCTCCACTCCAATGACAGCCACGCGCTTCAGCGTCGAAGCCGAAGGGGAGAAAAAAACGCTCGGAAACTCCAAAGTTAAACGAAAGCAAAACCAAAACTAAAACCAAAACAAACTGAATTGCGAAATTTTCAAGCTGGCAACGTTGCTCCCGACCGTCTGGTTGAGCAATTTTTGGCTTGCGTCGTCCATTTTATGAACCCCCTGGAGCGGCGGCGGCGTTAAAGCGCGCAAAACCTCACCGTGGAGTTCATTGCTGTTGACGATGCCTTTGTTTTCACCATACAATATTTTTAAGTGTTTTAATTTCATTATTGAAATTAAAAAAATGCGCACTGTTGTTTTTATGAATATGAATTGCTTGGAAATTTTGGACTGTGATGCCGCAGCTGATGATACAAGTTGCGCAACAAAGTTGTGCTGCTAGTGTTGCCAGGTTGATTTTAATGAAAACAAGAAAAAACATGGAAAAATTATTGCTCTAAAATTTCAATGATCTACGATGATCTTTCATTTAGTCTAGTTTTAGTCTCTTCTAGTTTTCTCTCTATTTCATTACTCCCGTCTTCTCCAGTTTTCTCTCTGGAGTGGAAAAATTGATAATGGTTTTCTCTCAGCCGTCACACCAGCCGTTTTCTCACAGAAACATCTCTCCGCAACGGTTTTCTCTACGCAACGTTTTTCTCTCAGCCATCTCCCGTTTTTATTCTCCCGTCTCCTACACACACACAGTAAGCTGGGCTGAGAGAGGCTAATTATTTCATTCATGGCGTAAGCAAGAAACGATCGCCGATCGCTTCCAGACTGGCGCCAAAAACAAATTCTCTCTACCGCACTGTGGGCCGATATAAGTGAATATGTGCTTGAAATTATTTCTCTTAATACACTCGAGAATGTTTTATCAATGTGTTTGCTTTGTTAATTTCTATTATTTCTATTTAATTCACCATAATAATTATCATTCGTTTGAATACCTCAAAAAGAAATAAGAAATTAAGAAATTTAAGAAATTTTAGAAATTAACAATAAATAAAGTTATTTGAGATTTGATTGAAAATCAACATCTCTCACCCACCGTGCTGTATCACGAACGATTTACTTGGGCGGAATAATAATCTGCTGAATGATTTTGTTTTCTGAAACTTTTCCCCAATCATTAGCTGACTCCGCCGCGCGCTCATTCAATCGCAGTAATCCAGTCATTCACTCACTCAATCGTTTCTAAGTTCAGATTGGAGTTCAATTAGCTTTTGTTGTTAATCAAGATGTTGTGTGGTTGTTGTTTGTGTTGCTTCTTAATTATTCGGTACGCGCCCGCGCCGAGTTCATCAAACAAGTTTGCAATGCAATGCAATGAATTCAACGATATGAGAAAAAGTTGCAGCAAATTTTTTTATTAATTATTTTCATACACTTAATATTTTTCAACCGAGAAGTTTTACGATCCTCGGAACTTCAACGATCGCAACTTAATCAAACTTAATTAAACTTAATTATTATTTATTTCGTAAGTCAATTAATCTCAATTAATTGCTAAACGCGCAGCAATAAAATTGAACTCCTCACTCCCTCCGCGCACAACAACGCACGTCATCCACCACGCATCACCTCCTCACCTCACTTTCCTCTCTCTTTCAATATCCTTCTCCACTTCACCACTTCCAGGCGTGGTAACGACGTATTAACCGATATGTGGAAAAGGGGAAAAAAAAGGGATTTCCACGTTTTCGTTTTTTCGGCGAGTTTCTTTTGCGACGTGCAAAAAAAATGAGCTGCACTCTTTACAGCACTTGAAAGGGATCGTCAAGAGAGGACTGAGTATGCAGGCAGAGAGAGAGAGAGAGGGAGAGAGCTAGAGCGCGGTAAAGGGAGCGAGTTGAAGGAAAACCCTGAAAATTGACACTATCAGCTGCATACAGTTATCTCGACGACCTTGACTTTAATCAAGTCGTCATTTGGTCACAAGTACCGCGGTATTTATGGTCACTGAACCATGCAACACACTGCTTCTGCGAAGTCCTCTCTCTCCAAAAAGAACATTTCGTCTCTCTCTCTCGCTCTCTCCCCCCAAAAACCAACATTTCGAGTAGAAGAGGAAGAAGAATTCTATTTAATCTCGTACAATGTGTTGATAAAAGAGAAAATAATCATTTTTAGCGCCTTTGGAGAGAAAAACGAAAAGTTATTTGAAAATAAAATTAAAAGAAATATTATATAAATTCTATAAAAACTTTTACGGTTTACTTCGTTCAATTCGTACTCAACTCACGTTAATTAAATTAGACTCAACAATGAGTCAATCAATCAATCAATCAATTAATCAATCAATCAATCAATTAATCAACCACCAATCTATCAATCAATTGTTTTTGTACGAGTTTACTGCTCACAATCATCAATATTCACTCACTGAGGTTACGAATTTAAGTAAGAAAAAGAAAAAAGCAATTAAAATTCCAAACAGATTTTCAATTTTACTTTATTAAAAAAAAAGAAAGTAAAACTCCGTCTCAACTGAACAACAGAAGAAGACCGTCTCGATCTCGAATCTCGTCTCGTAAAATCTCGTCGATTAAAAATTACTGTTGCCATCTTGGATCTCGTCTCAACTAGAAATCGATTTTAATTCTCGTCTTGAGCCAAAAATTCCGTCTCCTCTCTCGTCTGGAAAACGCCATCTCGAACTCGATCCTCGTCTCAACTAAAAAAAACGGTCTCGATTTTAATTCTTCTCTCGACTGGAAAATTCCGTCTCGATCTCGTTTATTGTCTTAAATTTGAGACGAAAAAAGGTTTTATCTGTCTCGGTTTTATCTGTCTCGGTTTTCGTCTCGATTGAAGATTACAGTCAATAACTATATCGGGTCTCCTATCGATTAAGAGAAAATGTCTCGATTCTCGTCTCGTCAGGTCAGGAAAAGATCGTCAGGAAGTCCCGGTTCTCGTCTCGACTCAGGAAAACTGCCTTGACCTCGATTCTCAAGAGGTCTCCACTGAAGACGTCCGTCTCCGCTGTCGTCTGGGAAAGGTCGTCTCAATCGTCGGCTCTCGTCTCAAAATCGAGTCGACTTCGAGAGACGGGAATGAGAATTTTCACGTCCATGCGCTACCGGGTGTATAATTTTACACTTATGATAAACGTAAAAATTGTGGTAATCCAGGGAAAATGAATAAATATACGAATAACATGCGCTCGTAGTTATTATCAAAGGATTTTACTTGCTCTTCCGTCGGATCGTCATGTGCGTCTGATAGGAAGCTCTAAAAAATAAACTCCGCACGTACTCAGGATATATTATGAGAACGAATATAAAATTGTTAAATTGGATTGACCACCGTGACGGTTTAGATATCTAGAATGTTTTATCATCATTCATTAGAGGGACTTAAAAGGTTGCTTTCTTGTAACTTTCTTCTAACTTAAAAGGTTGCTTTCTTGTAACTTTCTTCGAACTTAAAAGGTTGCTTTCTTGTGAACGTCTACCTGGTTGTTGCAACAATGTTTTCCCTTTCAGCGTATTCTCTACAACGTAACCAATAAATTCTATCTAAATAACAAAAACTACAGCAAGTAAATAAACAAGAAATCACAGACGATGATAAGCAATCTTTAAAATGTCCAACAATTAAATGTTTTACTGAAAAACAAAAAGAAAACGAAAAGTAAAACTGAAATTATCTGAGAAGATAAACTAGTAGGGGGTTGGGGGGCGTGGGGGGGGCAAGTTTTTGCGCAATACGAAGTGTAAACACGAAGCAGTAAATCAAAAAGTTTTTACTACAAAAGACTATCAGCTGGCTGTGGAGAGCCTCACACGCCCATTTCTTGCATTGAAACTTACAGTGACTAAAAGATGTGAGGACACAAAATTGTTTCCCTAACATTTCAAGCGGTTATGGCGGCCGAAGTTTCGCTTCCAGCTGAAGTTCTTAATAGGAACCAATAGAGTAAAAACGGTTGGCGGTACGTCCACCACTTTCTGGATTCATATTATTATATTCTGTGTTCACATTATTAGTATGTAATAAATGCTCAAACTCCATGTCCATCATGCCTACTACTCGTATATATGTTGCTACGCCTCAATTCTGGAGTAATTCCAATATAAAAATTGTTCTCATAGATATAGTAAAACACAAATTGATGGTAATGATTATTGCTTTCATTGGTGACGTCAATTTACAAACCTCTCGTTGGAGTCGCAATCATTTATTCGAAAGCATGTGATGTGATCAGTTAACACCTAACGTGATGTTAACACCAATCTGGCATCACTGGATGTCTTCGGAAAACAAGTATTTACGCCAGAACGATATAATTTATTATTAGAATTAACAGAATTTTGCAATAGTTGTTAAATAGATGACCAGTAATTGAGGGAATTTTACCAAAAATCTTTTAGATCAAAATTCTAAAATTTTGAGTTTCTTCATTTCGGACGCTATGGGTTAATAATATTTTTTTCTGTACTTCTTTTCTTCTTTTTATTTTTGTTTTTTTATACTTAATATATTTCTTGTTTACATTTTTGTAGGCACGCTTAAATAAGATTAACAGCGTTGGGATGAATAAAAACTTATTACTCATTTCACCAAGAAAATGTTTTGAAGTGATTCATCGCTAACGAATGATGCGCACCATCAAGATTTCTCGATATTTGTGATTATCGATATCATAATTATAATAATTAATAATTAATTATCATTATTATAATTGTCTTGACTGGAACATCCGTCTCGAATGAAGATCTGACTGGGAATCTGACTGGGAATCTGACTGGGAATCTGACTGGGAAAAGCTGTTTCGATATTGTTTACCGTCTCGACTGAAAACGTCGTCTCAAGCTTGACTTTCATGTCGTCTGAGAAGCCGTTTCGACAACGTTAAACGCCTCGACTGTAAACGTCGTCTCGATCTAATTTAACGCCTCGAATTAGAGACCACAAAGAGGTCACCACGATCTCTATTTGCGGCAACACAACAGAAGGCTGTACCGATCTCGATTGTTGTCTCAACTGAAGAGGCTGTCTCAAGCTCGATTCTCATCTCTTCTACATCTAGACGATCTAGATTCTCGGCTCGAATTCGAGATCAGTAAGAGACTGTAGGGCTAACTATTCCGGATCAAGTGAAAAGGATGTTCGACTATAATGTGCGACCCTGTATCGATCGATTCTATCGATACTGACGATCATAGTCAGTTGGAGGAATATATTAACTAAATATGATTGATAATGAATGCGAGTATTCATTCTCGTCTCGCGCTCAACACTAGCAGCAGCTACCGATAACTTTTAAAGCAATTTATCATATTTCATTTGTTTGTTTTGTATTTATCACATTTTCGAAGCCTTCATTTCCTTGAGTTGAGGATTTATTTTTACCACGTTATGCGCATCAGACTTCATGAAAGTATTAATTGAATTGAATTGAATTCAGTGAACACATCTTCGATGTGAAACACCTGTGAAGCACCTTTTTAATTTTGTTAACTTAACCGATCACAAGATAAAGTTAAGGAACTTCGTTTATTTGAAAATAACAACCAATTCGAAGCAGTATTCGGTGTTGATTAGGTTATGTGTTGTTCAGTCAGCTCTCATTTCCTACTGCGTACCCGACTAATGAAACTACGTAGTGCGCTCAATTTAGTAGAGTTTAATTTAGTTTGAGAAATACATAGGAAGCTGAACTGAAACACATTTAAAATCATGCAAAAGTCTAAATTGAATAAACGTTATCATTTATTTCAGTATCGCGCCACACAAACATTTTCACACTCAACGTTCTCTAAATCTAAACAAAATTCTATTGCTGTCTGCAACATTCGATCGAAATTGTTCATCAAATCATTGCCAACAATTGCGAGGGTGTAGATGAAATCTTTTCTGTTGCTTGCAATCTTCGTAGATTTCATTTTTAATTAGAAGAAATCACTTTGTTGTTCTGATCTGAAATTGAATTCCACCGTTTCAGAATTTGTGTCATCTAACGATGTGAATTTTTTTTTGTTTTCATTAATGAACAGCTGATGTCGTGTTTCAGGAACGAATGCAGCTCGAAATTGTCGATGATGAGCGCTGAAGTGAGAGTAAAAGTTGAAATAACTACGAATAAATAAACACATCAACTCATTCTAAACACGTTTACTTCGAAACTAGTTATTCAAATTCAAGCTGTGGAGCTAATGGAGGCGTTATATTTAAATTCCATAATTCGAATTAATTTAATCGGTCTCTCAGTCGGCGAAGAGGTGGCGAGCAAACAAAGTTTCAGAGTTGGCAATTCATGAATTATGAATTTTATGAAATGTTATTATCAATTTCGAAATTGAATTAATGAGACGAGAGCTGAGATCGGTACTACAATCGGTTCTTCTCGTCTACAATTCGAAGCGATAATCAAGATCGAGATGGCTTTTGCAATTCTAGATGAGGGACAAAATCGAGACGGTGGTTTTCAGTCGCGACGAGAACCCAGCTTCTTCTCGTCTCTCTGCTCTGAGGCGACGATTGAGGTCGAGATAACTTTCTTGGTTCCAGACGAGATCTGAGATCGAGACAGTGATTTTCACACGAGAATCCAAGTTCGAGTTGTATTTTTTTGAATACCAGAAACGAGAATCCCGAGATCGATACAGTCTGCTTCTTGTCTCGAATTAAAGGCGATAATCTAGGTCACGATAACCAGTCGAGACAAATGTCGAGACCCACTTTTCCTGTTCTTCACTAACTAGCTGGAATTCAACTTTTTTCGAAAATGCTTAAATCTCAGAAAATCTCGCGGGATTTCAAAAATCTCAGTAGACTCTTGAAGGGGAAATTTGTGGGGATTCGGAGATTTTTATAACGTAACCCATTCACGGGTTTTTGCTAACGGTGAAGTTCTTACTTTTTTCCGTTTCTGCCGTTGTAGTTTGTTGTACTTGTTATTGTTGTTGGCTGCGATTGTTATTATTATTTAATTTCTCTCTATTATTGCAGTGACCACTGAAAAAACCAGTTGGTAGCGAATACAAACTTTTCAAATTTAATTTTTGAGCACCAGTAAATGTATAAAAAAGAGGTACTTTTATTTTTTTTAATTTTTCTTGCTTTTTGCTCTTCTTCTCTCAACTTGTATTTGCTCTTCTGTTCGTCATGCGATTTCCCCTCACTATTTCGTGGCTTGCTGAACTTCGTATCTCGCAAGTTAGTCAAATTGTCTGTCGGATGATCTCGGTTGATCTGGCAGTCCGTCGCACTGTCGTTTCAAACAATTTTTGAACGCCAATAGTTCTCTATATCTGGGAAAAACCTGTTGTCGCCGCAAATCTTCACCAGAATTTTATTCGTAAACTTTAAAGTGAAAACTTTACGTTAACTTTTATGAATTTTCTTGGAATTGAAAGAAACTTGTGGCAACTTCGTTAGCGTCTTTAAGAGATTTAATGGCTTATTTCACCCAGGAACTTTTTTATTACCAAATCGTTTCTTTTATTCTGATTATCTTTCATGTCAAATTTTTTATTTGAAATTTCTTCCATTTATTAACTTTTTAGCACAACCACACGCACGAGCAATGCAGAGGCATGTGCATACATACATACACACACACAACGTCAGCTGAACGTGGAGTTCAATTTCTTCTCCTTCTCTTCGTAGGTTTGCTGCTTTTTTTAACAAACCTTTTTGACAAACTTTTTCTTAATAACCACTTAAACCACTTTTTTCTTGCTGGTATTTCTTTCTTTTATTTCACGTATTTCTTTCTTTTACCGCTCAAACGATCACCATTTCTTAGTATTGCTGCATTCGTTCGATTCGATATGAAATCTGCGTGGAAAGAAAACTCCAAAATCAACCCGCTTAAAATTACAAATAATCGTCCCACCTGAACGCGACCACTCGCGAGTGCAGACTGATCATTCTTTGATTGGGGAGCTCAATGGCTTGAAGCAGATGGCGAGAGAAACGAGTCAGCAGTGGGGATCTGGTTGGAGCTCCTCTTGAAGGTCGGGTAGGAAATTTTTGAAGCAATTAACGATATATAGGGGAAAATGAGTCAGATGATAATCAATTAAAAATATAATTTAAGCGAAATAAAAAATTTATAGATATTTTTATGTCTTCTTGTAATAAAAACTATGGTTTTAATAAAATTTTCACCTTAAATGGTCATTAAATATATCCCAGGTAGGCAATTAAATTGCGTAAATAACATATTTTTCAACAACATTATTACAGCAACTTACTTTTTAGTTATTGTATTTTAAATTGAACTAATTACAGCTATTGTATTAAAGATTAAAAATATAAAAAAGTCAAAGTTTACACTTTGTTTTACGAGTTAGAATCCAATTAAGAAAATGCATTTTTTCCACTGAGGTTTTCGCCCTATAAAAAACATTCAAACTGACATTCCCTCTCTCCCTCCCTCTCTCTCCCTCCCTATCTCTCCCTCCCTCTCTCACTCACTCTCTCTCTTTAACACACATATAGCATTTCATTCTCTATGGCACGTCAATCGCACCAGCTGGCGTATAAAGTCAAAAAAACGTTTGTATATCTCAACGTTGTTACCGGGAAATACGCTAAACTGAACGAGTTTATCTGACAAATAAAAAGACAACAAAAGAAAAAGAAAACGATTTGCAAATTACCTTCATACAAATTTATACCTCGTGCTTTTTTGCGACTTTTTTATTCATTGCAGCGAAACGGATATTTTAAACAACTTTTGGCGAATAAATTAGATTTAATTTTATTATTTACAGCAATATATGAATATGAAAATTTAAAAGAACCTTCCTTACATGTTTTAAATTCTACTACAAATTCTTCTTATTTGCTACAAAATACTTGGATTCAAAAGATATATATTTAGAAATCTCAACAAAGTTGCACATTCTATATTATAATGTACGTAATATCAGCTAAGACACATTGAACTAATCATGTTGCCGTTGCTGTCATAAATATAAAAATATTTCGCAAATACTCTTCTTAAAAATCAAATTTTATTACTTCTCTTTGTAAAAATAGATAGTAATTTCCAAGGATTCACGATAATTCGTAGTAATTTATTTTACGCATGTATTATTTATAATATTATAATACAATACGCTTATTTAAACAAAAATTTATATAAGTTAGGTAATAAATTGCTATTAAGGTGATTTTTTAGTGTAATTTAATAAAATGTCTTTGCTTTGTCTAATGACTTTAATTTTAAAAATTGTTTTTAAAAGCAATTTTTATTTACCTTACTTAAAAAATATATAAACAATTTTAACAGTTAAAAAAAACAATTCAAAAATATATGATTTCTTAAAACTGAAAGTTATTCCTACTGGGTTAACGAAGAAAAAAAAATCTTACGGTCCAACAAAAAGTAAATTGCATTTCCAGCACAACAAAATGTGGCCGGTTAATGTAGACATTCTTTTTTTATTCTCTTCTAGTTTTTGCTGTTTTAGTTTTGCTATTGTAATTAAAGCTTTTTGTTGTTAGCACCTGTTGCTCTCATTTATTTCAGAAAGGTGTTAACTGAGTAACCAGCACAGAATACTGCTGTTGCAGCAACAACAAAAGGAAGAAAAACTTGAAACACAAATGGAGGAGTAGCAAAAAAGGAAACAGCAAAAAAGGAACAGCAAAAAACAATTATGTATGTCTCTCAAAAAAGAATTATGGCTCTCAAAAGGCTCTCTAAATAAGAGTTGGAGAGGGATTTTAAATGCAGCTGGAGTTTTGTTTCTCCATTAAATTTTTTTTTCTTAAAGATAATGTAATAGATTTTGATTTTAATGTAGTAGATGAAATTTTTAATTTTTATTATTCTCTCAACTAAGTTTTCCTAGTAGCGTTAAAAATTCTGCTGGCAATTTTTAACGCCAGTCTAAATTTCAAGTACGCACTAAATGCGAGTGTTGAATATTGAAAGCCAACAACAACAACAACCAATTGTGTACTGATAGCTGAGAGTAATCGATTAATGCGATTAAAAAAACATGCCGGAAATTCGTTGACAGCTAAATTGATAGCATTTAATATCATTAAAGCAGGTTTATTAATTTTTAATTTTTTAGTTTTTACGTGATTCAGAACCGCCAGCTGTTTTTCAGAACTCATAGCAAACCGCACTGTGAGATTTTTGGCCGTCTTGTGATTTCATAAGAAATTTTCTTACAGTGTAATTTTACACAGCACACGTCTTCCGGTCTCTCAGTCAAGTGCATGCAATCGAGATAACTTGCACTAACTTGTTTGTGATCTTCTACAAATATGGAAATTTCAGTTGTCGTCCGATTTGTCAGCCACAAATATTCTGTCGCACACTCTGTTAACGTTGTCATTTGTCTATTTTCGCCGTTTTATCCTATTGGCGTTCAAGTGTCGACATCTGCTTCATTGTTTCTTTATTGCTTTGCTGATTCTAACGACCTGACAAATTGAAGAATATTTGCAATGTTTTGCATTTTTATAAAGTTAACTTACAAGTTAAAATGCGTGATTGTAGTTATATATTTCGTAAGAATTTCACAAACAATTTTAATGAACATCAGCTTTAACTTATTAGAATTTGCTATTTTCCTAGAAAAAACGTTGATATTTGTGTTAAAATTAACTGATTGAACTGTCTTCACTTCTTTTGAATATAGTAATAAAAAATTATAATAAAACTCCCTAAAATTACAGTTATATACTCTTTTTTTTACCAAATACTTAAAATTTAATATTGTTTCCTCCAGAGTACTAAAACAGAGAGAACAATGATGTAGAGAGTATCCAAAGTGTGTCGAGTTACAAGTATATAAATACTCGTTGAGAGCCGGAGCAAATTTTTCGAGTACCGTTTTTGGCGGAGCGACTGCTGAAATCCAGTCAACATTTTAACAGGGCAGAGCGACTGCTGAAACGCAGTCAATATTTTAACAGACTTTCACTGAACTCCAACATCTTTTATGATGGTTAAAATGTTGACCAGCTTCTCAGCAGTTACTCTGACAACAAAGGTACCCAAAAATATCGCCACGAGACTAACGAGTACGTCTATTCATTATAACTTTCAATACTCTCTACATATCCGCTCTCTAGTGAAATCGTTCTTTTTGCTCTCTCTCTCTTCAACATTACTAGGTGAACTTTGAAGCTTTTGCTGTTAGCAAAGACATACACCTAATTTTAGAACTTAGTACAAATTTGTAAATTGGAGTAAATATACTCCTGTTTAGAGTTTTTAGAGAGAATGAGTGAATGCTGTACTAAATAAAGGAGAAGAGGAAGAAGAAAGAGAAACACTTAAGCTGACAATCAATATGAAAGCCATTCAGATGATGGACTTCACTTGAGATTGATATGAATTTTGCGTGCAACGAAGGCCTTCATTTCGGTCTGAATGACGAACGATAGCAATTCTGAGTGGATGAGTTATGTTCGTGTTATATCGCACAGCCTACCACAATTTTATATTTAAAGAATTCTTATATTCGTCTTTTCTGACGTGATAATAAATGTAGTCGTTGTTGGAAGTAGAATAACTTTGGCTTGTTAACACACTCAGTGATAACTTATCTGCCACCCACGACGACACCGAAGTCCGGAGTCCGGAGTCGTCCTCGTTCTGTCTGTCTGTCATGTTGCACCATCAAGCGTACAAACTTATAATGAGAATTTATTCAGTTTTATTGAATTTGTTTCAAGGTTCCGCGCGGAGTTAATTTTTATTGAGGTTTCTGTGTGTTCTAGAAAGTTTTCCGAACTTCTTGTCAAAGTTGGTGCATGACTTTCTACACTTTTTCTTGAACTGAAGTTCATTTTATGCGATGCTTCCTCTTCTTCTCTGTCTCTGTCTCTGTCTCAATAAAAATTAATTATTAAGACGCCCGACAGATGGATGGAAGTCACGTAATAGACATGAAATTTGGAAATTCATTTTAAAAACTTGCAGTTTTTAATATAAATTTTAAATAATTTTAAGTTTAAGAATATTTATACAATTTAAGCTTACATTTAAATCAAAAAGATCCTTTGAAATTTAGAGAATCCAAAAAAAAAACTTATATTTAGCAAACTTCTTGTAAGCGATTTTCTTCTTAAATTTCAAGCCTAAAAGTATGCAAACATTTTGTGCAAAATCCTGTTATTCACGAACGTTTGCTTGCGTTCTTTGAATTTAGTATTTTTGCTTTTTTATCGACCTGTTTTAGTTTTAAATTTAATTTTAAAATTTATCCTTATCTATTACATTTGATTTTGCGTTTTAATCTTATATTATTAGTAATTTTTGATTTATCTAATTTTTCTCTAAAATAGCTTTTATAAATATGTAAACCTTGTTGTTCCTCATAAAATATTTCATATAATGTTAGAAATATAAGACAAAATTAAATAGGGTTAAATAGGGTAAATATAAATTATTCAATATATGAATGAGAATAGAAACAGAAACAGTTAACTAATACCAAAAAAGATAGAAAAGATAGCCACATGAAAACGATAATAATAACGAATACTTACTGGAACCCAGGAATCGAGCCTCTCTGCTCTCCGCTCTCTGCTCACTGCTCTCTGCTCCCTGTTTTCCTGTATTCCTGCTCCACCAGCCGCGTTTGGTTTCCTTTCGTGACGTCAAAAATTCAGTTCAGTGGTGGCAGCAAGCGGCAAAAACAATTAAACCAGAGAACGGAAAACAAATGTTTCAATTGTGTTTTGTTATCTGTGCTGCTCGCTCCTTCCTGCTAATTATCTGGCGTACAAGTGTTGTTAAATTTTTCATTAATTCTTATAAGTCTTCAATACTACATTTAATTAATTTAATTTCCAAATAGCAAGAAAAGTAGTAATATTTTTAAATTATTAAAGAATAATTTCACTCAATATGACGGCAACTCTTGCAATAACGTGCGCCTACAATTCTACTTAGAAAAAGAAAATTTATGCAAATGAATTTCTGTTTCATTTTCTTCTGAACAAAATGTTTTTCTTTCTTCTGAACAAAACTTTCTTATCATGAACACCAAATCTCCTTCAATTCGATAACAATGCGAAAACCGTTGCAGGAAACATCTGCAGTAACACTGAAGCTTCTTCATGCAGCAACCAGCAAAGTTAAGTGTTTTTACTCTCAAAGCTCATTTCAAACTTTAGAAAGCTTTTTTCAGGAATAGTACTGCATATTTTAGGGCACCGAATCATGGATGAAGTGTTTTCTTGTTGTTTCCCGGCATTCGGAATGAAATGATTTTGGTTGTATTAGATATAGAAATCTTTCGGCGACTTCTTTCATCAATATGAGAGAATTTCTTATAAAATATTGATGCCAATTTGGATAAAATTATTTATTTAAATTATTGTTTTCTATTTAAGAGCATCAAATAATAATAATTGCTTTTTTTTAATTATTAAAATCTTAATAGGTTCCTTTAATCATATTTTTAGTTTTTCTCTCTTACTTCTTCTTGTCTTCGAGGTCTTTCCTCCATTTTCTTTTCTCACAAATTAATTCTTATTATAAACTATTAGAGAAAATTTATTTTCAATAATTGAACCAATTAAAAGTCAGAATAATTTTTTAAATCTAATATGAATTTAAATAATGAATGCGTGGCACAACGCTCTATCTGAACACACTCGGCGAAAGAACGTTTAATCTATTACAAAAATTTGACAACAGCTTGATCTTCCTACCGGGCAAGAACAAAAGCAAGAATATTTTGTGTAAATATGGCGATCGTTTTTTCTTCAATTTAGGCAGAACCTGGCAAAATTGTGTTTGTAAAAATAAAGTAAAACGGAAATTGAAGATTTTTTATAACTTCCCAACAGTTTTATAACGAAAATAACGAAGGAAATAACCATATTTGACAAAGAACTGAAAAGAAAACTTTAAACTGTGAATTGCCGGATGGGCTCAGTATTTTTGTTCAACCTCGTTCACGGAATAAAAATTTGGTCTAAGGATCTCCCAACATTATCAAGAAACTTCTATTTTGAAATACAATTAAAATATTAACTTACATGAAGAAATGAGTGTGCATTTATAAAACCAGAAATCTACCGAAACTCATAACAACAACAACACTCGCACTAAACCACAGCAACCAGCTCACGCAGCGGTTGCCTGCTTGGTGCATGATATCATTGAGTACGTTGCTGACCAAGTATACCCTCGGCATAATGAGCAATCTAGGAAGTAATATTCCAGCTGGAGCCGCTGGTGCTGGCGGAGCAGCCACTGGTGGTGGTCAAAACTTAGCAGCAGAGGGTAGCATGGAAAGAGGAAGGTTGTTGTTTGTATCCTTTAAAATCTTCGCCTTCACAAATAAAAAATGATTGTTTTGTTTTTCGCTGATATTATAGCTGCCTTCTGCGCTATGCCAGCCAAAATTCATTGGATGAAAGCTCGCAGAAGCATATTCAACGACCACACGGCAAAGATCGCTCTACGGTCGGCTCCTATCATAACGAGTTGCACACCGCGCGCTCCTTCGACGCCATGAACGAGATGAGAAAGTAAGTATTCTCAAAACATGATGCTAAATATAAATCTGTAGGCAGCAGGCAATTATAACTTATAACTTTTAATTACGCTCATTAATAGCATTTAATTAATAGGGCTTGATTGCGATCACGTTTGTGTTTTGTACATTTTGCTTTTGATCTCAGTACAGAAGCGAATAATGATTCTTGCGATAGAGTGACGATAAATTAGTATTCATGATTAAACTAAATCCATACCCAATCGAAACTGAAAGAATGCATGTTTTAGGAATAAAACTTTAAATTTTCAATACTTCCATTTCAAAATCAAATTGCCGGTCTTTTGATTTTTATTTGACTTGTGAATTTTATTTTACGGTATCGGAATTTAGCTAGACTTTTCTGGACTCTAATTGACCGTTTCTGAAATCAAACAATTCAGAACAGACCCTCCCAATGAACCTGAAAGTATGACATTAAGAGAAACTTCACTTTATCCTCTTATCACCAAAATTCAGTCAGTTTTGATAACTACACACTTCCTATTCCATTATTGTTCCTCCTTAGACAAAACCTTCTGTGCGATGTCATCCTCATAGCTGATGATGTTGAAATTCCTGCTCACAAAATGGTACTCGCCTCATGCAGCCCCTACTTCTATGCCATGTTTACAAGTTTTGAAGAATCACGTCAGGAACGCATCACCATTCAAGGCGTGGATCATCGCGCTTTAGAGCTACTCATCGAATATGTCTACACTTCCACGGTGGAGGTGAATGAGGACAACGTGCAAGTGTTGCTAACAGCTGCGAATCTACTGCAGCTCACTGATGTGCGTGATGCATGTTGTGATTACCTGCAAACACAGTTGGATGCCAGTAACTGCCTGGGGATACGTGAATTTGCTGATATGCATGGTTGTGTGGATCTTCTAAACTATGCCGACAACTATATTGAGCACAATTTTAAGTCAGTACTGAAGTAAATAAATTTGTGGTGCTTAATTTGTTTCCCTTCCTTTATCTCGTCAGTGATGTCATCCAGTTCGATGAATTCCTTAATTTAACACATGAACAAGTCAGAAATCTTATTTCAAATGATCGCATATCTGTACCAACTGAAGAGAAGGTTTATGAGTGCGTAATTTCCTGGATACGTTATGATCCCAGCATTCGCGAGCAATATACTGCCGAGCTAATGGAACACGTTCGCTTGCCATTTCTATCGAAGGAATATATAACGCAACGTGTGGACAAGGAGCCTCTGCTGGAAGGCAATCTGATTTGTAAAAACCTTATCATTGAAGCTCTGACATATCATCTGCTGCCAAACGAAACTAAAAGCTCACGCACAATACCTAGAAAACCAGTGGGTTTACCCAAAATCCTACTCGTTATTGGGGGACAGGCACCGAAGGCTATACGTTCGGTAGAGTGTTACGATCTGCGCGAAGAGAAATGGTATCAGGCTGCTGAGATGCCGAATCGTCGTTGTCGGTTAGTAGAAAATGAAAAATGTCTAAAACATCTCGACATTATGCTACGATTTCGAAGTTCAATTGTCACATAATCACAAATCGCGAAAAAATATCGATCCATAACAATCGGAATTTTTGTTTTTGCAGTGCTGGCCTTGCAGTTCTAGACGACAAAGTTTATGCTGTTGGTGGCTTCAATGGTTCCCTTCGGGTTCGTACTGTTGATGTTTACGATCCTGCCACTGATATGTGGACCAGTTGCAGTGGCATGGAAGCACGACGCTCCACGCTTGGTGTTGCTGTACTCAATGGCTGCATCTACGCTGTCGGTGGCTTCGACGGCACTACCGGTCTTTGCAGTGCTGAGGTGTACGATCCGAAAACCGGTGCCTGGCGTTTTATAGACTCCATGTCAACACGTCGCAGTTCGGTTGGTGTAGGTGTCTTAAATGGCTTACTGTATGCGGTTGGCGGTTACGATGGCTATTCACGTCAATGTCTGTCCTCGGTGGAACGTTACAATCCAGAGCTTGATTCCTGGAGTCCAGTGACGGAGATGTCGGCGCGTCGTAGTGGTGCAGGCGTCGGTGTTTTAAATAATATACTCTATGCTGTAGGAGGACATGATGGTCCCATGGTACGCAAATCAGTTGAAGCTTATGATCCAGAAACGAAGCAGTGGCATTCAGTGGCGGACATGACTTTTTGTCGTCGCAATGCGGGGGTTGTGGCGCATGATGGAATGCTATTTGTTGTGGGAGGCGATGATGGTAGATCAAATCTGGCTTCGGTTGAGGTGAGTGCAGTCTAAATAGGTAAGACTTCCGAATACCCTAAAATCAAAAAATCTAAACGTCCTCATTTGGAAGTACAAAAGAGTGAATAGTATTACAATTTGGATTCATTACAATCAAGTTTTATTCTCAGGTTTACTCACCAGAGGCCGACACATGGCGCGTTTTACCCGCTTCGATGACCATTGGACGCAGTTACGCAGGCGTGTGTATGATAGATAAACCCATGTGAATGGAAGAGCAGGGCGCAATAGGACGGTAAGCTAACCCTAAATCATTCCTTTTCACATTCCTTGAGGTGATCTTGACTTTTCATCATCAACCGAATCTTTCTAATTCTGGAGTTTATGAGGTCCTCTGAATGGACCTCGTTGACCAACAAGGACCTCATTGACCTTCTTCAAATAGAAAAATCAACTCAATCCAATAACTACAACTACAATTTTTTAAAACCTAATCCTCCTCTGATTTTCCCCTAGCCAATCATCAGCAACTGTTTGCGGTATCGTAGATGACGAGAATAGCCAAGCTGAGGGCACCGCTGAAGGCGCTGTTGGTTATTCACGCGGCATTTTCAATGACAACAATAATAGCGCGAATGGTAACAACAACAGCAATCAAGTTCAGCAACAAAATCATCCGCACTATGAAAACATCTACGAGTCTATAGAGCGTCGAGTTGTTGGTGGCGCAAACGTTGCTTCTGGAGGCTTAAATGGCATTGCAGCCAATGGTAGTGGTGGTGGTGGTGGTAGTGCTGCTGCTGCTACTGCATCCTGCTCAGCCGTCCCTTCTGCTGTCCCTATTGCCCCTGCAGATGTAATAATTCCTAACAACAATAATTTAAATAACGAACAAATTCAACCACAAGCCATCGATGGAGTACAAAATCCAAAATCTGTCGCCTCACCTAATTTAAATAATACGCATCCTCGTAAGCTAATGTCAGCCGCGCCTGGAGCGGCAACAAGTAATTATAATATCGGCTTTCGTAATGACTTATATGATCGCGCAAATCCAGCAATGCCAGCATACGATGTACCACGTTCAGTGCGTTCCGGCTTAGGCTTCCGCAGAAACTTCCAATTGGATTTACATGCAGGTAAGTAAAGCTTCACGATAATAGACAATTCCGTGTTTTGGAACCTTATTGCTCCGTGTAAATGAAAGCTTGAACAGGAAAACCTTAAAGGGGGCGTTAAAAAGCACCTGGACTTATTTTTCGCCGATAGGTCCCAGCAATTTACGAACGCGGTATAATGTGGTGGGTAAAAATATCGCAAGAGATCATTGATAAAGGGGGCCAATATATAAATGATTAAAATTAATATTGCGTATCAAAAAATTTAGTTATTGTAGAACACCGATCGAAGTTATTTGCCAAACCAATATATTGCTTTGGAATTTGACTCATATTTGTATTGAATTTGGTTTGCAACTGCAAATAGGTTTTAATGCACTTTAATTTTAAATTACATTTTTTAATGAATCTGTACTCAAAACTCTGCAGGCTCCTGTAATCGTTTTGGTGCATCTCGTTACTCTACAACTACTGGTCAGCTTTTATACGGCAGCTGCCAACGTCAGCGCAGTTTTGATGATAACGAATCTCATCACTATTACAATAATATGCACTGTAATCCTCCGATCCGTTACGAAAATATATACGAACAAATACACGATGAACCCATCTACCGAAATACCGGCTCTGGTGGCCGCGTTTATGGTCGTATGAATGTAATTGGCCATGGTATCGGACGCATTGAGCGTCACCTGAGCTCATCCTGTGGCAACATTGACCATTATAACCTAGGCGGCCATTATGCAGTCCTTGGTCATTCACATTTCGGTACAGTTGGTCACATACGACTTAATACCGGTTCCAGTGTACCCTCAAACGGGGGCACAAGCTGTGCAGGGGTGAACTCTGCTGTCGGTACAGGCAGTGGTGGTGGCGGCGGCACCAGCTCCACTAACTCAAAAGATGTCAAAAATAGTACATCCTCATTTTTTAGCTGCTTAAATGGTGAAAACTCACAGAGCATGAGTAACATTTATCGCGCCACTGTAGGAAGCGTTACAACAAATGGAGGTAAAAACGTAGCTGCGTTTTCAGTTCGAAAATCCCGTATTAACAAAGTTTACTTTAGGTGCTCCAAACCAATTCAAAGATAATGAAACCAGATCTGCTTCAGCAGGTCCCTCTACTGCCGTGGGTGCAGGCAATGTTGCAACAAATTCGTCGGGTGTGAGTATGACTTCAGATACCCCTTCACTTTCTGCCAGCGGTAAACCAACAGGAGCGATACCGAAAATTAAGGCACTCAGCTTAAATGGGTCCAAAACTAGTGCTCAGAGCATTGCCACGGAGAAGACTTTGACCATTAAGAATGCCTTGACGCGGAAAACATCGGCTGCTACTGGTGCTGCAGCTGTCCACTCTCAGTCAAGTGCTACCGCCCCTCTTTCCACTGCTTCCTCGGCAGGGAATTCAAGCAGCAAAGTAAACCAGATTTCAAAATCCAGCTTGCAATGGCTACTCGTCAACAAGTGGCTGCCTCTCTGGATTGGACAGGGTCCAGATTGCAAGGTAGTGAGAAATAGACTTAAGCAGGGAATGAGAAAGGAATTGATTTTTAAAATTAGATTAATATTTTTGAATTATCATCGTTTTAATAATAGATAAAATTTCTCTCTTTTTTCCATCTCTTCTGTTCCTTCTCACAGGTTATTGATTTCAATTTCATGTTCTCACGAGATTGCGTTGGCTGTGATGCTGTCTCTACTCTGCCAAATGCTTTGCACGCGAATCCTTACGCTTCTACACGCCTCAGTAGTCTGCCACAAGACATCGTACGCTTTAATGGTCGAGCTCAAATGCATGCTCCTTGTGCAGCAGCAGCGGACACTCTACGTCGGGATGTCTGCGGGCGCCCGATGAGGACACCCACCTTAAATCGTTTACGTGAAACAGAGATGAGTGGCAATCGTAAATATCGTTACGAAGATCCCTCATACGAGAACGTACACGTTCACTGGCATAACGGCTTTGAATTCGGCCGCTCACGTGATTCGGAACAGGCAACCGTTTATCAGCAGCAGCAGCAGCAGCAACAACAACAACAACGATTCCAGCTGCTACCGCAACGCGCACGCTCCGAAAGTCCAAACTTTGGGCAGGCACAACAACAAAAGAAGTCGTCGTCCAAATGCACACCACCATTTAATAATTACGAACTCAATACGAATAATAATACATTCAAACTTTTTCCGAAATTTGCAAAAATGGAAGCAGCCAATATCAGGACTGCAGCAGCGGCAACAGCTGCAGTGGCTGGTGTGGCAGAGGAGCTGGCTCAGGGAGAGGCAGGCGCCATTGGCGGTGAAGAAGCAATCGTTACTACAAATGCTGGTGGTGTTGTGGAAATCTTCGATGAATGTGCCAAATTAAATGACAACGACACTGAGATGCCAACAATAAAAACACAGTGTTCAAATAATAACCAGAGCAGTACCGACAACAGTAACCCCAAGAAGGACGATTAAATCTGATGAGAACACATATATATTTTTAAGTAGAATCATTAGTGGGAGTGGAATTAATAATGCTAAATATAAAGTTTTGTGAGGTCATTAGGGCTCGACTTAATCGATTTAAAACGTTGTCTCCGATTAAAATGACAAATGACGTTTAACTGGTTAATAGAGCTCCTAATAAGCGATTTACTTGGTAAAAAGAAGCACTCTTTGTTAATCGATTTAACTGAATAGTTAATTAAAACATCTCAACAATGGGCAGTAAAAAGCCGTCTTCGACTAATACTCGAAAAGCGACTTAACGAATAACTAAAACTGATATCAGGTAAATAGATTCGGTAAGTGATTGAGCAATGAAACCATCACTTTCAATTAGAAATCTTTTTCGAATACGACGCCATTGATTAATCGACTAGTGCTTTAGCTGAAGAAAACCAGGAGGTATTTGTGATTGCCTAACAAAGTATGCGCGAGGAAGTATTAATACTGCACAGCAAAAATATTGTAATTTTTAAGATTGAAGAATTGTAAAAATTAGAATTTAAAACACTAAAAACTAAGATTTAAAATTTCTTAAAAGATTAAAAATTTCTCAGTGGAAATTAAGATTTAAGATCTCAAAAAGTTTTTAATACTCTTACAACACTAAGAGAAGAAATTTCTGTTAGCAAGATTCTATTATATAAATTTATGATAAAATTTAAGATTTTCTTCTATTTACATTGGGTTTCTATTTTTAGCATACTTTGATAAGCAATTATCGCGGATATTGAGAAACAAAAGTGTGTTTCTGGCACGAAAATCACAAAATGCTGCATATAAATAAGTTTAATAGCAACTAAAAATAACAATTGATGCTGTTTATAATTGAAATATTTATATGTGTGTGGGAAACGTTTATAACTTAATTCTTCTTTTTTTTATATATAATGTTCTAGAAGTTTAATTAATATTAAAATATTTTTAATTCAAATTTTATATAAAAAGTTAGGAAAACTTCCAAATGTTACTTATTAGGAAATAAATTACGTCACGATACTTCTGGATTAAGGTTTAAAAGTTCTGAAAGCTGTAAATTCGCCTACAAAATTAACGTTATAATTGTTTGGTCTAGATTTCGACTCGTAATTCGTTTTGTTTATATGCAGCCACTGTGAAATCGCACAATCAATATTTTCTTCTTAATATATCTTATATTATATAATAAAAAAATTGTAACCGCATAAAATACTCGTATTATATATAAAGACGTTTAATAAACTCTTAGTGAAAATAAGTTTTAACTTCTTGATGTTGTTTCTCATAAATCTGACATATATATTATAAATATCCGAACTTTTTTACTATTTTGCGCCATATATTAAATACATCGTAAATCTTTATTTTATTGAGATTTAAAAATTATCGTTTATATTTCAAATACTTAACTGTTTACCACACCAAGTTATCTATTTATATGCTAACTATATACTTATGTATTTATATTTGTAGTTTTATTAAATTAAATTTTTTGCAATTTAAATTATTGCCTTTTTGAGCTCTTGATTTTTGTTTTTATTTTAAATTTGAACTTGAAAAAATTAAATATGTGACTTACTAAGCAAATCACAGTATTTAAATATTTAAGTGGTTTATATAGTATAATTCCGATTGTTTATTGAATGGTATTTAAATAAAAATTCAAATAAATTTATATTTATGGCTTGTTGCTTTTAAATTTGGGAACTTGTATGTGAAAATGACACTCGTTCACGGCTTCCGTGTTCAAGTAGGAGTCACGACGTGAGTATTCGATTCATCACGAATTAAGTTTTAAGCTTCGACGGTTTAGTTCGAATCGTGAGTTACTCAAGTACTCACGTCAGACGTTTTAAAAAGTTACTGGAAATCCCAAAGAATATGTGCCAGGACGAAAATCACGACACGCCCTCGTGTGTAATCGCCTGTTCTGCTAACCATTAAAAAAAAACATTTAACAGGTAGAATCGTTTGAGGAGACGATTAGAGATATTTGAATTTCTAGACATTTGTAGATTATTTGACATTTGCTACATTATTCTATCCGCTCAAGAAACAAATTCCTGACTTTTATTGATCCCTTTCGTTTTAGTAATTAGACAATTTTTTAATAATATCGACTTTGTGTTGAATTATTTTATTTAATAATGCAGTAATTTTATTTATTCAGCTTAATTTATTTTTTCAGCTTAATTTATTATACAATAATGCAATATGAAAATCTTTTTATTACTATTATACTGAATTCATCAGCAAAACTGTTTGTCTGAACCGTAACTACAACGAGTCTCGAATGTCTATTAAACACAGCTAAAACAAACTCGCTAGCTTACAGCCGACGAATACCGAAGAAAATATCATAAAAAATCGTACTTGCGGGTGAGTTGGACGTGGATTTTTGGATTCTCTACGGATATTCGATCGGCTGAATAATTAAACAAAGAAAAGCTGTAGAACTGTACTTACTCAAGCTAGAAAAAGAAAATAATTCTGAAATATAAACATTTCTCGTATTTATTAGCTTTTAAGCTTGGTTGTGTGAAATTGTAGGGCAAAGATTTGTAGCAAGCCTCCAGGCATAAATTTTCTCGACTGAAGTTGAGCAATTTCTTAATTGCGTCGTTTTCTGAGAAGTGAAATCGAATCAATCTTTGTCCCTGCAACGTGGTACGAAAATATTACAGGAAGGCAACGAGTTATGAAGGAATTGTGTGCTGCTGGATTACTTTTTTCTGAAAAATGAGTTTCATTTCTTAAGGTTTGGCGAAAATTATATTTTAGATTTTTCTCAAAGTGATTACGTAATGGGAGTTCGTGGGCGCTATAAACAAAATGGTGGCTGGCCGAAGTTTCTTTGTTTAGAATGTAATAGATTTTTTTGGTTGTATGGTATCTATATGCGCATAGCAAAGGCCTGAACCCATTCTGGCACATTGGGGTTTACAGTGTGTTCTCGTCGAATATGATAGATTGCCGGTATTCAGGTAACTGCATAAAGGCGGCCAGTTTCCACCACTTCGCGTTTTATATAAATCTCCCACAATGAATTAAGAATTCGGGGTCGCACTGAGTAATAAAGATAAATTTTTTATTCACATATTGACATTTCAGCAATATTGTTTATATTATTTGCATCAGCGTCTTTTGTTAAAAATATTAAGTATAATTCCAAACCAAGTATAATTAACCTATACTTTGTTGCTTACCAGCAACGAACATGAGCATTTCCATGGGAAATTTTTTCCCTGGTGAGATTTCTCTGGCGGTAGTCGCTACAGTTTAGCGAATGTTATTTTTAAATTTAAACATCCTTTCGATGGGCGTATACCCGAGAATTAAGTAGAATAAGCATACATACATTAGAAAGCTGTATTTTCATTTGTAAAAGAAAAACTACACTATATACACGGATGAAATTTTTATATTGGCATCTCATGTCTGTGAAGTGAGGGAAGAGAACAAGATTGGGAAAATGAGCGGCGTGTTAAATTTTTGCAGGAAAAATCTGCAGAATGAAATATGAGAAGCATGTATTGTTTAATCAGTCTGACAAATTCCATGGTATTTTAAAAACGAAACCTTTTTCAGAGTTTCAGTCTTACAGTTAATACGAAAGGCACGGTTTACACCTGTAACAAGGTGAAGCCTTCGATTTTGGTTCCGTAGATTGCCACTTCAGCCGGCAATTTCTTTGATTTACATTACACGTTGAAACTTCGCTCTATCTTTAACCTTATCTATGGGCACGATGACGTCTGATTGAAACCGTCATTCCCCGTATTTTATTCTCTTTTTTGACTCGTGGTTACACGGTGACTCCTTAATCAGACAACTACGTAATTGAGAATGGGCACGCTGCCATTAACGTGTTATGGACTAATAAAAGTTTAGTGCAGTCAATTCAGCCTAATGCCACTTTTCGCATAAAATTATGCATATGTTGCGTTATGTAAATTATATATAACTTTTGTGTTGATCTTCAAAGCATTTTACTGCGTTATTTCTTTTACCTTTGTATGCTCTTAATTTAACTATGGTTCCGTGTACATCGTTTTTATTAAATGTGATTCGGCCCATCAGGCGTCATTTTTGAGCCTTTGGCCGTGGCGAAAGCCGGCAACTCGGCTTTCAGCAACAAATACATTTCACGCATGCGCCAAGCGTCGTCGTGTAATATCGCCCTCAAGGGTTGTCCTGTTTTCAAAAATATTTCCACATGCCAAGTTGTATGATGTATGGATGTTCCACAAGCCCCACTGCGACCGTTTTTATTTACATTTACAGATTACTAATACTTGCAAATTTGTGTATATTTAATTACAAGAAAATTGTTTGGATTCCTTGTAATTTTTTTCGAGAAATAATAATTTCTATTTTAAATGAGTCTTTGCATTTCATTTAGTGTGTCAAAAACGAAATTCAAGTGCATTGGCATTTTTTAGATGAAATTTCTGTATACACACTTCCGACAGATACCTGTACGCTTTACTGTGCACACATCGAATCCACTGTGACTTGAGCTCAATATAAATTCAGTCATAACATAGCAGTCGTTTACAACAACGTAGTGAGCTGAGAATTGCTTTAATAAAAAACTGAAAAATTTCAGTTCTTGAAGCTCATCGCTTTGAAAAGACTGCGAGGAGAACCGCTATTTTTGTGAAAACTTAAAGTGCTGCTGGAATTTAGCTTAAATTAGTTAATAAAGATAATTAGTAGGTAAATGAGAAATATAAGTATACAAACAGAAAGGAAGCATGGATTTTACAGCCACTGCAGTCTTTTCTTTGTTTGGGTTGAAGGTCATTGGGGACTGTACTTTTTCCCTGCCCACAATGTGTATTCATTATTTCAAAAGACTAATTCAGTGGCTTTGTTTAATTTTTAGATTTTGATTAAAGAGCAGATTAGATTACGTATTTGAGGTAACAGTTTGCATACGTAGATTTGATACGTATGTAAGAAGCGACGTTCTTGAGTTTCCAGTGTAGAGAAAATCCAACTGGAATCTATTACATTTAATTGACTTTTTCCTAAGAACTGGCGGCTCTTTAGACGATTCCTAAAATGGTAAGTTTCGTGGGCAACGTGTGTTTAAATAAACGCTCGTGTTAATACATGTGCTGCCAATACTAAAAACTTTTTCTTTTCGTTTCAGCCGCGCATTGTTCCATTGCAGCTATTAAAATGTCTAAAGGTGCTGCTAGACGATAATGGCGGCATCTTGAGCGAAAGTGAGGTTAAGCGCATTGCTGGGTATGTATGAAATCTTTTTCTTTCATTTAGTCTGAAATTTTCAGGACTAAACTTTCGCTCACGGTACATAGCAAACATTTGATTGCCGATACATGGAAATTGCTTGACAATTTTTATTCAGTAGTTGCGTTACATTACCAAAATGATTGCCACGCATTGAAAAATTTTGATTTGATAAACCGGGTTGCTTTTTGCATTGTAACCGACTAAAATTATTCTGCGGCTAGTAATGACTATGAAGAAAAAGTGGTTTTCTTACATACACCTTACATTACAGGAAAAAGTCCTACTGTTATAGAGCTATTGCCCTCGAAACTACATGTACAATATTTGTTTCCTTCTTATTCGAGGCAGTTACTGCAAAACCGATTGAATAAGTGAGGAATGAATATTTAAACGGCAATACTGTTTTACACATTGTAATAGATCTCGAGGCAGTTACTGCAAAACCGATTGAATAAGTGAGGAATGGGTATTCAAACAGCAATACTGTTTTACACATTGTAATAGATCTCTTATTAGGTATGGGCGCATATCGTGATTTTTGTCGGGGCGCATTTTTACTGGGGATTAAGTTCGCCTGACCGAATTTATTCATAATTTACGATCTCCCTTTATGTCATAGACTGAACCCTAGTTTAACTGGTTTAGATAAGAAAGTTGTTAATTCAAAATCAGATTCACTAGAGGAAATTAATGAAATTATAAATATGAAAGTTCAATTCGGCATTCGTGAGGTTAGAATCTGTGACTTGAGGATATCCGATGAACCATTAAACAAGTCAGCTATTTCCTATTGTGCCTCTGTGTGAATAATTTTAATTAGAAAATATAAAGCAATATTTCGGTAATTAGGTTCCTACTCTAAATGCATAATAGAATCGATAACATATTTTCTACTGAGGTTTTAGAATAATATTCGCGAATAATCTTTAAGGATTGTCATCTTTTAAACTGATGGGCAAAACTAAAAAAAAACCCTAACTACTATAGTAAGTAGCAAATATTAATTAAACAATTTCTCTAATTTTATTTCACAGCCTAATGACCAAATATTCGAAAAAATTGGTTTCCAAATGCATTTACGTACAAATTTTGAAATGTACCAAAACTGAGTTACTTGGCGAATTCATGGGCGCTGGCGGCTGGACTTTGGTCCACATGTGGCTTAATGATGGCATTCGTGCTATGAATTGGCCTCTCGTACAGGAAATTCTGGAATTGCTTTTACTATGTCCCGTTGACGTAGATCGTCTGAAGAGTAATTCAGCACCGAAATTAGTTCGTGGTTTATGCAAGGAGGGTGGCAATGAAGGTAAGGTTTTTCCATATTGCTTTTATTGTTCACTTTGTTTGTTTGAAAATCACTATCTACAAATCCCCTATTTTAATATATTATAAATATTTTCATTAGCTTCATTAAATTTTATATGGTATTTAAAATCTAATTCCGTCTAGACGTAGTTTAGAAGAACTCTGGCAAACCGATCGAAAAACTACTCATAAGGCAATACAGCATTCCAAAGTCTAGATAGAAAATATTAGCATGTATAACGTGTGCCCGGTTTTCATTCCAGTGCCAAAGGGCAAATAGTAATCCACCTACACAAACGAGAAACCTTAGGAATCAAGTAGTTTCAATATATTTGCGTGTACATATAGTTATAAAAAGTGTTATAATTCACTTTTTTGGAATTTCCTCCTGACCAAGGCTACAGTTTTCTGTAATACTTAAACTGAATGGAAGTTTAGCTGAAACTAAAGTATTGAATATTCTCTTTATATTTTTCAATCGTATCCTTTTTTAATTACCGAAAGCTCATTATTTTCGTTCAGAATAATTTAAAAAAAATTATTATAGTGTAATTAATTGGTTATATATAAAGGTTAAATTATATTTACAGTACAAAGGTTAAATTATATTTCCTAATCAAGTAAAGTCGAAAAAAATCAACTACAGTAATAATTGCTTCTAAAATATCAACAACATTTAATATTCTCGGAAGGAAAGCAAAAAAAAAGCCAGTACGAAGTTACTAAAAATAACAACGCAGGCCATAATCAGTTGTTGATAAAATGTTACTGAAAGACCAAAAGATGTTAATATTTCTCTACATAAACGTCTTTATTTTTTCTTTCGGCCTACCTGTTCAACTACAACTCCTATCTAAATGTGTTCGAAAGAAAGAAAACCACAGGTAGAAAGCAACCGTAGATACATATTTGCGGATACGTATAGTATAACTTATCGCCCGTGTATTTTCCGTCTGCGTTTCGTCATGCGTTCTGCCTTCCAAGTCTGCTTTCAATACATACTTCCATGAACTGCGCATATTCATGTTTTAGTATATTCATTGCTTCGAAGTTGGGAAGTCGTTCGCTGTCTTATTTGCGGCCTTTATCTCCAAAGAGCAGGCATTTAGTTCAGTGTTTGAAATAAAAGCATTAACATTTTAATTAAAAGCAGTTGAATGGAATAACTCGTTTTTAAATTATAATCTTATGGTAAGCATAGATTGGTTTTATGTATGTAGTGTTAGTTGGGGCTGATATTGATTTCTATGGTCCGACATCTGTAAGTTGTAATTAATTTCAACTTTTATGAAATGAAATGAAAACTACTAATTAGTATCTATTAAAATGGGTTCCTCCAATAGATAATAGATAATGCGTAGGGTCCTTTTGATGCTACGTATTATCTATTAAAAGGTATTTACTAAGAATGTAGAGAGCGTTCATGTAAGTGCGCTCACATAAAATATCCAGAGTATAAGCATACCAAATCGTATAAATTCACAAGCTCAATAATTAATTACCGAACATTTAGTGTTTTTTAAATTAGAGAGAAGAATAAAGATTGGAATGCACGAAAATTTAGTAGCTTCGGTAGAAATCTTAACCAAAATAGGACCGCCTTTTCTCATCAATCGCCTAAAAAAACAAGTTTAACAACTAAATTAAAACAAATGCAGACAAATTTACTTGTTTGTAGAACACTGCAGTGATGCAGTTCGCTCTAAGAAAGCAAGTCACATGTCCAACTAGTTGTGGCTCGAAAAAACTACGCAGTTGAAAACCTAATTTCATACTGAGTTCCTCCATTGGAATACTCATTTAAATGATTGTCAGGAAAACAACAGTCAGTTTACACTCGTTTCTTTGATAGCCTAAATTATTAATCAGGTCTCAAATTATTGGAGCAGTTGGGCACACTCTACTTTAGATTACTCGTGTAGTTACTTTGATTACTTATGTAGTTACTTTGATTACTCGTGTAGTCGCTTTTGCGTTACTCCTAATATGTGTAATACTCACGTTGCATCTAAAAAATGCAACATCATTGTTGGATTCTACTGTACTTTTTTTTACAAGTTTTATTACTTATTTTTTTACTTTCAATCAAACAAAAAAATAATCTTTGTAATGTCAGATTTCAAAAACTACAATCTTGTCTCTTCTCTTTCAAGGTGTTCGCATTTTAGCTAAACGTTTGGTCGAACAGTGGCTCAAAGTGGTGACAGCTGATAGCAGCGTAACGATACCACCCGCTATAGTTAGCTCTCATACAGCAACAACAACTGCTATGCCACCACAAACAGCAGCTCTGGCTGTAGAAACGCCAGCTCCAGTTACTGTGAAGACAGAGATCCAGACCGAGATGAAGACTGGGATCAAGGCCGAGATCCCTCAAACTCCAACAACAGAAACAACAACATCGTCAAAGTTTCAGGGGCAGAATGGAAATGCGTCTCCAGTAATAAGACAAAAGGAATCCACTGTCAGAGATACCTCGGAACGATATGAAGAGAATGATGAAGAAGAAGAAGAGGACGAAGAAAAAGAAGATGAAGAAGAAGAGGAAGAAGAAAAAGAAGATGAAGATGAAGAAGAAGAGGAGGAAGAAGAAGAAGAAAAAGATCCTCTGGCAGATGTACCCAACGATGTACTGCCAGTGCCCAGTTACGGCCCAACACCAGCACAGAAGAAAGCCAGTGAAGCTGGACTAGTATACAAAATCGTTGTTAAAGATGGTCATCAGGTGCTGACAAAAGTAGATGCGACAACTGCAGCCAAATCCTCACCGAAGCAGCTAAAGCAGCGTAAGAAGCAAACGAATGAGGCAATCACCCACACTTCTACGATAAAAATTGAGGAGAAGGAAGAAAATCTTGAAGCAGATGAGGAATATCAGTCAGAAGGAAAGGAGGACGAGGAAGTCGATGAAGAACAGCAACAAGAAGAACAAGTGGTTACCGAAACCAATGACGATGATCCTGAAGCATCAATTGATGAAGACGACAAAAAGGCAGAAGTGGAAGGAAAGGAAAAAGAAAGGAAAAATAGCACTGAAGAGACGACTCTCCCCACAAAACCTGAAACTGTGTTGACAACTAAAAATAGAGAAGAAGATATTAAAAAACTTGCTATTGGCGGCGATGAACCGGCAGTAACATCAGCCTCACCATCAACGGTGAAGAAAGACGGTGAAAAGATTGCTGTAGAAGAGACAAAAACAAAAGAATCTCCAAAGTCTCAGTCTCTAAAAGAAAATGGTGAAAAGAAAATGGAGCGCAAGACGTCAAAAGACTCCAAAGAAACTAAAGATAAAGAAAAGGTAAAAGTACATGAAGAAGAAAAAAATCGAGAACACAAGTCATCGTCATCTTCCAACCACAAGTCACCATCGTCATCCAACCACAAGTCATCGTCATCCAGTCACAAGTCTTCATCGAGATCTTCATCAAGCAAACCTTCAAAATCATCATCGTCATCCAACTCGGATAAACACACAAGCGACAAGCACCGAAGCAGCGGAAGCGAGAAGGACAGAGATCGTTCCAGCTCCAGTAAAGACAAGGATCGGTCCAACAGCAGCAGCAGTTCTGGAAAATCTTCATCATCCTCCTCAAAATCATCATCATCGTCCTCTTCAGGCAGCAAGGAACGCTCACGTGAAAAGGACCGAGAGAAAAGGCCTTCTTCGTCATTATCAAAAAAAGATAAAGAAGACTTGCAGGCGGAAAAAGATAAGACAACGCTTGCCAGCATCTCTAAACAACCATCAATCGACAAACTTGGCAAAATACCAAAGAAACCGAAACCTCCCACTGCGTCTGAGGATAGCAACAGCAGCGTCAATTGTCAACCAACCTCCATAACCATACCATCCAAGAAGTCTTCCATATCCATCGAAATACGTCGCGATAGCGAAAAGGCAAAAACAGTCAAAACTTACAAATCGCAATTCCGTTCCCACGGTCTCACCGAAGAGGCTCCTCCACCACCATCGCGTAAGGGGTTGAAGAAGCCAACTTCGGCGTATGCAACAGGAACGTCCATACCATTAAGTCTGCCATCGTCTATAAAGCGAAACTCTCCAACGCACAATCGGGAATTGCCTGCTGAGAAGAAGACAAAAATCGACATCAACAGCGTCGTCAACAATATCAACAACGCGGGAGCGGAGAAGCCGGGATCGATTAAATTGATCCCACCCAAGAAGAGTAAGTACAGGATGTTCAGACACCCTACTAATGCATTTCTTGTTTTCTATCGTTGCAGAGAAAGCGTTGCTGGTTTTTGCTTTAAATTTACTAAATATGGTTTTTACCTTTGTATGAAGATTTTTTTTTCTTCTATTTAAACGAAAGGACAAACGTGTACTTCGGTGGTGATAATGATTGTGACGGTATTCCTAGGCTAATGGGTTTTAACGACATAAACTCAATAAGTTTGAGTTCTTTATGCCAGAAAAATGTGATTATGAGAAGTGCTTTGTGATCAGGGCTGACACCATTATTAATTGTTTTTTAGAAGCGATAACGACAAGCCCGGGAAGGAATTTAGGATTTCATATAGTTGATATTGTTGCATAGATAAAACGAGGCAACGACTCGTATATTCGAGAAGTGATTGGCGACAAAATCCCGAAGATTTGGAAAAATCCTGAAATTTTGTTTACAAAGCAGGGTTTTGGAGTTCCCTCCTCCAGTAAGCCAAGCGCATAACTTTTCTGCTATGTAGCAGCGTTTGGGTTTTCTCCAGTAACCTAAACGCCGTTTTCGCTGTTAACAGAATTCCGGGTCTTGATATTTCCTGTGTATGTGCGGCCTTTGGCCGCTAACATATATATGCTAACAAATTGTGCGCCCAGAAATTTTATATCTAAAATGCGCGGCCTTTGTACGAGTGAACTTTGGCAGGGTTTACATTCATATGCTTCGATGAAGATAAATGGGACCATTTTTCAGGGTGCCAGGCCAAGATTCCACATCAAACACGGGCATTGTCAAAGAACGGGTTAAGGTCAGCTAAAGTTATGTGTTGCCTCTTAAGGACATGAGTACGAGACTAATCCGCCCTGTCCATCCCCTGCCCTGGCGCGTACAGGGAAATTGCTTTTATGGATCTCAATACTCCTGGCTACACTATTCTTGAATCGGCTTTTTGAAGCTGGCGTCTTGAAGAAGATGTGGTTACACTTGGTTTCTTTGATGTGGAAGGGAAGTCGTATACGTGTGAATCCTCAATGTGTGTGAGTGAAATGTACGTTCGGCAAACTGCGTTGGAAAACCGGTTAGTGCGGCAATTGGTTAACTAATTGTGTGCGAGACAAAACAGAACCGAGAATCTGACAGAACTTTGGCTTCAGAAAATCTATATTTGAAGCCAGTGTGGGGACTTCTCTTCCCTCATCTTCTGTGAAACTTTTGAAGAATGAAGAAAAGCCAAGTGTAGCCATGCGGAATCGCCATGTAATTCAGCACAGCTTTCTCCATGGCTTAAATATGTCACCCCTAGGGGGAGCACCCCAAATTAACCTTACCCATGCTATTAAATCCAGTTCGGATCCAACTGGTTCTAAAAACTGATTTTTGACACTAAATTTGTGCACATTATGGAGTTAATTAATTTTTTAGCTAAATCAAATTGCTAAATTAAGATAGAAATAACCTTGACCCTAGTGGAGCCACGCCAACTAAATTTAGGCAGATATTGCAGGGAATATCTGTTTTTCTGGCGATTGGAAAGGTCTGCATCTAACTTCAAAAAGTCCAACTTTTAGATCGTTATATCTTGGATAAGTCAGCAATGGCTAATTTATGTATAGCTCTACTGGAAAAACAAGAATGGTGTCAGGCTCTAACAAGGAAGGCGGTCGTGTCTTAGAAGAAATGAAATTAAATGAACAATTGGAAAGACAACAGTGTCACTCTGTATAACGGTGTCACTTTGTATAACAGTGTCACTCTGTATAACAGTGTGACTCGAAGTTTTTAAAGTGTAACGTAAACTTCGTCAGACTCCCGGTAATAAGGGCTTTTAAGAAGTGTGTTTACAAGATCATAATTCGGTGTAATGTGAGAAGTCGGTACGTACACCTTCCCGAGATCCGAAACCCAAAGGAATCAAAATTCGCGTTATAACTTTCTGACGGTATTTATAAATGGTATTAAAACGTAACTTTGGAAGGGAATACTTTTGCGCTCGAAGATTTTGTACGTTCATGTGCTTTTATGTGCATGAAGTCAACTAGAGATATTTTTTTAATATAATTTATAATTTAGAAACCATTCTGCGAAGTTCTCAAGTAGCTCTGTGGCGCCAGCTGCTTGGATTACGTGTAACTTTCCGCGATTGGTGATTGAAAGACGATACAAAGTGATTGGAGGCGGAAATGGAAGGTGGCTGGAATGGCGATCGGTGCGAATCCACGAATTGCTGACTGATCCTTGGTTGTGGTGAATCAGCTTTTCTGCACCTGGTGAAAAAGGGATAATCAACTTATCAGAACAGGAGATGTCCAGGAGAAAACGGCAAGATCGCGAAGGAAATGACGTCCCGGCTGGAAAGAGGTTCTCGAAAGAGTTTATATCCCTCAGTACTTTGGTATAAAATATATCAATAAATATAAACGCTTATTAAAAACTGCAACCAAAATTAATCCAGAAGGGGATATAAACTCAAGCCTCCATTAATTCACTCATTCAAAGTGATGGTATCTCTCTATCGGACGGTGATGTATTCATGCTTCATGTTAAGTATATATAAATTTTTATATTTCGATAAATATTTTCGTTTTTTGCCTTCGAACGTGTTTTTATTGGCGTGCTGCATTACCTTCAATTAGGGTGCAAAACCCATAAAATACTGCCATTTGTTCTTAGCAACACTTATTTTTTTCTTGATAGTCTTAAGCACTATTTAAGTAAATAATTTAAAATTCATAAGCAACAAAAGAAGAGTGAAGAGAAAATAAAGATTTTTCTATTGGAAAAACAAAATGTTTTAAGCCCGATAGTCCTTGAAGTTTGGTAGCAGAATATTTTGGACCGAACGATTTAAAAACGCAACATAAATAAAATGCGAAATTTGAAATGAAAAGAGTGCGCAAGTGCCTACAGACCATATGAGAAATTTGTACTCGGGTAATACATAATCACTGTGTATTCTTGATAAATACCAATTGCGAAATAATTCCATTGTCAGAGAGAATGCTTTTAATTTATTATTCGTTTTAACAATTTGGGATTCTGCCAATTTTGCGTTAACAAAATGGTCCCAATTTTTGGCAGTTTACCCCGGAGATTTTGGAATCCAAGTATGGATTAGTGGTGGACTTTTGTCCTGTTTTATGCTTTTTTCGTAATTCACGATACCGTTGCACTTGCCAGTGATTTTCTCGACCACACGGGTTTTCCCCTGTTTCGGGTTGTAAAATGCTATCCATAAATATGTATTCGAAAGTGGCAGTGGCGTACTCAAAATATGTTCTGAAGCATTTGACTTAAGCATGCGTTATTGCTGATTGCTTCATTATCCCTGCCCCACGGGGTCTGAAAATGTTTAGTAAACATTAAGTAAACCCAAAATTGAAGTCAGTTTCGGGTGCTATTTTCGGGAAAATTTATAGGTGTGAGTTCTTGTCGCACTTCCTTTTTATTTCCCAGTATCTGCCTGTCTGCTTTTAGTCAATATTGTCAAGATGTCTAAGATAGATCCACTTTTGATCGCAACATTACGCATCCTGCCATTGTTGCGGCCCTTACTTTCCTGGAACAGCTACGTAGTTCTATGAATTCAAGAAGTATAGAATTTAAATATATTCAAAAACTCGTTCTTTTTTAAATACTTTTCCCTTTAAAACTGCTTCTACCTAAGTTATAGATCAAGAAGACTAGGGTGAGGGTGAAGGTTTATTATTTAATTTTACTCAATTTAATTAATTCAGTAAAAGTCAGCGGTGTATCCTTTTTTATATATTGTAAATTGTAGGCACCCAATTTTATTTACTCCAATTTTTATCGTCTTAACTCAGATATACTCACAGAAAGAGGAACATCGGTAGGCAGTCACACTTTGAATTCAGTTAATAGTGAAAGGATTAGTAGAATTGTGAATCTGTGAAGCAATGCTTTGCATTTCTTTAGTTTAATTAGACATTTTTCTACATTATATTTTTTGTTTTTTTCCTTAAGCTTTTCTTTTCTTGGTTATGGGCCAATAAATGTTAGGTTATAGTAAGAGTTTTCTTAATTTTATCAAAAAATAATTCTGAAAGCACGTGTTTTAGATTTAATTCATATATTACGGCTATAAATCTTGGTGTATTTTACGAATATCAAGTTTTAGGAATATCAAAAGAGGTGAGGTAATAGTACAGGTCTATGTTCAGGTTTCCCCATTTATTATAGTCACTATGTGGACTTTAGTTGCTGAATTTTCAAATCTGTCAATACTTGGTATGACCTCTCGAAGTCGTAACATGCCTAGAAACAACCCCTGCGTCCCACCCAACAGCTAAATTTAATAAGTAGAATCCCACATCTGTAAATTGAACGCTTCTCACTTTCTTTTTTTAATTGGGAATTCCCTTTTGTGAGAGGTTTCTTTTTAAGTAGGAATTTACCTTTCAAGTTCTATCCTTTCAGTTGTAGTTGTCCAAATTACGAATACCGTCTGTACCGGTGCATCACCGATAGAAATTGTTCCTAACAAAAAACGGTCTATAGTCACTTCAATTAATATCCGCGATCGAATAGTGAATCTTATTTACTACAAACTAAAACTTAGCGAAGTCGTTCATCCATTTCTTAATATGAACTTGATTAATGTGGAAAATTTTATTAACGCTTAAAATCAAATTAGAAAATGAGTTTATAAAGATTAATTTTATATTAAAATGCGTAGAAAATTAGAAAATTAGAAAATGACAAGTAATTCTAATTTAAATCAAAGGCTAGAAAATCTGCAACCAGGCTCAAAGGAAGTGGGCGTGTTTTATTGTTATAGTAAATTTATATAATTATGCTAACAAAAACAATTTAGGTCGCAATTATCATTGAAGAGTTTTCTGATGACGCATTAATTAATGATGGTTGAGTGCTTGACGAAACTGTACCTGTGCTGTGAATTGTAATTTTTTCTTCACAAGAAGCTCGTTCTAACAACATCGCTGCTTGCAATTAGCAGTGTATCCCCAAATAACTCCCGCGAATATATAATACTAAAAGACCAACCATTTCCTCCAGTATGAATGGATGTTTTCTAAATTTTATCAAAAGTATTACGCGGTAAATATACACAGCGAACAAATATATTTTTTTTCTTTGCTGCGTTTATGGAAAATAAATGCTCTACAAGAATTATCTACAAATTTCACTATTCCCTTTATCTGCTATTAAATATTAAATACTAGTTTTAATTTTTCTTGAAGTATTTTGTAGATAATTTTTATTAAAGAATTTTAAAGTAAGAATTGAGTGCGATTATCACACCAACACGTTAGCAGCGTCTTTTGCTAGAATTTTAATATTTTCGTCAATATATAATTATGCAATTGTTTAAATATCATATATATATATATTATACTATATTAACCATTTCTTTAGCAATTTTTTCTGGTTTCACTATTTTACTAAAGCATTAGATTGAATTAAATCTAATTCGAGACAGATTTCATTCGAAATTAGATTCTTGAAAGATTAGAACTTGATCATTGCAAGCTAACGTTTGATATCATGAATTCTGAATAACGATTCTTAAATAAAAGTCAAAATGTATGCAAAAGTTCTTTCAGTTCATAAGATAATACGCATTTAAATTTTTATTGTAAAAGCTCTTTATAAAAAAATATATTTGAATCTGTGATACCGTTTTTGATTAGCTCTACTTTACGAGCATGCTTACGCACAAAGCGATTTTAAAAATATAATTTTCGCATTATTTATAAAGCTTTGAACTAATTTAATTTAATAGTGGAATAAAAAGTCAATAAAAAATAAATTATCCATTTTAAATTCTTTGAAGTCTTTTTTAAATTTCATTTCATAAAATTTTGTGCAATAATAATTATTAAAAATTTAAATTTACGATTTTCCTGACCACATCAGGGGTAAACGTTTTGCCTGCTAGAAATGGTCTCAAATTATTAAAAATATCCGTAAAAGCTTTCAAGTTTGCGTTTGTTTTTAAAATATTAATTTAAAATAAAATTTCAAATATATCGAATATAAAATCTTGAACTTTTTAACAGCGTCACGAGCACAGGAGCAGTTTAGAGCGATACTAGATCCACTATTAGGGCACTACTTCTCCCCAGAGATTATTAACCCTAATTGTGCTTAATTGATCTTTTTGGGGGTAATAAATACCGCTAAGTACTATTCTACTTACGCCCCTGGCATTCGGGTCTTTGTAATGTTCAAACTCACTCGATCAGAGTTCGTTTTCGCTCCTCGCTCGCATCCCCTATTCTCTTGTGCACCCTCTTTCTATCCTCTCGAAATATACAAAAGTTTATAATCTGAAGCTGAATTCTAACAACAAAAAATAGGGGTTGATCCACGTCACGTGATTCCTTAAAGCAAAAACCAGCAGCAGCAGTATTTCCTGTATCCGGTTCTCTTCACTTCGCTCAAATGGATTGTACATGATGTTGTTATTGTAACGCTGATTTTAACCCCCTTTTTTCTCTTTTCCAGTTTCTACGCTTATTGAAACAAATATCTTCTCCGATGCACTCTCAGCTGCAACAGGACCTAAAAAGCCCGCAAAACGGAAGCGTCCTACCACGCCAAAAGAAGCTCCTTCTCCACCCACCAGCCCCGAAACACCTAAAGTGGCTCCTCTGAAATTCTATCAGGACACTTTAGATGAGAGCAAAGATGAAGCATCAACTAAAGAACCAGCAAGCGCCGCCACAGACGCCGATTCACAAAAGTCCGAAGCTGATAGCAGCACAGATAAGGACGCAGATGTTGTTGAAGATGATGATGACATCCCACTGAAGAAGGTCAAGGAGGACATCGAGCAACAGGTGCTTAAAGAACAGAAGGCAGCTAGAGATGCATCTAAGGACGACAGTGGGGAAAATGCTGAGGCTGAGGCGACGGAGTCCTCTGAGTCTGATCAGCCGCGTAAACCTGGCCCTGGTTGTGGTCCGAATGGGCCGCCTGGCGTTCTCACTCTGCATCGCCGCAAGGGACCCAAGAAGAAGCTCTCCTGGCGTCCAGAGGAGTCACTCGAGCAGATACGCTACTTTGAGTTGGATGAAACGGAGCGCGTCAATGTGACGAAAACCTTCATGGACATGAAGAACATGGAACGCTTCAGCGAACGGGATGCCATCAATATGTCGCGTCGTGGCTTCAATCACGACGACAACATGGAACCGCAGACGACTTGGAAACCACTGATCGAAGTCGATGATGTGCCCCCGCATCCAAATGGCAATCAGTCGAAAGAACGACGAGTGCAGGCGGAGCGCGAGCAGACAACGCTTCGTGCTCTATACTTCTCACATTCCATGATTCCCGACTCACCCGCCGAACCCGAATTGGAGCCACATTACCCGCACGATATACCCGTCATTCCACTCGATGACATTACAGGCAACCCAGATGCTGTCAATGATTTCACTAGCATGCGCTGGCCTGAACCAAAGGGCTCCCCGAAGGATGACGAGGGTACCGGCGCCAGCACCGGTACAAATGATGTATTCAACGGTGCGCCTTTTAATCCCTTCCTGAATACGTATCTGGCACCAGGCGGACCCCCGCCAGGCATGCTGAGCCCACAGCAGCAAAAAATGTCAGTACCACCTCCCACAGTACAAATGGTACCACCTGGGGTGTGGCCGGGGCCAAATGGACGCATGCCTGTAGCACCCATGAGTGGACAGGGAAATCAATTCAACAACGGGCCACTGCTGGAAACTCCTAGCATGGACGTAGGTCCCATGGGGCCAGGAGGTCCTATGGTAGGACTGCCGCCGAATTTTATGGGTGGACGCAATCAGTTCGGTCCACCTGCACCGCCAAACCAATTCGGGCCCGGTGGACATCAATTTGGACCACCACCCGGCTTCAATGGACCGCCTAACTTTGGGCCGATGGGCCATGGCCCCATGATGGGGGGCATGGGACCTGCTCCTATACCGAATACACATATGATGAATGGACCCAGTGGACAGGGACCTCCGCGCAATAGTGGCGGTCGCGGCGGCAACTGGCGATCCGGCGGCTCACACTTCTCGGACAGCAACAGAGGAGACGGTGGTGGCAGCGGAGGTGGCGGTGGTGGTAACTGGCGGTCAGCAGGTTCTGGTCAAAACCGTAACGATTGGACGAGCAACGGAATCTGTAAGTCGTACCTGCGCGGCCACTGTCGACAGGGCAAGTCCTGCAAGTACACGCATCCTGCAAAGAAGAGCAAACGCTTGTAGATTTCGCAAGCATTGCTAAAGCCAGAGTCGCCTATAAACTGTGATAACCGAAAGAAGAAAGACTGTCGCCAGCAAGCAAGAACTCTGGACGAGGCCAATTGAACGCCGCAAGCAGACTCGAGTCCGTAGAAACAACAGCATGCAGATGACTGCCTGATTGCCCGCTTACTTGCAAGCCTAACTAACTGCCAACAAAATTCCCACGTGTCAGTGTGCCTGCCTTGGACGGCGTAAAATTGTTAAGGTCAGAAAAATCCTAGCTGGGCCGGCAAGAGATAAGTTACAACTATTTTTCTTTACGTATAAAACAAGGAAACCTCTAAGAATCCTCGAAAAGCACTCGTTTAGCGTAAACAAAGGAACTTTTGTAAATATTTAAAATGGCTTACGTTAATTAAGAACTAGAGCTCTTATTATTCGAGCTGGTTTATCGGTTACTAGAACTAACCGAATAATTTGAACTAACCGAATAGGTTCAATTACCCAAATAATTTCAAACTATTCGAATAATTGCAACTAACTGAATAATTTCAAGAATGGTTGAAATTATTCTAATAGTTTGAAATTCGTTTAATTGAAAATAATTTCAAGAATGGTTGAAATTATTCGAATAGTTTGAATAATTGGTTAATTGAAACTATTCGAATAGAACCATCGAATAGTATGTAACCGAATATCCGGTAAATAGAATAAAATCAAGAGCTCTAATTAAAAGTTCCACGAGTTCAGTTTTTGTAATTGAGAAATCTCGCTTTCAGCTTATTTGATTTTAGATTTTTGTTTCAAAACTTAAAACAATGCATTTGTAATGATTTAATTACTTCGATTCGTTTGTGTACAAATAACCGTAATGGTAGCTCTAAGCAGATACAATATTTTAAGTTTCTGTTAATTAGTTCTAAATAAGGCGCTCATTCGATTCAAGCAACCCTCGGACATGAAGTATCATTTAATAAATAGATATTCGCTTGTTTATTTAAAAAGGAACACGTTTTGTACATAACTACTGTGCAGTTTTTATATCTTCGTATAAGAGACCAATAATAAGGAAATGAATATGTACTACATAGCTGTATTTAGAGATAGAATTTATATGAATAAAATCTGTTAAAAATTAAAAAACAAATTATTTTATGAGCGAGTATATTTTTCTCGCTTCGGTTTTGCTGAATTAAGTTCTATGGACGCAGTAGACTCGGGATTATGTAAGACGTGGACTTCATGGATGTTAGTTGTAAATCTTCGAATTTTGGGAATTTTAAAATGTACTTCGGCGGATTCAATAAGAATCATGTTTGACTTCGCGACTATGCTTCGAGTGTATACAGGCCTGCTTGTGCTTGAATAGCTACTCAGTAATATACTTCGGATTTACACTATTTCACGTTTGGAACTTCGAATCGTGGCGATATTATGTAAATTGTTATGCTTTTAATATATTACAATATCTAAGCAATATTAACTTGAAAACTCGAAACATACATAAGTAAATACGTACATATCTGGAAAGAAATAAGCAGATACAACTGTCCGTTAATATCTATTCACAGCATTGACCTAATGTTTGCGTCCGCAAAAAATCAAGTTCTCCACCGTTCGATTGAATTTGTATGGCTTCAAAGTGTGCTACACAAGAACTATTTTCTCGAATTTCCTTTACATTTTAAACTCGGCTTTCGAACTGTAAAGAACTCTAGTGCGCAATCAATCAATCTGTGTCCGCAGCGTATTATCGAGCCTCAGTCGTCCGCCAGTAATGAGGTTAATAAAAATCATACTGCTTCTTCTCTTCACACTTTCGGCTGGTAATTGTCTCAGCTTTACCGTTACTTCGGAAGTCTACATCGATGTAAAACATCAAAAGAAACCATTGGGACGCATTATATTCGCTCTTTTTGGTAAACTGGCACCTAAAGCGGTGACGAATTTCCGTCATATATGTCTGAGAGGCATTAATGGCACCACTTATGTCGGCTCCAGATTTCATCGTGTGATCAGTCGTTTTCTCATACAAGGCGGTGATATTGTCAATGGCGATGGCACTGGATCCATTAGCAAATACGGTGAATATTTTCCGGATGAAGCGCTACATGTGGAGCATAATCGGCCCGGATACTTGGGTATGGCCAATCGGGGACCGAACACAAACGGATGCCAGTTCTATGTGACAACAGTGGCTGCAAAATGGTTGGATGGCAAGCATACCGTGTTCGGCAAAGTGCTAGATGGAATGGACACAGTATATGCGATAGAGGATGTATGTAGACAAAGATTATATCGATTTGTTGAAAAAAATGTCATTTTGTGATTCAAGGTAAAAACCGATACCGAGGATTATCCAATACACCCGGTTGTTATTACGAATTGTGGCGAAATACCGATTGATCCATTTGAATTTTATCCAGACGATTTTGAGTGAGTCTTGCCTATATATTTTAAAAGTGGTTTTTATTTATTTATTATTCTATTATTCTCTAGCATCATGGGTTGGATTAAAGCTGCCGGCATCCCAGTCACCAGTTCCTTTCTAGTGCTCTTCATATTTCACTATTTCTACAGGCAACTTAGCATGTACTGCTGATAGCTTACTAAGATCTCTAATACTCGGTTTTTTAGTGTAAGTTTAAGCTAAAACTCTTAAATTTGTTTAAACACGTATAATAATAACAATACTTTTTTTCTCCTGAATTTTGAATATTTGTCTAAATCGGTTACCGTTCTTTGTAAATCATAATTCTTATCCACACAAGTGTTATAGTTTCAACCAAAAGTCTTGTAAGTTTAAACTCACAAATGTCAGTTTGTCACAATTCCATATGATTTTAAAACATTAATTTTTTATGCGAAACTCTTGATATAATTGATTATATTAATCGTCAATTTAAATTAAATTCTGGTACAAACTTAATGCGCTGAAGCAAATGATAATATTCTAAATTGTAGTTTAAACCATAGAACTTTCACTAAAAAATCGAGGATACGTTACTCGTAAAGAACTTTGTGGTTACCCTTTAAAATAACTTATGATTTCATCGAAGTAGTAATAAAAAGCAATTTTTATTAAAAATAAAAGGTATTCTAAAATATTCAATTATTCATGTATATTATAATATTATTATTCATATTTTATTATTATGTTCTCGTCAAATATTAACGATTCCTTGCAATAATATAGGCAATGTCGGACCCATGTGTAACTAAAAAGAAATCGAATAATTTCGCTTAAAAAGTTACTTCTATGTACAATAAATTCAACTAACTCACATCAATATAAAGATAATCATGTACCAGTTGATCCTCCTGGTAGTATTGTTTCGTTGGTTTGAAAAGTATGACTACCCGTAATCTAGTTCCGGAAGTATTCTCGGTACTTTTCGAATATAACTTACATAAAATACAGTGACGTTTTCGGTCCGCGTAGACCGACTTGTTCAGACTGTTATAGTAGTTCATGATAGCTTTGCGTTCCTTATTGGTGACCATACGTTTGTGCTGATTGCGCTCCTCGTCGACATCGAACGAATGCGCACGCTTCAGTTTCGGATCGTTTTCGAGATCGAGAGCGCGCTCGTACATGTTTCGATAGGGTTTGTCGAAGAAATCGCCCTTGTTTTCTTCAGCACAGTAATAGATGTAGTCACAGTCATTACAGGGACTAAGTGATCATAAAATATTATATATGTCATTAAATGGAAAATAAAATGTTAGCCGTTGGTTTTACCTCTCTTTAATTTTGAAATCCACTGTCAATCCTTGAATTTTTACAGCTGTTCTTGCCGCTACAATGAGGCGCCCTGGACCGAAGAATTGCAATTCCATTTCAAATTTTCGGTACTGATTCCTTTTCAAGGATTTCATCTCCAAAGTATATCCATGCATTTCGAAAGGTATTGGCTGGACCATGAAATGCTTCAGATTTAAAGGAATCTTAGGATCGACGCTTTTTTGCTCCTTCACGTAACTCTGGTAGACCATTTGCAGCAGGCTGCACTTGTGGTCGTCTATACTCAAACGCTGCAAGAATTTTTCCGTTTCCAGAAGTTGCTCCAAAACGGTAGCATTCGGCAGCTCTTCGTTATTGTTGACCATCACGTAGGTTTGCAGGAGTCGAAAGAATTTCAAATTTCGTGCCGCTTCTCTCGAACTTCTCGTCGACGATGAATGTTCAAACAGACTTATCAGCGATATATCGTCGGAATGATGATCTTGAATTTCACCAGGTCCCTCCTCAGCGCGGACACTGCGCTCTTCGTCTTCTACGGTGATGCCTTTGAAGACATCGAAGTAATAAATGCGTTGCAGCAGCTTGTATTCCAACTCGACTTCAGACGACGTCTGTTCGATACGACTTAAGGGGCTGGTGACTGAGAAGATGGGCATAATGCCTTGACCACGCAGCCGTATGAATTTCTCTTCGCTATCGTTGATGACATCTTTTATGTCGCATACGAATTCTTCGGAGAAACCCAGAATGCCACTGAACGTAACGGGCTTTGAACCCAAAGGATCTAAATTGAAGCATTTATCTTTGATTATTTCAACATGACCGTCTACTATGCGGTTGGGCTTTCTTTTCAGAGCCTTTTCACTCGGTTTCTCTTCCAAGCAGTTATTGATGGTGTACTGAGTGACATTCCAGAATCTTACTTTAGTTGTATATGTTTCATACCAGGGCTGAGGTTTAGGGAGTTAAGTGTTGATTACGTACAATGAAAATCAATGAAATTTGAGAGATTTACCTTCATACCTAAGTAGATATTATCATGTGATAGTTCTACAGTTTTTTCCAGGTTAACCAGAATTATTCTCATTATTGAAGTGGTTCCACCGACAACACCCAATTCGAAGATCGCATCTTTTTCATATCCTGTGTGTAATATAGTTTGTGATACAGTTCGGTAATTACAAACAAAGTAACTAAGTTTGGTGATTATTACATAGGCTGGTTATGTAGGTAGCAGGAGGCGGTATCCTTAAGGAAAGGATTTAATTTGCGCTTATTGTGCCGTTTACACCCACTAAACGTCTTGTTACCTAATGTATTGTCTTATCTGGGTCTTCTATAGCCATTCAGTAGCCCGTATAGCTATTTAGTAGTGTTCGGGAACCTAAGGACTTTAGACCTTCAAGGTTTTAAAAAGCTCCTCCACACTATTAAAAAATAATACCGTGGAACTATGTAGAAATTAAAAAGTTGCGTACAAGCGAGATTTTCCGATATTTGGGCGATATCGGTTCTCGTCTGGTCTGAGAATTACTGCCACGATGCCGAACGACATAGATCAAGACGAGAAAGAGAAGCACTCAAGCTTTCTCAGCAGATGGTATCCGTGCAACTACGGAAGTATTGGTTGGAATACGTAATAAGTCATACAGTTCTGTACGTTATCTACGATAGTTCAATAGTAAACGCAGTTCCGTCATTAATGGTGTCCATAAGTGATGAGCTAAGTCGTTTATGAAGGTTAGAAGACGATATAGTTCAGTTGATAGCACAATACAATAGCTAAGACAGTTTAGTGAGGTGATCAGACCAACAGATAATAAAATGCATATCTTAATTTTCCGCCGCTCTAATAATTCATTCCCATATAAATGTGAAGACATTATACCCTTGCGTACTGCCGGCAAATGTACCAAACATTGTTCTTTCTTCTTAGGCTCCAAAGTTCCCGATTTCTGATAGAAATAAATAGTTTGTTCTCTTTCGCAATCATCAGAACTAACATCGGATATTTCGTAACTATCTTCTAGCTTCAGTGAGCCCAATAAACGATCAATAGTTTTCTCAACACATGAGTCAGCTGCCGAACATGAATCGAGATCATCTTGAGCCAAACGCATCATATAGCGCTTATGTTCCAAATCTAAATTATCAATGATCTCATATATTATATCAACAACTCCAATTTCGTCGGAGGGTTTTCTTTTCAGTAATTTGCACCGACGCTTTTGATACAATAAAGTCAGATTAGGTCGATCTGATAAAGTCTCGAAGTCTGACTCATCATCGTCACTAAGTTCCAACATTTGGAAGATATCGGAAAGTATTTCCTTTGCAAAATCGACGGGGTAATCATTCTGTAAAATATTCAAGGCATTAGATAATTTGAAATACTAGCATTCTGGCAAGAAAATTTCAGCAACCTCTGAGACGAAATTAGTGGTCTCGCTTATTTTCTTCCATTTGTAAGCGGCATCGAGACAGCCTATATTCTCAATTTCAACCTCAGTCATTTCTTCGGAATTCTGTGTAAATATTACAATTTCTGGTTGCGTAATACGTAGCTGAGGGTTGAATATGTTAACACGTAGCGATAACGATCTCTGAAACAAGAAGATAGGATAGGATAGGTTGCCAGAAATGGGCTGGAGTGCTTTAACGCTCACCTGATTTTTCCCATTGGCCATACAGAATATCCGTCCGTCAACATGTGTACAAAACTTGTTTGTGATAGCAGCTTTGTTGAGAAAAACTGTCACTTCTTTTTTCTCCACAGCACTGATAGCAAACGTTAATTCCTTTTTGAAATGGTGTTCCAAAAGCTCCCGTATTTTGAACGGACCAGTAACTTTAAGGACCACATTCTCCACATCGACCTCCGTACTGTTAATCAGTTTCACCAACTCTAAATATTTGTAAAATTATTCCAGCTCTAAATATTACAACATCCTTCAAAACTACCCACCCATTTTCGTGTGTTCCTTGAATTTATGCGTTCGATAATAAGACATAGATATTTCCTTTTTGCTCCAAGTCAATTCGGGTGATACAAATCTAGCGGTTATTACACAGCGTACATTCTGAAAACGTTGCTTATTTGTTTGATCCACGATCTGTATGAGGAACTCATTTTGGATTTCAGCCTCATCGCACGCGTTTGCTGTGAGACGTATTAAATCTTCGGATTTCGGGGCCATCAGGAAGGCGTTGGGAGTAATGGTCAAACGAGTCCTTGACTCCATTTTTCCACATTTCATATTTCCCGTTTTGAGCTTCTGTATTTTTAATCGATAACAACGATAACCACCATTGACGACTTTAATATCCTTGGTGAAATTTGGCAAATCAGCGTCATAATTCTCTTCCGTATTGGCTAAAATAATACCAATATTGAGGCCATCCTTAATATTTGGGTCGAAAATAATTGGCATTCCTTCGATATTGAACATTATGGGGATTTCCTGAGGGAGAGCAATGATATCATTAAAAAGCTGAATGTTTGAGTAGATGAAGATGAAAGGATAGCAATAGAGTAAAAACAAGAACTAAAACTAGAAAATAGACTCCAAGTCCTGAATTTCGCCGAATAAAATTGGTGTTCTGATATTCACTCCTTGTCGAAGTTGAAGAAACTTCCGAGGAAATTTGTTAATTCAAAAACTTACAGTTACATATCCCCCTTTCACATTGACGTATAGAGTATTTTTATAAAATTCTGGATCATAATATTTTGTATGCAGAATAATGCAGACACCTTGTCCCGTGGGAGCTAATATACAGCCTTCCGGTTCAATAGATTGGTACTCTTCGCATTTCTGCAAGGAAAAATTATTACTTATATTTTAATATTTTGAGGATAATGAGGTATAATCGGAAAATACATACTAAACTCAGTGTTAGCCATGTACGAGTTGGTGTTACGTTTTCGATATAGATATAAGTTCTCGTCCATTGTAAGACATTTTGTCGACGACTGATAGCTTTTACACTGTAAGACACTCTCAGTGGTAGAACATGCGCTTTAATGTAGAATGGCTTCCCAACGTTATCTCCCAGAAACTTTAGTCTTTATTAAAAGATTTATTAGGGAGAATTTTAACTAGGACATAGTTGATAATCTAGATAAGTGATGCGCATACATTCCACAAAGTTGAACATCTCCAAGCTTTCTGAATATAGCAGCGCAATATGAGTACACGTAATTATTGGCGGGTATAAAATGTTTCCATGTGTTGTCAATAAAAAACATCTCACCATCGTCACATCGCGGCTGTGGGAGAAAGTAAAGTTGCAAGAAAGTGTCAAGAGATGAGAGATCAACAGGCAACATGATAGCATAAAACTAATTAAACCAAAAGTACTATTTAGTAAATTGCTATCTTACCACCACATCGAAGTAAGCAAACCCGCCCACATTGGTCATATTCTCGAAACATATTTCAAATGGATAAGCTTGATACGCATATATTGTGCGACTTCCGAAATCTGTCATTTCGTCCCACACTACATTCGGTACACGGCAATTGTATTCCACGAAAAGTTTGGAAGTCATCAACTTGGAATGAACTAAAGTAGCATTCTTATCTTCCTCCGTGACTGGATTGTACGGACGACAACGTATGTTAAGGGTGCGATTAAAGTAACCCACACGATTTGGAATGATGACCACCGTAATTGCTTTGCCAGTGTTCGATGAGAGATGTACGGGCTCTGAATCAACATATATTTCACGTGGATCAGAGGGTATGGTATTCCAGTCCATAAATTTATAATTCGTATATTGAAAATCTTCGAAGTACTTTAAATCCGTTAATTCATGTAGAGTCTCGACGAGAATTCTCTTTTCGACTTCACTTTTTTCAAAAAACTTTTTGTTTCTAATAGATTTCACTACATTTCTAGCAAGTTCTGGTATAGGGTCTGTGAGATATAGGCTTTAAAATTTTCTTTTCTACTTCTTCTTTTGCTAAGCTTACCCAAAACTTCTTCCTCGAATCTTGTGCTATATGATGAATCAGAACTCTGATCGCACAGTGAATAGAACGTTGATTGTGACTCTGATCGATCTGTTAACTCGATCGGACTCTCATATAGGTCATCATATTCATCGTATACGCTCCGCATCGCTTTAACCGGATTCCTCACGGTTACCGGTAGATAATCGCTGGTGTGTGTTATATTTAATGTTAGCGGTGGCTCTTCACCATCCTCGGCGGGTGTGATGTTTAATGTCATTGGCACCGACAGCGGATTCATGAGGAGCACCTGACGTTTCTGTGGCACTGCTACGGGAACGCTACCCATTTCTATTATATCGGGATATGCTTTTGGGCGAACTTGTTTGGTAAAACCTCTAAACAAGTTATAAATAAAAATTAATTAGTTTAGAATAATTACGACGTATCAAAACATCTACGGTCATAGTCCAAACATTGTCGATAATCCTCTGTAAATTTTTTTGCGTTCAATACATTACAGCTTACCTAACAGTGACAATGAAGTGATTGCCATTTTTCACTTTAAACTTCAGTTGAGTCGTGAATCTTCCAATAGTTTTCGTAAACATTGTAAGCAGAAAAACACCTTTTTGACATGGTTCCAAATGGAATCCCTCGACCGGAGTCACTACGCAAACGACAACATTTTTTGCAGTGCTGTCCTTAAAATATACCGAAGCGTTAACCTGACCTGGAGTAGAGAGAAGAATCATTATAATTTTAATAAGGTTAGTATATCTAATCTAATCCAATTCAGAGAAAAAGTAACAAATTTAAAGAAAAAATATTTATGATAAAGTCATTAAATGAAAAACGTTGTAGAATTAGAAAAAATTCTTGTACTATTGTATTTTTTTTGTAATTTCTTTGTAAATCTATTTAGGTAGTTAGTGGGTAAGTACATAAATTAATCAGTTATAAGTTACCATCAATATTAAGAGCCGTAATCTGCTTGCAGTATTCTTCGCCTAGAAACAGCTTTTTCAAGTCAATCGTTTGCGGTGTTAACCGTACTTCTGGTCCACTTATTAAACCAGAAACAAACATTGATTTCTGCACCGTCTCTAATTCATTTCTTATTTCAAAACTTAAAATTGTCGACACTAAAAATGGCCCATCAGCATCATCATCGAAATTACAGTCATCATCCATGATAGGATGAAACACAGCCGTAAATTTATTGGAACTGTTTGGTTTCATTTGACCACCCTGTGCGAGAGAGTACAAATAGCATAAAACTAAAAAACACATTTTTAGATTCCTTCAAACTTAACATTTGTGTTGATGCCGAAATGTCGGAAGGAGTTGTCTTGGATAACATCTTGCACACAAATTTTCGACTTTTGCTTAGTCAGAACTTGCTCACTTGTTTCTTTTTCAAAGGAACCATCCGCAGAATTTGTCTGGCTCGGTACTTCGGTTATATCATTTGGGTCAACGATGTTTTTAAGCAGCTCATTCTCATTAATTTCGTCCATATCAGTTAGATATTTGAGAGTAAATTGCAAAGGATCTTGTGATTCATTGCATGCGGTGAACTCCTTCTGAGAAGTCTTCTCGAATTTTAACTCCTCAAATGATAAATGTTGAGTGCTTAGATATACCGATCGGGCAATGGGTTCGTGTTGAATGACCACATCGACAAAGTTCTCTATATGTGGCAGATAATAAAAATTATTGGTATTTAAAATTAGTTCATGGAACGGCTATTTACAAATTCTACTAAAATTATACAGAACCGCAAAATACAATTTCTTAAGGATTTTTGGTGTAATATATTCAGAAATGCATTATATGCTTACTTCTTGAAAATTTCATTTTTAATACATCGACTATAGCATTCATATATTTTACATTCAATGTTAAAAGCACTGTGACGAAATCCTTTTTCGGTATACGATCTGATTTTAAAACATACTGTATGTTAGGATTTGAGCTGTAATAAATTTACACTATTTACCATAAAAAGTTTAAATTATCAAGCCTCTTTATGCCCAACTTACCATTTCAGATAAACTGAAATTTCCGCTGATGTTGGATTATAAATTGGAAATTCGTAAAAAGTTTTCGTTTTAGGAACTGTTGGAGAAAATTTTATAACTCGAGGAATGCTGGGGAAATCATTTTGATCTGCTACAACTGTGAAAGTATATAAACCGATTTGAAAAACGTTATTGTATACTTATTAAATGGATGGACGATAAAATGTCTATACCTATTATGGGTACTTCAAATATAATATTTGGATGTTCTGACGTTATATAAATATAACGCGTTCGGTTGATGTCTATCTTATCTTGAGGTCTAATGGTTATATTGACCTGTATTGACTCATCTGATGGTAAGTTCTCGACTTGTTTACTTTTCTCGATATAGATGGTAGTGTCCAATGGACTATCTGTGGAGTATTTTAAGCCACGAGCATACTGAAATAAAATTACAAATTTGTTTAATTTCAGAACTCGATATTTGATATTTATGTCTTGTTTCAATTAACACTCACCATACTGTTATTTTTAATATTTAAGGTTTGTGCATAGGTTTGCTTTATTCTCAAACGATGTTTGTAGATAATAACTCGCGGTATGATTTCAAGCGTTCTAGCCACAGTATTACCTTGGCTATAATCTTGGCAATTAGCCATAAAGGAATATTCGGATAGAAATTTTGTAGAGTGAAGATGTTTGAAACAATTTTTTAGCTTACAGTGCTTCAGCATGCAGCAAAACCCCATATAAGAATTTCCAATTTCTGTTTCTCCGTCCATTGTGGTTGCACCTTTAAAACGAGACTCGTCGAGGAGAGAACAGTTTCTGCACCAAAATTTCAAAAACAGCTGTTGTTCGTGTAAACAATTCACGAGGTAGACTGCGAGAGGGTGAAGTTGCAATTTTGTTAATAATCCGCAGGAATTGTGTTTTATTTTAATAGCAAATTATTCTTAAAACGACAGAATCACCAAGCGAACTGAATACGAATTAAATTCGAGATGTCAAATTTTGTCAAACAAGGTAAATTTTTAATCCACAACATTTGTTTTCCTCCCACTGGTTATACAATTCTTTTTTACTTCCTCCTGAAAGCAGTTTTGCTCCAGTGCCACTCTCCAATCAACCAGAGTAAACGTTTCCGCGGCAAGATCAACATCCAGCGCCCACAGAAGCCGCACTATGAACGCGCCAGATTGATTGCGGCCACACAGCCCATTCTACCGGAGAAGCCAAAGACGTCCACCTGCTTCATGTCGTACAAGGAACGCATGAATATCACGCAAGATAATCCGTATGACGCAATCATAGCACGTGAGGTGCTCAATTGGCTAGAGCACTCTCGTACAGTGGGCATTTTTCACATGAACTCAATCACGCAATCCGAACTGTTCCCAGTCCGCGTGGCTTTGCACAAACAGAATATGCACCTCAAGAGCTACGGCAAGAAGATCATTCAGATGGGTGTGCAGAACACGCGCTTCGAGGCCATCTTGCCACTTTTCGACTCCTCCCACTGTATGGTGTTCTCCCCCGATCTGTGTGTAGCGCCACTACTGCGGATCACGAAAAAGGTGCGCCAACTGGTGCCGCTCGCCGGTATAGTTGAAGGCAGGCTACTCAGCCGCAATGAGTTGGTGCAGGTTGCACAGCTGCCCAGCTTGCCGCTGGTGCAAGCAGAACTGGTCAGCACGATAAACATGGCAGCCTGCAACTTGGTGAAGCAGCTGGAAACGCATCAGAATAATTTTGTCAACGTTTTGGATGTTTATGCGAAATCAGCTGATGCTGCGCAGGACGATAACAAGACGGAGGCAAAAGACCCACTGGAGACACCTGAAGCGCCAGATTCGAAGGCAACATAGGAATGTTGCGAAAGAGGAGGCAGTGAATCATTTTCTAGCATTTTATAATTGAAAAGTTCAGTATGTGTAAAGCAGACCCCGTCATCTGAGAAAAGATTTCTTTTTCTTTTATTCTGATATTTGAAAATGAAACATTCGAAATGATCTTCCTTGTTTCACCGTAAATTTGGTCTTACTTTTTTTATTTTAAATAAGGTTTGTACAACAAGCACCCATTTTTGTGCTGGAATGCATTTCCCCGGTTATGTTTTTTCCCTTTTTCTCATTTTTATTTCTCCTCCGTTTGCACTTTTTAGGAACTTGAAATCGCATTGATTGCTGGCGGTTTGAATGCGTGGATGTCCATCATGCGTCGCCGACAATTGAAAGCCAGATTCGTTAAAGCCTCTGCAGCATCCAACTCGTCCTTGTGGTGAATTGTGTTGTAGAAATGTTGCGTTTTATGGTGTTGCGGCTGATGTATTTGCTGAAGATGTGATTTTTGTTGATCCTGTTTCTGCTCCTGCTGCTGACACTGTTGTTCGCTATATTGTTGTTGTGGCTGAGGTTGTGGCTGTTGTTGCTGTTGTTTTTTATGGGGATTCTGATCTAACTGAGTTGATGGTGACCCAGCTTCATGCTGCTCCAGTCTTGTCATCAGAGCATCTCGACGAAGATGTTGCGAAGGATGAATTCCTTCTAATTTACTTCTACAAATATGTAAAAATAAAATAGAAAACTTAAATTGATTAAAAATATTACATAATATTACCTAAATATATTCAAAGTACATTTTTACCCACACAAACCTTTTTTTGCTCCACTCAATGAAGTAATTATTTTTATTCGGTCGGAACTTCGCCGCACTTTCCAGCCATTTTGAAAGCTCGGCTCCACTTCCTGTGTGACATGTTGGAGGCTGCACTTCCAACTTGGCATCAGTGATGGTGGTGGTGATGATGTTGTTGATGTCGCAGCCGTTTTCGTTGGTGTCTCTCATATATTTTTCCATCATCTGTTGTTTATACTTGGCTCGATGCGCGGTGGCGGCGGCGGGTAATTTTTGCGATTGTTGCAGGTGCTCTGTGCTCAGTTGTTGTTGTTGCTGCTGGTGTTGTTGTGCGCTCTCATCGGCCAGCAACTCATCCAATTCGCTCTCTAGCGTTGTAGAACTGATCTGATAACATTGCGGTGTCGCCTTAACGACGTCTTCTTCCTCATAATAATTATCAGCAGCCATGTGAGTCATGGCTTTCATATAAAACTTCGGCGTATGCGCAACACTTAAATAAGGCGTGGCATTGGCAGTTCCTTCGGCCTTCATATCGCATTCCATGTCTTCCGTCTCACTTGCTGTATCATCATCTTCAGCATCACCATCATTATCATCATTTGTTGGCCGTCTGTTGTGTCTTGTGGCGCCATGCGCGCCCTCTTCCTCCCAGATGCTGTCCTCCGAGGAGATGCTGAATTGCTCCACATTGCCGCGAGCGTTGCTGTTGTAGTTCTTGATAAGATGTCCCCAGGACTTTCTAACCTTCGCGCGTTCGGAGTTTTTGAGTTTCCGCCGCCAGTTGGCGAACCAGTTGCAGATCTGGGTGTACGTGAGTCCCGTCACAGTGGCCAGCCGCTTCTTCTCCTCCCGATTCGGGTAGGGATTGTCGCGTCTTCTTATCAGCCAATCTTTCAGCAGACGTTTAATTTCGGGTGTGAAGAGTCGCTTAACGGGACGCAAACGATGAAATTCATCCTCCGTCGGCCAAACACGTCTGGGAGCGAGTGGATGGAAGAAAGTAGGGAAAAAATTGAGTTAAAAAGTAATTTAAAAGTAATTGAAAAATATTAATATTTTGTGCTTAACTTTGTTAGTCACACAAAAAAGTTATTTTATGAGTTGAATTACTAGAAAAATAAAAATAAGATTGATTTGTGTTATTAATGCGCGTATTTTTTTGAATTTACGTACAAAAGCTTCGGTAATTTCTAAGTTAAATGAAGAGAAATTATCGTTATTTTCGCTTTTTACTTTAAAAAACTAGAATAAAAAGCTAAAATTTAGAAAAGAAACGTTTTTTATCAAAAAAATGATTTTTTGTTCTTGCATGCTGCGAAATTTCATTCATGCCACATCGAATTACGGAAAAACCAACCTACTGTGACGGCGATTACGTTGCGGTCGACTTGAACGGTTTTCCATGAGTATTTAAATACTTAAGAATGAAGACACAAAATTGCAACGAGATTAAAGCTAAAATCAAAATTTTAAATACAATAAGAATTAATAAATTCTCTCTCTCCCTCTTGCTATCCTTTTAAATCTGATCGTTTTCGATGCCTTCTCAATCAATAAAAATCACTTTCAACATTTTTCTCAACATCGCATTCGAAAGATTCTCCAACAAAAGGCTTCTGAAGAGAAATCCGCTAGATTTTCTCTGAACTAATTGAAATTGTTGTAGCATGTGGGAGAGAAATAAGAGTGGCAGAGAGATGAGGAAGAGAAAGAAAAGACATTTTTCTCACTTCAACGTTTTCACACTTGATTATTGTGGACAATCGAGACAAAATCTTCTGGTTCTTCTTTTCGTGGTTCTCCTTAATGTTGATGGAAATTTTATTTTATTTTATTTAAAAGAAAACATGAATTTTTTTCTCTGTTTTCCTCTTCTGCCGTTTTTTTTTTACAATTCCAAATACGATATAAAAATACTTGAGTTAAAAATAGTTATTAAAATTTGTGGAGACATATTCGTCTCACTGTACTAATTAAAGAATTCAAAGATCGATGACGATATTAAAATGTTAAGATTTGGTAGTTGAGAGGAACAATAAAAAACATCAGGTCATGTTTTCATGTTTGCTTTTCGACGACTTGTTATGCAATTTAAGTTTTTTATTTCAAATTTGCAGAAGATATCTTCAATATTTACACTATTTTCAATAAAATCTTTTTCAATAAATTCTTTTTTTAAATGTTACGATTTAATTAAATTAACTTGTTTACTGTTAATTGTTTTAAATGTCACACTTTTTTAAAAGCGAGGTCATATTTAAATTTATTAATTGAAAAACACTTTTCATCTTGTCACACCTTAACTTAGTTTTTCTTTTTTCTATTTAAAGTTTGAAGGTTTCCAAATTTTTTCAAATATCTTAATTTAGGTTCATATTTTCAATTAGATTTTTACAACTCTTTTAGTTAATAAAAGAATCGTTTTTTAATACAAGAATCTTTCTCAAAAAATTTTGCGAATTTGATATTCAAACGTTCGCTTGAACTTTCAAAAGCAGACTGAAATCGTTGAGATTTTCTTCCGTTTTTCTTAAGATTTCAATACTTTTTCGTTTTGTTTTGGGAGGATTTTTATTTTGTAGTTTCTGTTGTTGTTGTTGTTATTTTTGTCATGAGGCTTTTTAAAAACACACATTAAACGCTCTCCGAGAGAAGGTGTAAAAAGCTTACATCGCATTATGACGAACGATTTTCTGTTCACGTAGAGATAATCTGATCATCTCTTCCGAGTTTTTAATGTTTGTTTAATATGTACGATATTATTGGCAATGTTATTGTTAAATTTATTCAAATTACAATATTATTTATAGTATTATTGATGGTAAAAGTGTTTCCTTTTATAACACAATAGCACTGAAATAATTATGTGTTCGGTTCTCAGGATAAAAACGTATAGATTTTTATTGGTAGGGATATTTCAATATATATGTTTCTTATAATTTTCTTGAGAGAACTGATCACGGATTCATAGACTTGACAAATGCTTGTGCGATCGATATTTTGATTTTTCGATACGAGTATTTGGATTTTTCGGAGAGACACAAAGAAAAACTCACGCTGTGATGGACTCCTTATTTCAATGTTTATTTAATTAGTTATACAAATTACTATGATATCGTATGACTTATCTAAATAATGATGATACCTCTCTCGGCTGGAAAGCGTTCTTTCACTTTTGTGTATCACCTCGTTATCTCGTCTAAAAAAAGGCCTCACAAATTCTATTCTAGTTTGGACAGTAAAAACCGTGTAAATTTTGATTATCATCTTAAGACGAGATGATAAATTGGTCTTCTCAATCTCGGTTATCGTCTCGTCTAGTAAGGAAATGTCTAGATCTCCATTATAATCTCGAAAATTAAAGAAATCTCGATTATTGGTCGATTATTAACAATTGAAAACGTATAAAATAAATTCGATAATTGATAATTTGTCTCCATATCAAAAACAACGAGGGACGATGGAAGGAAATTCGCTCAAAAAAACACAGAAAACCAACATTTGATTCAAACATCAAACATCATTTCGAACACAAATCATTTGTTTCGCCTATAAAACTGAAAATTAATGAGTTTTTGAATTGAGATATTTTTCATGTAATCAGAGAAAACATAAAAATTGCGTGCTTTCTCTTTATTTCTTATATTTTCTCTTCACTTCATGTTTTTCCTTTACAAATGGATTGAAAAACACAAGACTGAAAACATGATCTTGCTGGTCAACCCGACAACCGACAACAAGGAAACCCAAAATAAAAATATTCGACAAAATCGGTGAGATGCAGTGCGCCGAATCGAAATGATTTCTCATGTTTTCATCATCTCATCTTGTTTTTTGCTTTGCTGAATTTTTTAAAAATAGTTTAAAATGAAAATGTCATTTCGGCTAAAATTTTCGGCCGCATATTTAAATGCTGTTGTTCAAATTGTCCGCAACGCTGCTGCGTGGAAGTTATAACAACACTTTTATAATAACATTGCAGGCATTTCGATGCTTCGACGAATAAATAGAATAAGTTTTAGTTTTAATAATTCCAATGATGGTGGAATAGGAGTTTTTAATGTTTAATTTAAAACTCCCTCCTAAAAGTAGGCAATTGCGGTGAATATATGTATAAATATTGGTTTCCAAGTTGATGGGTTATATAAATACCGGTATCTATATTTTCTAGGAAAATAACAAATTCTAATAAGTTAAAGCTGATGTTCATTAAATGTCAAAGTTACCTACTTTTTAACTGAAGTGTGAGTTGCCCCCACGAACATCAATCCTGACACACACACATACACTTATCTAATGCGCAAACCAACTGTTTATCTAGCGAGGACACAACCACATTCACCCACCTTCCACAACAATATCCACACTACAAAATTGCAGTGCTGCTTTAGGAAAACATTTCACAATTTCCACTACTTCCAACTGAAATTTTTACAGTTAAAAAGTATTTCTTGAAAACACACACTCACTACTAATCAAAAAACCACGCAAAAATACAGTGCAGCTTCGTACAAAAATTGTTACTAAAAATTTCAAACTGTATTTGAGAAAAAGGAACTTTTATTTGCAATAGGCGATCATGAATTCCAGCAACATGTTCGCGGACAACAACAACGCCACTGAAAGATGAAATGAACTTCTCATTTGTTGGCCATTTTCTTTCGTACCCACCATCACAAAATAACAAAACAAGTAAAGCAACAAAATCCAAATCTATTTATAGCTACATAAATCGGCTGACGTCAGCCGATTCCCAACCAAGCAAGATGAGGAGTAAAGTGCTGCTAGGCATTTCTGCAGTGCTGTGCTTGTCGCGCGCGGCACTCATTGAGTTCGAGTGAACCTGATTGAAGGCGACCGCCGTCGGTCGTCTTCAATGCTGGTTGGTTGGCGGCGGCTTCCTTTTCGGACTCGGATTTAAATCGTTTGCAGGCGGCCGCCTGTCACAATGGAGTGCTTTTGTGTGGTTGGTGGGACTGAAATCGGCGCCGTAACATCACCGGCTTCGGTCGGCACTTACCTAGTGCAATGTTGCCGAGTTTAAATGTACCAGGCGAGCAGGAAAGTGCGAGAGGTGTTGCTGTTTGTTTGAGAGGATTTTCATTGCAGCTGTAAAGTGCGAGAAGCGGCGGAACATTTGTGGACAGCGGTTGTGTGAAGCGATGTTGACGATGCAGCTGCCGCCAGCTGGTCATGTCTACTTCTGTACAGTCGAAGTTTTCTGAAACTGGCAAAGCAGCAGCTTGGTGTTGTTCACAAGCGACGCGGCCGCCGGCGTACGAGTGCGACACGACGCACCGTGTTTGTCGTCGTCGTTCAAGAAAAGTGAAACAAAACTCTGACCGCAGTATCAGGCTAGCAGCTGGAAAAGCTAGTAGTGGTGTATGTTAAGTTAAACGTGAGTGCGATAGCTGAACATACCTAGCGGCGGCCATTATGAAAATGAACTCGTTCGCCTAAAACGTGCGAGAAAGAGAAATTGAGCAGTTAGTTGACTTCGCACTTCATAGTGTTGGCGAGAACGAGAACCATACAAACACATTTTCAAGCACATGTGACAACGGCATCATTTCCCGCTCACAACTGTGTGTTGTTGGAACTGCTGTTATGTTTTGTTTTGCTTTTTGCCTATAAATTTAAAGGGAAGACTATTAAAAATCCACTCATGAGATTTTCGGTTTTCAAAAATTATTAATATTGTTTATGGATTTTCTTTAAATAAAATTTCGACGAATTTCCTTTTTTTAAATAAAAATTCCAAATCAATTTCGAAATGCAATTTTTAAATTCCTTTTCACTCACCATTAAAATGTTTAAAAAGCTTTTTAATTTTAAAATTATATTCTTTTTAAAAAAAAAATTACAAAAATTAAATTTTTAGGCAGAAAAACAATTAATTAAGGCTTTATTTTTAATTTAAATCTTGGTTGGAAACATTAAAAATCTTTATTTGATAACAAAAACTATTTCACGTTATTTTTAGAAGCTACACAACATGTAACTGAATTTATTATTAATCCAAATGCGAGGCTAAACAATTACATTTCACGTTCAGGGTGACTTCATTGACCTACAAAGTCGGAGATGATCGGCTTGACATTGTCGCGGTTACTTTGACCTCTGCTACCCGAGACGAAGTTCAAGCAAAGGACGTTTCAATGAAAAAGAGGTCACATTCTGAACGTCGATGCTTCCGTTCTAAATCACAAGGACACACTAAGGTCACATTTTTGGGAAGAAGGTCACATCGTTGGCAGGGAAGGTCAGCAGTCAGCACATTCTTGAAAGTTTCATCTTGTCTCTCTTTGATTTCACTTGGTGGCTCGCCAGCTTTTCCAACCTCATCAGCGTTGAGAAATTGAGTGGCATTCTCACATTTTCCTCGTAACGTAGCTGCTCCCGCTGTTCCTAATTTTCGTCGTTCGTCGTCATTTTTAGCCGGCAGCGGCTTGCTTGCGCTTGCCGTCAGTTGTCGTCGTCGCCGTCGTCGTCGTCGTCGCCGTCACGTCACCATCTTTTACCGTTTGTCGTCGCGTACACGTTACGTTCGCGGCGACGACTGACGTCTACTGCACAACGTTACCGATATTTTCACCAGGCGCACAGAATCAGCAGACGCTGTTGTAGTAGTCGCGTGCAGAGCGCCAGCCACTCCACGTCATGCTGCCGCCGCAGGCTTGCCAACGCAATTCCTCTCCACCGCAAACTTGTTTGCTTTGTTTACTCTTTACGTTGCAGTCATGACTCACCGACTCACCACTACCGACGGCCGACGGCTGATTATTTGCAGCGCGCGTTTTCGTTGGCGGTCACATGACCGCCGTATCACGTACGACGTCCATGTGTCATCCGTCCTAGTTGGCCGACGTCGAAAGTCGCCGCCGCAATTCTGACAGCTGACAGCACTCAAGTGCTGGCTACACGGGCGCCCAACAACAACTACATGGCCACTTTATTGGTCGCCTAGCGAATGAATTTCGAAAATTTTGTGTTGGTCGAATCGTACTATTCGGGTAACAGGCGCCCATCTTCGGCGACGCGTGGATGCGCAGCTACAGTTGGACGAAATTTCTTATTGGCTGGGTTGCTGTTGTTGTTATCGGTGGCTTGTGTCGAAAACCGAAACGTAATTAACGTTTGTTTGGTTCAGCTGCTTGTGAGTCAGGAAGGGGTGGAGTGTGCCAACCAGAAGGCTGCAGTGCATGGTTGCCAACCCACTGAGAATATGTAGAGTTTTTTTGTTCGTCTGGTAGAAGTGATTTTTTGTGGTCTTTTTTAATAAAGTCATAAGTTTTCTAATAGATTACACGACACTTTTTCAATTAAATAAGAAATATTCCGGCTGAATCCCCCAGTCAATCCCACTTTTCTATTTCTCATCCAATTTTCTGTACTAATTTTCGACATGTTGTTGTCATGCAAAAAATGTATTTAAAATTTCTCTCGCCCGAAAACTTAACTGATGAAATGGTGGGAAACAACAACAATCTGACATGAATGTTAATAAAATTGGAAGAACGAACTGAACTCATTGTTGCTCTGAAGAACACTTTGCGCGCACGCCCGCCTTAAATTGCAGCTCACGAACGACGAACGCTGGCAACCAAAGCCATAGTCAACAAATTCGACACACAAAAACTCGCAACTAGCAACCACATTGAAGCAGCCACACACCACGAGGCAGCAAGCAGCAACAACAATGGGTGTCGGTGTGTGTCTCGGTCACATGGTGAACGCAGCAAGTGAGGTGTTGTATCCAGGCGCGCGTCAATTAACAGGCTCGCAGACAATTGGTCGATTTGGTAGAGAAACACTCGCAATGAAGCACAGAAGCCAGCTGCCGATTATGGTAGCCTGGTAGTTGGGAATCAGAATTCAAAGTGTTTTCATATTCTTTTAATTCAGATTGCATCGGAATGAATGGAATCATTTTAACCACGTAATAGGTTAAAACGAGACGGCTGCTGGTATTACATGTCTTCCACAGTTTCTCCGTTATAGTTTTTATGGCTGCCTAAAAGTATGCAATGAAATTGTGAACGACGAATTGTCTTTTTTATTACTATTATAAACAATAAAAAATTCAGTAAAATGAAATTAAATAGACAAAATACATAAAATATGGAATATTTAAGGAAACAAAAATGCTTTTAGATTAGAAATATCAAAGATAAGGGATTGAAATTTCTCTTAAATTCATTATTTTCATAATTTTTGCTCGTTTTTATCTTGATGATCGAACGATTTTTGTTTATATTGTGAGATTAAAATATAATAAATTGTTCGAGGTTCTGCGAAAGTCATATAAAATTTATAGAAAACGTTTAAAAATCCGCAAACTATGAAAACACAAAGCGCGCAAAAGAAAATTTATAACAAAACTAAATAGTTTTGACATGAAAAAATGTGAAATTTATGATAATTAAAAAGAAACAGAATTTTTTTTCCCCAAAAAAAAGACTGACAAAAGTGATTAAGAAAAGAAATTTCAGAAAACATCTGTGAAGAAAAAGAAAACAACTTTATTGTTTGAAATATTGAAATTGAAAATATTTATTGTTATTTTTAAATTTGTGATAACTCAAAATAATAAAAAAAAACTCAAATAATCAAGACTTTTAGTAAAAATCATAAATTGAGAATTTTTTCCGGCCAATAAAACTATTAAACGTGGGATAAAAAATTCTCATTTAATCGTTCTAAAGTATTCTGAATAAATATTTTAATTTATCATGAAGTGGAAAAATTAGAAAAATGAAATGAAATGAAATTCGATGAACAACAACACTAAATAGAGAGAAAAAATAAAAAAATCACTAAAAATAAAAACAAAATCACTAAAAATAGAAGAAGAAAAAAAAATATAGAAATCGTTGACTTCTTGGCGTGGGTGAGAAAATTAACAAAAAATTACCATTCTTCGCGGGGTTATTTTTTCAATATTTTCGTGGCTTCTCTTCAATTGAGAGATTTTCAAAATATTTCACATCTGTGATATTTCAGTTGCTGTTGTTGTTGGTGGTGTTGTTTGTTGCTATTGTTGTTGTTGTAGTATTTTTATAGCCTTCTTTCAATGAGTTCGCGGTTGAGCGATAATGAATTCCGCACTGCAACCTCACCAATGACGAGCTGAATTCATCTGAACGCGCATCAAAGCTGCAACCGAAAATTCCCAAAATATAAGTACACAAAAAAAAAAAAAAAAAAAAAAAAAAAACTCATTCTCAGATGCGAAAAGCGGGCCAACTGGTCGCCGCGTACCAAGTGCGTGCCACGTAATTTGCGCGCGCACAGTGGCTGCGTACGCGTCCAGTCCGTCATGCGATTAATTGTCCTGCGGCGCAAGGTGCACCGGCACTGGCAGCGGCACCGCGACACCGACACCGCGACACCGACACCGGCACCGACTTCGGCACCCCACGAGCTCGACATGCTGCTGAACCCCTTCGTTCGAAGTCGCTTGAGTTGTAATTGAAATGCACAGCGAAAAAAGGGGGAAACGTTAATGAAAAGAAGAAACAAAAGTCCTCCTCAACAAATTCGCGGACCCTTCTGCGGACGCATGGTGGCCCTAAATTTCTCAGCCCTTCCTTGGATTCCGTAGGGTGAGTCAAGTGCGCGCACGCGCAACTGAAATGAATGTGTTGCGCAATTCTGTGCAGGCAAAAAAAAGGGTAACAAGATGATCGCTCACATTCGAGAAGTTTAAAAAAAAAAAAAAAAAAAAAAAAATTTAAATTTGTAATTTGATTTTGTGACCGACTCGCCGCCACCTCGCTGATGATGCGGTTTCGTGCCTTCGGAGCGGAGACGCCCAAAACTCACTCACTGCACGACGAGACGTTCAACGTGTGCAACACGACGACGTTCAACGTGTGCAACACGACGACGTCCAACGTGTGCAACACGACTTTCCATCCGCAGTCGCAGGTCGCAGCTTCCGGCTTCGACGGTCGCGTCTTCAGTGTTCGACGTGATGACTGACGACGGATGGCTCGCGTCTGCACTCTCGTAGTTTTAATCCTTTTTCAACGCATCGTTTTATTTCCTCGTCGGCTTCGTTTTCGCCGTCGTGTTTAAATTTAGCCTTCCGTCGGCTGCTCGCTCTGAAGTCGCGGTGACGCGTGTGTTCTTCCACGTTGCCAGATTATTAAATGCTTCTGTTCGGTTGACAGTCTGTGTTTTTTGGAGACTTCATTTGCTCATTCTAATCTTTGCTCTTCCTTCCTTCCTTCCTTCCCCTCCCTTCCCCTCCCTCCTTCATTTTTATATCGTCTAAATCGAAACATTTCTTGATACGTACAAGAAATCCCTCTCGATGATCGTCATATTAATTATTGAGTATTTATTTATAAAGCCGTTTATTTGTTTATTTTACCCTCACTTCGTCCCATCCGAGCGACCGAACGACCAGCGACGACCAGCGACGACCAGCGACGACCAGAGCGACAGGCAGCCAGCGAATCTCATCACTTTGCGAAGCGATTAAATAAATTTATTTGCAGCTGACCTCGACCAGTCGTGCCCCCCCGGGCGCCCATAAACCGCCGATAATATCGGATCGAGTTCAAGAAGCACATAAAGCATCCACAGCAGCCGCCACGCCTCCCCCCCCCCCCCGTCCACGGACTCACTGGGGGCGGCCACTCGCACTCAACGCCGCAACAATACTGCGATTGCACATCATAATTTGTCGCATTTGTCAGCGGTGATGATGACCGCGTTTCCCGCAGATTGCGCCCGCTGCCCCTCCCCCTACCCCCGTCCCAGGACCGCGTAACGGCCGCCACTTGGCGTCGCTTAATGGGCGCGACGATTGTGATGAAATGTTTGCGACAGCCGGAATAATTTGTAGCTATTAACTCGGCCAATTGAGGGAGGACGGATTGAGCGGGACAAGTGGAGGAGTAGAGTGAGTGGGGGGTGGGGGTGTGGTGTGGGGGGGAGGGGAAGGCAGAGGCTTTTGGGTCGCCATTTGTTCACTTTAAATGTGGCCAAAAATAGTCGCAAATGAAGCGTTAAAAAGCTACAAGAAGCCGCAATTTAATTCAATTTATTCGCACGGCTATCCTTAAAATCAAAGGCGTAGGCAGGAGATTTTTGCCCGGCGGGGGGAGGGGGAGGGGAGGGCCTGGGTGAGGCCGAAGGAGAGGAGCAACAATATTCTCTAAGAAGAAATCGGTGGTCGCCTGATTTCCCCCCACCTTTCTTGCTGCCGCGCTGCCAACGCATTTAAATGAATTTAAATTTTAACGCAATCTTAAATAGGAATTAAAAATCCCCATAAAAGAATCAAAACTGCGGCATTCTGCGGCGAAATCTTCGTGGTCGGCTGGCTGGTGTTGACCGGAATTATTGAGCAGCTGCCGTCATAAATCGCCGCGTGCCCGCGCGTCGCGAAGGCAACGCGTCGCGACGCACTAAACGCGACGTCTGACGGCGCATCGTAAATATGACGCGCGATCTGTCACTTTCAGGCGTCCATAACAATAATTTCGGCGGTTGTATTGCGAACAAAAGAAGATTTTCACTTTCCTGCGAGCAGCAATTTTCCGCCCCCCACCCCCGCGCGATTTTTAATGGATTCAAGCGAGTGGAAGAATTCATTCGGTTTAATAGGTGGAAAAAGCGGAATGGGAACGTGGATTGGAAGGGTGGATTGGAAGGGTGGACTGGATGGGTGGAGGGGAGGGGGGGGGGGGAGTGGGTCAGTGGCGGTGGGAAGGAGAAGCTGATGTGGTAAAATTTTTTCCAAGACTTATTTTCATGTTTCTTGTACGCGAGAACTGATAAATCACACGAAAACACGCATAAATTTCTCTCAACAAGAAATTCTCTAATTATGAAATTTATGAAATCCCAACTGATCGCCAGCATTTCATGCGTAGGCGGTGCGGCGGCTCCACATAAATTGGGTCGCAGGAAGGCGAGCACGTCACGCGTCACGCCGCCCGCTGGCATGCGAACAACATTTCCACCACTCAAGTCGAGTCGCAGCAGAAGTGCAACACGCAGTGAGAAAAGCAACCGAAGAAGAGGGAAAACAAATTAACGAATTAATTTTAATGACAACTCTGACATCCGGCGAGAAACACGAGCGACGCGCGGCAACACGAGCGACGCGCTGCAACACGAGCGACGCGCTGCAACACGAGCGACGCGCCGAAACGCTGCAGCAGCTGAGGAAGGAGCGAGAAATTTTGGAGAACTTTTGGCCGCCGCACACGGCAACGCGCGGCATTCGCGCTGCCAGTGGTGCCGCCACAGCGATGCCTGCCGCCGCCGCCGCCGCCGCCGCCGCCTGCCGTCGCATACATCAAACGCTCGCGAGACTGAAGCCGCAGAGGCACGAATGCAAAAGCAGCCGAGGATCTGAATGCTGAATGGGCTTCCGGAACGCGCACGCGGCTCTCCTTCACTCAGCCGCCGTTCTCCGCCGACGTCTACCGCGTGCTCACCCCGCATTTTTGGTGGCACAGAAGAGCTGCTGGGGCGGCAGTTTGGGGCGGCAGTTTGGGCCGCAAACGGCCTATAAAACGGTGACGGATGAGGAAGCGCGTGGCTGCGCGATCGTCTTGTGATCGCGCGTCGCAGTTATTTCCTCCCGCTCGATGGCATCTTTACGGCGCACAACTTTCGGAGTCGCGAGGAAGAGCAATAAAAAGGATTTTCTTTTTTCTCACGGGATTTACAAGGGAGGAGTGAGGGGGAGTGAGGGGGAGTGAGGAGGAGTGGGGGGGGAGTTGGAGGCGTTGACGGCGGGGTGGCGGTTTGATTTGCATGGATGACCGGCTGCTTGATGCCGCTGAAGGCACGCATAAATCGCGCGCGCGACGACAGCTCGGGTTTTGGGAGGCCAATCGATCGACGCGACCATCTGTCGCTGGCTTGTCAAGCGATTAATCGAGGGCAGACTTCTGACACGACTCGGCATTAATAGATCGCGCGGATTAAATGGATTCTTGGAAATTCGACTAAAAATAAATTCATTTGATTAAAAAATTTAAGAGAATTTTTCGAATTTAAAATAAATTAGTGAAGAAAAAAGAATGAGAAATATAAAAAATTTAAAAAAACTCCACACAACGATAACAACAAAAACAACAGTTAGTAACCTCCATCTTGAAATGAAGTCAACTTTTTCCGTCATCCACTCGCACGTTCGATTGACCCTTCAAAACTCGAACTTGCAGAAGCCAAGAGTTGAATAAAAGCTGCTCTGGCCTGCAATTTAATTAGTGACGCCTGTTTTTTTTGCCTTATTTCTTCCTTTTTCTTTTTTATTTCGTCATTTTTTTAGCATTTTTAATTGTGTGCGAAAAACAGTTTCGAGCGCCTGCATGCGTTCCCGTTGCCCAGAATTAATTTCGTATTAATCGCGTCAAGCTGCTCGCGCACGCGGCGAGGACGAAAAATGCGCTTGCGAGTTGATATGCAATTTTTTCGCGTTGCATATCAAAATGATGTTGCGGCAGTGCAACCTGCTCGCAATTCCGTTAACACCGTAAAACACACATAAAAAATGAAAAAAAAAACGAAAGGCTGGCGAAGCCACGGCTTTGAATAGCAAAAACGAAGCCGCAAAAATTGAATGCGGTTTCGCGGTGATCAGCTGCTGCTGCTGACCGGCCTGCGTGACTGACTGTCTGTCTGACTGACTGCCTGTCTGCCTGACTGCCTGTCTGTCTGCCTGACTGCCTGTCTGTCTGACTGCCTGGCTGTCTTCGTCTCTGTCTGTCTTCCTCTCTGTGTGTCTTCCTCTCTCTCTGCCTCTCTGGAGAACAGCAGCGACGCAATTTCGCTTTAAAAGTCTTTATTTTTATCGGTTTCTTCAGTAACCTTCGCCAAAATATTTAAAGAACGCATTTAATTCGCTGCAAGCAGGTGAAGCCAGCCGCTCGCGTTGCCTCGCAGCTCGCAGTCTAATTAATGGAAGTCATTAGCACGAAATGTGGTGAACGCGGTCGCGTCTTCTAAATTCTGAGTGCGGAAACGACAGAACGGCGGCTGCAGACAGCGAGACTCTCCAGCTACACCTTGCAAACAACAAGTTGCAGCAACATTTTTTCTTCTTACTCTCACTACGAGTGGCAATTAAGATCCCTCTTCGCTCTCTCTCTGCCACACAGCCGCTCCACCTTCTCTTTCTCCACCTCCTGCTCCTCCAGCACCTCCTGCTCCTCCAGCACCTCCTGCTCCTCCAGCACATCCTGCTCCTCCAGCACCTCCTGCTCCTCCAGCACCTCCTGCTCCTCCAGCACCTCCTGCTCCTCCTGCACCTCCTGCTCCTCCAGCACCTCCTGCTCCTCCTGCTCCTCCTGCTCCTCCTGCTCCTCCAGCACCTCCTGCTCCTCCAGCACCTCCAGCACCTCCTGCTCATCCAGCACCTCCTTCTCCTCCAGCACCTCCTCTTGACCACCCCCTCCCCTCTCCCTCTCCCATTGTTTCGTCTACAAATTCCGGTCAAAACTGCTGCACTGGACGAATCTATTTTGTCCTTCATTATTTCTTCCGCTAAATTATTTCTCAACCAGTTGGCGCGTCTCAGTTGACACTTTAAAAGTCTATAATCGCCGCAAGGGGCAGAGGGAATCCCCTCTTCATCATCCGAGTGGCAGATGCTGCCGACAGCAAGTTTCCTCAAGCACATCGTAAAGCACTGAAATTACTGCTTACAATGTAATGGACTGCATGTTGCTACCAATTAAAGCCTCGAAGTGGCACGGGACGTCCAGTAATAAAGTTGCAAGTGCAGTTGTCGAAAAAGGGGGGGGGGGCAGAAGGGCACTGAGGTGTGAGGGAATATCAACGTTTAGATGTGATTAAAAGAAATTTCCTCACTTGCTTAATTACAACGCGAAAGCAAAAAATCGAACTCGTCAACGTGAACATCGTCAAATTTTACGATTTAATGAAAGTATTTAAAAAAGTTTTCGATTGAAATTTTTCGCTAATAAGAGTTTCGGTTAATAAGAGTTTGAATTAAAGTTGAATTTAACTGGAGTTGCGGTTAACAACGTTCAACAGCGCGTAAGAACGTCGATGAGTCGTGAGTTGCTCAACTCAAGCAGATGGAATTCAAGTGTTTCTGCAAGAATTCAAGTGTTTCTGATCAGAAACGAAGAGGATGGTGATGATCATGATGATGATATCCGATGCTAATGATGCTCCTCGCTGTGACTCACCGGAGAATCAGATAGAAACAGATGTTCGCGTGCGTCCGTCCGTCCGCCCGTCCATCCATCCAACCGACCCAGCGACTCCCCTTCACACGCAGAGCACCGGGGCTGCCTGAAAACTGACTAATTGATTGACTGGAGGACTGGAGGACTGCATGCACGCACACTGACAGAAATCAAAATATTTTGAGTGCACTTGCAGCACAGCAGAGGGCGAGCGGCTGCCACTTGAGCGGCATCCAACTGGCAGAACGCGTCGGAGATGCTAATGAATGCCGCGGGCGCAGCGTTAACGAGTCCATCGAGGGGATGCAGAGGCACACATAAAAATTTCAAAGGAATTCCTTGTTGCAGCAGCAGCAGCACCCATCCTGCATCCTGCTCGTCATCCGGCGGCCTGCCATTCAACGCGGCGGACTGGCGGCCGAGTGGCTCGCTACCGCGCATTCGGATCGAATGATGAGTTTTAATTTCTTTTAATTTCGCTTAAAATTTCAATCCCCCGCGCGGAGCAACAGCAACGTCGCCCATCGTCAGCAACTCGACATCGACATCGACATCGCGCCACCTCAACGTCGTCCCTTCATCCACCGCGCGTTCGGTTTCCGTCTCCACGGTTTGGCAGCCGACCGGAGCTCCCTTTTCTGCGGCCTCTTGTGTGCCGCATCAACACTTGAATCGCTTTTATTGTCTCGTCCGCCTGCGTGTCGAACAGCCGCACAACACTCGAGCAACGAGGCAGCCACTTCGAAGGAGGGACTGTTGGTGGGGGACTGTTGGGTGGGACTTTTGAGGGACTTTTGTCGGGGGACTGTTGAGGGGGACTCTTGGTAGGGGACTGTGGGGGACTTTTGTGGGGGACTTTTGAGGGGACTCTTGGTAGGGGACTGGGGGGGACTTTTGAGGGGACTGTTGGGGGACTTTTGGGGGACTTTTGTGGGGGACTGTTGAGGGGGACTCTTGGTAGTGGACTTTGGGGGACTTTTGAGGGGACTGTGGGGGGACTTTTGGGGGGACTTTTGGGGGACTTTTGGTGGGGGACTTTTGAGGGGACTTTTGGGGGACTGTCGGTGGGGAGCAGTCGGTGGCTCTGCCGGTGGAGCGGTTGATGTTTATGACTCCCCCGGCAGCACCCTTCACGCTCGATCATCGTGCAGCTCAATCACTTCAGCACTCGCGGCTGTTTTTACCTCCCCGAAGACGTGCAGACGACGTACGAGTCGCGCACTTATCACGCGATGATCATCTCGCAGCTCGCAGCCGCTGATTCTCAACAGATGTTTCAGTGCGCGGCCAAGAATTCGGCGGTGTGCGAGTGCCGCTCTTCGCTTCTTCGTAGCAATGAATGCCCTCAAAAGATGAGCAATCAAATTAACAGCAGCGATGAAGTTTCCCTCTCCTCCCCTCGCACTCTCGTGCATTTTTTCCGCCGTGTAATCGGGGACGAGATGCACAAAGCAATAAGTTTTCGTGAAGGAAGCCAGGGAGAGAAAGAACTCGTAATGAGGAAGCAAAAAAGGCTGAGAATTGATTGGCGCAACCTGCGGTTTGGCGGTATTTAAGCCTCATAAATCAATAAAATCTCAACACTTGTAATTAAATCCGTTCCTCGATTTGATCTCCAGTGATAATTTGATCTGCAGTGCCTTTCGTAGAGATTAAATTTGATGAGAGATACGAGTACAGAGAACGACTTCACTTTTGCGACTCAATTTAAATCGTTGAATCCTTGCAGTGATCAACTGAAAGTCATCAAAAATGTGCTTAAAAATCCCCGTCACTCCGAAATCCAAGTTCGTTCAGTCAAGTGAAGGCGGTCGTTCGGTCGGTCATTCGGTCGTTCGATCGTTCAATCGGTCGGTCATTCGGTCGATCGGTCGGTCGTTCGGTCGGTCGATCGTTCGATCGGTCGTTCAATCGGTCGGTCATTCGGTCGTTCGATCGTTCAATCGGTCGGTCATTCGGTCGTTCGGTCGTTCGATCGGTCGGTCGGTCGTTCGGTCGTTCGATCCGTCGGTCGATCGGTCGGTCGTTTGTTCGTTCGTTCGATTGGTCGGTCGCTCGGTCGGTCGGACGTTCAGTCGTTCGATCGGTCGTTCAGTCGTTCGATCGGTCGGTCGTTCGGTCGGTCGATCGTTCGATCGGTCGTTCGTTCAGTCGTTCGATCATTCGATCGGTCGTTCAGTCGTTCAATCGTTCGATCGGTCGGTCGTTCGATCGTTCGTTCGGTCGTTCGTTCGGTCGTTCGGTCGTTCGTTCGATCGGTGCCATCAAGCGACGCTTTGAAATGCATACCGAATTTTTTCTCTCCTCGAGAGAATCTCAAGAATGCTTTTTAGGCTTCCTGCAGAAGTCAAGGGTGGCCGAAGTGTGCCGGTGGCGTGCGTGTGGTCGCTCGGGCCTCGATCACCCTGACAATAACGGCTTCTCATTCTGCGCGGGAAGATCGATTGCAATCGATAAGATTTCGGTGCGATTTTCGGTGATACGCGTCGAATATCAAGCAAAAAAGTTGCATTTTTTCATTAACTTTTTCCTTCTCTCTCCCTCTCTCTCTCTTTCTCTCTCTTTCTCTCTCCAAAAGTGATTTTAATTTATTACTTTTTTTATTATTATTTGCTAGAATTTGTTATCGAATTTTTTTCGCCATAAATCTGCTCTAATTTATAGCAGGAACTCGAGTTACAACAAGCAGAACTCGAGTTGATGTTTTATGTTGCGCGTAAAAATGAGGAGGAATAAAAAAATTAATTTATAAGCGAGGCACAGTGTAGACAAAAACAACAACAACAACAACAACAACAACAACAGCAGCAGCAACAACAACACCAACCCAGAGCCATTTAGCATCTCGAACTGGTCGACTTTTTCTCCCCAGCTGCAGTTTATGATTTGGTTGAGCATCCCGGCGCTGATGTTTTATTTAGCATAAAATACGGAACACATTTCGCGCCTACGCGTGCAAACGCCAGCAGCGCATCAGTAAAAATGGGAGAAGAAGAACGACAACCACAACAACAACAACGATGCGCGTTTCTTTCGTCTCGTTCGAGTATCAACAACATCTGTCGGCTTTTGCTGCTCATCTCTCTCTCTCTATCTCTCTCTCTTTCTCTATCTGTGAATGCTAATGGGTGAGAATAAATTAAACTCCCCTCTCACGCGCAACATATGGCGCGGAATCACTGAAGCAGGAACAACAACAACACCACCACTACTACCAACAACACCACTAACAACAACAACAAGAACAATGCAAATAAAATTTAGAATAAAGAAAAATATTAATTTTCAAAATTTCTATGAAGTTAAAGTTAAAATTAATTTTAAAATGAAAACTAAAACGAAAATATAAATTGAAAATAGAATTTTAACGAAACATTTTAATAAAATGCATATTAAAATGGAAATTTCAACGAAAATTAAGCAACAATAAATGAAGAGAAAGCGAAAAATATAATTAAACTGAAAACTGAAGCAGAACATTAAAAATCTCGAAAATCTCGGCTGCAGTCCACTTCATTCATAACTTCTTAATTAATTAAAGCGGGCGCTCTATATCTTGTTGTTGTTGTTGTTGTTGTTGTTGGTTATTTGTTTTCGTTTGAGTTTGAAGTTTTACCACGCGCTTGCAACATGTTGAAGTTCGATGTTGCCAGCGCACATCGTCCAACATGTTGGTAGAAGTTTGTGTTTGAGGTTGTTGTTGCATTCCCACTTTTTGTTGCTGTACAACATTTGAATTGAATTCTCTTTGAAGTGTTGAAACATTTTTCGAAGAATTGAAGGCAGGAAGGAAGGAGGAAAGGAAGGAGGGAAGGAAGGAGGGAAGAAAGGAAGGAGGGAAGGAAGGAAGGAAGGAAGGAGGGAAGGAAGGAAGGATGGAGGGAAGAACATCACGGTGAAGAAATCGCGAGAAAATCTTCTTGCGCGGAGAAAAGAGAAAAAGAAAAGCGCGAAGAGAGTGGAAGGACGAACAGGAGAAGACAAGAAAACAAGAGTCAAGAAAGGAGAAAAGAAAAGAGAACAAGAAGGGAGAAGAAGAAGAGGAAATAATTTCTCGTTCTCCGCCTTCAACTGATTCGTGAAATTACCGTTACGTCTACGTCACGCACGACCGGCCAACGTCGTCCACACATCGATTCGGATTTCAGTGAGTTTTGATTAATTTTATCGATGATCCACCCACTCGAAAATTCCACTTATCGTTCAAGTCTTCGGTGCCAAAAATGCAGCAGCAGCAGCAGCAGCAGCAGCAGCAACAGCAAAAAAACAACAAACAACAACAAAACATCTGTGAAAACACATTTTAATTGATTTTTGTCATCGTGAATTTCGGTGATGGCTGTACTTTGGATTGCTGCTGCCACTGCTGTTGTTGCCACTGCTGTTGTTGCCACTGCTGTTGTTGCTGTCGTTGCTGTCATTGCTGTTGTTGCTACTGCTGCATCATCAACAGCTTGGCTAAAAATTCATTCGCTGTACTGCAGCCTGAAATCTCGAGCAGCAGCTGTAAAAATCGCACAAGAATAAAAGCGCGAACTGCTGAAATTCATTGAGAAAAATAGAAACCCGCGCGAGTATTGGGAACAAACGAAATTCGTCAAAAAGTCGAGAAGAAAGGAAAATAAAAGCAAAACACGAACACGAACGCGAACACGAACACGAAAACGAACACGAACACGAACCCGATGCCGCGTGCCGCAGAAAACAAATGCCAGCCGAGTGGCGGCGCTCGCAGAACCCTCGGCACGGCACACGCGGCGCCAGACGACCGAAAGCGCTGAAACGGAAAGCGAGTGCTCGCTAATGAAGAGCACGAGACGCCCCTGCAGTTCCACCCAACCAAGTGGACCACCCACCCACCCACCCGCCCACCAATCAGTCCGCCACCCACGGACGCCTCTGCACGAAGCCGCGCATCACCGCACGCGACGCGACGCGACGCGAGGCGACGCGACACGGCGCAGCACAGCACAGTTCGGCGACAGCCAGCTGAACACAAAAGCTGAGCAAACGGCACGCGATAACAAGAAGAATGACGACGGAAAGGGTGCATGAAAATTGCAGCTTTCATTTGCCAACGCAAAAGAATGCAACCGCCTGCCGCCCCCGCGTGTCGCCCGTGTGTCCAGCGTGCTTGGCGTGCCAACGCGACCGCAATCAATGCCGCCGGAGCGCCTGCCTGCGCCGAAATGCTGCCGAGTGTCGCTCGGTCCAAAAGTTCAATTTCGCGAGTGGACTTTGTCACACTGCGTTGGCAGCACTTGACACCGCCAGCGCGCGACGCGCGACCACCGCACGTACAGTTGTGTCGTCGTCGTCGTCCTCTCGTTTGCGGATGGATGCTGCTGCTGTTAGCGGCGGTGGCGGCGGCGGCGGCGGCGGCGGTGGTGGTGGTGGTGGTGGTGAAGCTGGCGACAAAATGTCGTCTGCCTTTCGCTTTGGTATTTAGCGCGCCCAGCAACGCGGCGCGAGTGTTCTTCTTTCTTTTTTCTGCGAGCAGCGCGTTGCCAGCACACACTTGGCAGCACTGCCAACAGCAGCGAAATGCTGCTCAGCTCGCCAGAATGCGTTCTCGTGGCAGTTGGCAGCGCCAGCAACAGCAGCTGGTCGATGCAAACTCAAGCAAGCAGAAACTTTTAAATTGGCTGTAAATCGGTGAGGGCGCGAGGGTGGAGAGGGGGGTAGCGGCACGTCGTGGGGGTTGCAAGAGTGGGTGGCTGACAGAGGACGGAGGCGTGATGCTCCGGCTACGCGTTGTGTTGCTGCTGAAATCTGGTGACAGCGATTGCGTTGCCGCTGCTGCTGCTGCCGCCGCGTTTGCTAAACTTTCTGCGCCTTCTTTGAAGTGTTGGCAGTTGCTGTGTTTGTTGTTGCTGTTTGTTGTTGTTGTTGTTGTTGGTGTTACTGGTTCTGTCACCAACAACCGTTAAATAATGTTGGCGCCGAAATGATGCGCGTTGGCTGCTCGACAACTTTTGGCTTTCGTTTGTTGGTCGAAGTTGTTGTTGTTGTTGTTGTTGTTGTTCAAGGACTTTTGCTGCGGATCCTTCGCGAATTTATATCAATCCCAAAAGCGTCCTCGCTGTCAGTTTTCAGTTGTGCTGACAAAAAAATTAAATGAATTGTGCGAGTGCTGCGTGCTGACGTTTTGAATTTCAAGGATTTCAACGAACAACTCGAAAAAGTTCGAGTTTCGTTTACGTTTCGTTTCGTTTCTTTAACTTTTTTTTTTTTTTGCTCTGCAACAAGAAGAAGAAATCGAAAATATTTTATCGCCTACAAGCAGATGTTCAAAAATATTTGCTTACATATTTTATTTAATCGAGAGCACATTAAATTATTAATAAAAACGAGATTAAATCCATTTCAATTTTAATGAGTTTTTAAACACCGAAACGTAAACAAAACGCTTCGCGCACTTGAAACGCTCGTTGAAATCAAGACAACGAATTGCGTCAGATTTCTAGAGTCGAGTCGAGTCGAGCAACGCGACTGATAACGAGCGGCAATCGCGAATAAAGACGAGTGACTAAATTTAAAAGTGCAACAACAACAACAGCGTCAACGACAACAAAAACAACAAAGACAACAACAACACCAGCAGCAGCAATGATAAGTAGGAAAAAAGTAGAAGTAAAAAAATCCAACTGTGATTGAAATCTGTAAAAATTAAAACCTCTGTAGGGAAATTCGAAAATCTGTAAAATCTGTAGGCGAGCAATTCGTACAGAAAACTTTGCACGACATCTTCAGGTGTTGGCTGACTGTACCAACAACAACAACAACAACAACAACGAACACAACACCAACAACAACAACAACAACAATACCAACAACTGCAAATAACACAATTGATAGCAGCAACAGCAACCGCAGCGGCAACCGAAGCCAAGTGAGGAAGCAGAAATAATTGATGTACACGCGCGCGCGATGGCCAGCAAATTAATACGAGAAACAGCAACCACAACTGTAATAAAAACAACAGCAACAACAACGAGTAATAACAGCAACTTAATAGAGACACTCAAACTGGTCATTAATTTGGCTGACATTAAAATGAGGTGTGAAGAAGGAATATAAAATGCAAAATAAAAAACCAGCAAACAAGAGAAAATTAAAGGAAATACAAAAACAAAGCAGAAAATATTTAAAATTAAATCGGTTGAGAAAAATCCTTTGCAGCAAATATTAAGGATTTCAGGCATTTCAGGATGTTGATAGACAGAAAAAGAAAGCGACTGGAAAAGAATGAATTGAGGAAAATAAACAGAAATCTAATCTAAACAGCAATCAACAGCAGCAGCGGCAGCAGCCAGAGAAGCAACAGCAATGAGATATTAAAAATCAACAGCAGCAGCAACTTCAACGGCAGCCACAACTTGCAGTTGCAGTTTTGCAACAAAGCAAATAAGTTCAGTCAGCCACAATTGACACGAAACGAAAGCAACCGCAAATGATTGGCAACGCAAGTAAGTTGCTGTCAAGGTGGTGTCGGTGACGGCGGCGGCGGCGGTGGTGGCGGTGACGGCGGCGGCGGTGGTGGCGGCGGCGGCGGCACTCATTTGCATGGAACGCGCTGCGCCGGCAAACCTGACACATCATCTGTTGTTCGCAGATCATTTAATTCGCGGTGATTTATTATATTATTCACCAAAGACATGAATATATGAAAAGTTAAAGAAAAAACAACTGTTAATGCAAGCAAAAGCATTTCTACAGCAGTGTAAAAACAACCGTAAAAACAGCGGTAAAAATTTTATTAATACAATTTTGAGCGCAAGATCGAGACGGCCATCTGTTGCGCTCGCTGATGCTACAGCAACGTAACGAGAGAGAGAGAGAGAGAGGGAGGCATTTTCTGGATCTCGAAAAATCAATTCAAGACGAGATTTCATTAATTTTAATTTAATAATTTCTATTTTAAAGTTAAATTTCACTACTTCAGTTACTTTAGAAATAGGAAAATTGAGTTAAATTATAATAATTCAGTCTCTACTAAGCCGCGGCAATACCTTGAAAGTCCCCAATAGTTGCAAGAAGTCTTAAGAAAAAATGCTCGAACAGGGAAATGCGGCGTCGGCCCAACATGGAGCTGCCGTTAATGATGCCACCTTAAATTAGAGGCGATCCGAAAGTCATCGCAACTTCTTAGAAGCCGTACGAAACCGCCGAATCATGGCTACTTAAGCGGGACAGTGGGACCCCAAGCCGCTCTAACAGCGAGGGAGCGAGCGAGCGAAAGGGTGCGCCGGCCAGCCAGCCGCCGGAGACAAAACTCAAGTGAAAAACGAGCAACGAACGACAACGCGTACCAAACCGCGTGGCTAGCAAGCAGATGGTCGCGGCCATGCAGCGGCGCGACGAGGCTGCCAAGGAATACCTGCAGCAGCAGATTTGGGATCCCACTGCTGCAGGCTGCGGGAGGCGCGACGGCAACATTTTGAATGATGATGACTTTTAGTTTTGCGTTCTCCTTGGCTTTTTGCCTTCGCTGCTTAAAGTAGCCGCCACCACTCGGATCTTGCATTTCTAAGGTGGGCACGACAGTTCTGTGGCTCTCCACGTTAATTTCTCGTTTCCTCATCCTTTTACTCTGTTTTTCTCTCTTTTTCGTGTCTTTCATTTTTTCAGTTTCCACTGCTCGTTAAGCTTGAAGTTCAAGGATTCAGGTTTTGTGGTGTTGCTTTTGTGTTTCTTCGACTACCCCACAAACCCACGTATAATAAAAATTATAAAATAAAAGTAAAGCTAAAAAATAAGCTGGCCTGGAAGAATGTTTGCATTCTGGTTTCCCTTTCACGTTCCTACGCTTCGGCGAAATACGATCTTTTGTTTGGAGGATCAGCACTTCTTTCAGATTCTTGCTGATCATTATTTTTATTTACTTGAATTCTTAATTTTCCTTCACTTTGTTTTTTTGAACCTTCCATAGCCAACCCTTCAAAAAAAAGCTCTTTTTCGGTAGTTAATTTTTTGCTTTGCCAAAATACTCAAGTTGCAGTTATTGATTTGGCTTCTGCTCGAAAATTTTGAGACCCGACACTCGGCTACCGTTGCAGGCGCTCTTCGGCACTCGATGGGGCACCAGATTTTGTGTGCTGGCGCTTCACTAATTGGTTTCGGTTTACCTCGGCGACCGGAAGAATTAAATGCCTGAGGGACTTTAATTACCCGCTTGCCTCGCCTGGTAATGCAATCTGGGGACGGCAAAGAGTTGCAATGCTCTGGAGTCTGTAGAAAGTGTCAGTTTTACACGTTTTTTTGGACCATTCTATTGTATTAACAAAAAGATTCTGATACTGATATTATTGGTAAAGTAACATCGAGATTGTTTTCCTCTCTTCTGCTTAGATTTCAGCACGAGAGTCCTTGCTGTGTCTACTGAGTTTAAGGATCTGTTTATTTTCTTTTACGTCTACGTACAAATTACCTTCTGACGCCGCTGATGTCTATCAGCATCCCTAGCAATTCCCTGTAACTTCCTCATCTCTCTGCGTGTTCTTAATTTGGCTGTCGTTCCACCAAAACTTAAATAACTCCCAGCCATCTGTACAACTTTTGCCAGACTTCCTGGAATTCCTGTTGCTTCTCGATTGAAGTTTTCGGGGTTTTTCCACGTCTGCCTATTCTCTCTAATCTCGCAATTTAACTGGAAGTACACTACCTGCTTTCCTCCTTCAGTCCTTCGGTAGGTTTTCTCGTCTTATTTCTGTAGATCCCAAGTTTCAAGTGGCTTTTGTTTATATTTCTTTATACTTGTTTGGCATGATTTGTAAAGATTTCCGGACTCGTATACCTGTTGTAATTTAATGTTTAGTTTACGGTCGTAAAATTCTCAAGAGGGTCATATAATTTTCGAGTTGATTAATGATACACTCCGGGTTTTCCATGGGTTTTCCTCTCCGCTGAGCCTGCTTGTGTAGTCTTTACACTTTACACGTTTACTCCTGCTATTTTGTGAATATCGATGTATAGCTGCTGCTATTTGTTAATAGCATTATAATTAAATATGGAGAAAATTGCTCTTTTAAAAATGTTGCCACGAAACGGCTTTTTGGTTGAAACGGTGGTATTCGTGTGAAATTTTATAATTCTTACAATCTTTAATAGCTCCACAATTAATTAGATAATTTTGTATTATGATGTTGGATGCTGTAGTAGAGAAGACCATTAACATTTTTAGGAATTACTTTGTAAAATTAATCATTGAGCGAAGTTTTTAAAGAGTTCCATAATTATTTTGAAGAATATATACTCCACATTTCCCCTGGAAGATTAATTATACATCGCACAACCTGCTGTAAATTGGGTCAATACGTCAATAAGCCGTTTATTCCAACTAAGCATTAACGCAAAAGTTTAATCTGCCAAGCGGACCCCATCAATTAACCGCATTTCCACGTTGAACCCGAAATTTCAGCGATCAGCAGGATCACCTGCGCCAACACGGACCATGTGACCGCACGGACACCAGGCATTGCGGGACACACACACACAAGGTGCAGCGGAATATTAACACACCGGGGTTAGGAGCGGGGCGAGGGGGCAGGTACAGGGACAGCCTCCACTAAATACACTGTGGTAAATAAGGATGTTTTTTCTTCAAGTCGTCGCGAACGACGGATTAACATGCAACCTGAATTCTTTACTGTTAATTATAGCGTCGAATACCTCCAATATTCTTCTTGACCATTACTTCGCATCATTTAAAGGTCCTCGTTGCTGTTGTTGTTGTTCGTCGATGAGCCATTAGATCGGCCGGCTGTCTGGCTTCCTTAATCAGGTGCAAATCCATACAATTTGATTCCTTCGCTACCCTGTTCCATTTTTTACCTGTTGTCTGGTTGCAGCAGTTCCATCTGCTTCCATCTAATGCGTCTCTACGTTGCAGCTGATCCTTGATCCTGATCCTTGACTCGGCGTTGTGCGAGCACAGGTGTGGCGACAGCGACGGCGACGACGGCCAATCGACCTGCTGAACTCCTTTCCTTTCCTTTTAACAGCGGATGTCGACGAGTGCTGCTGGATCCTCTTGACTGATTTATGCGCGGCCTTCTTCTGGCCGACTGTCTGGCCCGTTCGGCTCGTCTGGCTCGTCTGGCTCGTCTGGTCGACTGTCTGGAAGCGTGTCTGTGCGGTGTGTGTGTTTGTGTGTCAGCATGTCTGCCTTATCACCTGATCCTTGTTTGCATTAGCTAACAATTTCAGCGGAACTGGAGTGGATGCCAGAGACGGAATCACTTTTATTTTCATTTTTGAATCGTACGATTCTATATTTCGGCGAGTCACTTGTTCGCGTTATTTTGGAAGACGGGTTTGCGTGCGGTTGCAGCTGGCATTAATAGCAGTGCAGGGCGTGTCTGCACCTGTACTGACCAGGTTGTCAGTTCAATTCCTGATATCCTTGGCTGCTTTTCGAATTGTGAAATTGTGTTTGTTTTGTTCGGCTCGGTTTTTTCAGAGGAGGTGTTGAAGGTGTTTTTAAGTCAACCTGAGAGGATATCGTCGACTATAACCTCAAATTTATCATCGATAGTTTCATCTGAGATTCTCTATCTCGAAGAATCAGAATCATGTGGTCCGAAAAACCATTAGGAATCATCGTCCCGTCGTACTCTTCGTTAAAACTTCAAATCCAGTTGTCGGGTTCTTTGCAAAAATCGACCATATGGCGCTGCATAAAATGACCCCCGTTTAATACCCCTCACCCCTTCATCACCCCTCCGACCGCTTAACGAACCCTTAAATTACTCTCGTGTTTCTTTTCCTCCAGGGATTCATTTGCAACAAAGTAACAACATCAAGAAAACAGAGAAAACAAGAAAAAGAGAAATAGAAAAGAATAAAACTAAAGCTAGACAAACATTCAGAAAGCATTTTCGAGTTCGGACAGACAGACGGAGAGACAGACGACAGACAGACAGACAGAGGACACACGCCAAAACCAAACAGGCGACAAAGAGCGGCATTCAAGTCTCACCACTGAAGTGGCTGAGCGCAGATGCGCACCAGAGAGGGGGTGGGGGACCCCGAGAGGGTGAGAGACTGACGAAGGCAGGCGGTTTGGCGAGCAATTAATTTGTAATCCTTCAGCCAGCCGGATTGAAGGGCTCAAACACGCACGCACGCAAGCAGCATGGAGGCCGAACAAAAACAAAAACCGCCCCCCGCCTCACACGCAGAGATTCAGTCACAGAAATTCAGTCACATGTGGCCGACGCGTGTTCGTTCACCACTCAATGATTGCGCTTCTCATGCGACGGCGGTGCATTCGTCCGAGCAGCGGGGGTGCCGGATGCCGGGTGCCGGGAAGCCCTGTGGGTTGGTGTGGGCACAACGGGCGGCCGGTCGGCCGGTCGGCTGGCCGGCAAGCAGGCACGCGGCCCACCACCAGGCAGACCAGCAGACCTGAAATTCAATATGATTGGAAGACCGAATTTGATGCGCTCACGTAGGGTGTGCGGTTGGTGCGAGTGGGCGAGGGGAGGGGACCAAAAAAACCTCCTGCTGTTTCAGATCAGAGAATTGCAGATACATATATTGTTGTTGTTGTTGTTGGTGTTGTTGTTGATGTTGTTCCACCCTGGGAGCTCGTTGTCTGCTACAACATCCCTCACCCCCTCTTATTTTGCGCAGTCGGCTTCCATCTCTCAACCGCTGATTTCAACTGCATCACATGCTACCGTCCATCGTTTCCCCCTCGCTTCCCCCTCGCTACCGCCCCCTAAATCGATGGCTTGAATGGCAACAACAGTGCAGTCACAGCCGCTCCTGCCCGGTGTCAGCATTCGGTTTCGCTTCGGCTTCGTAACGCGCACATGTTGCCGCATGTGACGTCACTGGCGGTGGGAGTCGTTGAGTGCCGTTGTGTGTGGCATGGAAGGGAGAGCGAAAGAGGATTTATAATTGCCTACGAGCAACGCATAACAACGTTATGAACTCACAGTTTCACACATGCATGCATGAGTTTCAGGGTGAACTTTAAAATCCCGGCTATTTGTAGTGTGGGGATTTTTGGGATTTCAGTGTACCGGGCTGCCTGAAACACGGGATTTCGAAAGGGGGAACCCTAATGCGTGCATTGCAAGCAAGACGCATGACGTGTCACGTGTCAGTTGCTAATGCTGCTGCTTTTTCTGGCTGCTGCAGCTTAATTTGACTATGATTGCAAGGAGCGAAAAATTCGTAATCAGTTGCTCTGGAAATTTATAGACTCAACATGCCGGCAGAGGCATCATCAGGAGGGCAGCATCAGGAGGGCAGCATCAGGGGAGAAAGGGAAAGAACGTTATGTGACTGTTTTTTTGTTGTTGCCGCTGGTAGACTTCCCACTCCACCCCAACCCAACCCCATATTCGGGGTGGTGGTTGAGATCTTATTAGTTGCTTGCAGACGGCAGAAGCAACACGCAACGTGTCTCGTGTCGTTGTCGCAACCGAGGGTGACTTTCCACTTCAATGGTTTGCATGGTTCTCGAGTCCCTCTTGCTCATCCTTTAAAATACATTTATTGCCGACTAAGTGGAGCGAGAGATTAACAAATTTCGAAATTCAATTCGGTTGACGGTGCGGGCGACACACTCTCTGAGGGTTCGCAACCCTCGAGTGGAGGGTGGGGAAGGGGGGGGGGTGCGATGTTCGGCATGGCAACAGCAGCTTTTAATAACTCCTGCAGGTGTTTGATAGCAACACCTGATAGTGAAGTCAAAATCCTCACGTCATTTATTAGCATTTCTGATTTATTGCGAGAGGTTTTGCAACGAAATTGTTGATGAGGGAACACAGGATAAAAGGGTGACGCTTGGGTGACGCTTGGGTGACGCTGGGGTGACGCTTGGGTGACTCTTTGAAAGAGTACAACAACAATTTAGAGTAGTAGATGCAAGTAGTGTGAGGAGTAATTCCCAAATAATCAAGGAATTTTGAAGAATTTCCCCGATTTTACGGTTTTCCAAAAGACTGGCGGGGAATCCCCTATTTTTTTTACAATTCTATACTTCTTTCCTTCCGAATACTAATTTTTCTTATGTATAATTTCTATAAACGCAATGAATTCCATGCAAAAACCTGTAAAATTCGCTTATATCATTGAAACTCTGTAAGAAATACAGCAAAACTGACTTTTCAAATTTCCGTAAGCCACCCTCGGCTGTCGAGCTTTTACCCAAATTTATGACTTTGACCCTTGAAGTGTAGACTTCAATTGATCCCTTCTGAAATTTCGCCAGATGTCGAAGTTTCATTGCATCGCACAGACTTTCATTAGTTCTTCCCTCCCAAAGAATTTCACTCACGTAATACTCGCGGAAAAGGAAGAAAAAGAAGTGAATTCGTTCATTAAGTCCACTTGTTTCCCCCGATTTTCCTTCATCCCCCATCGAAGACAAAACAGAAGAGCACCGCATATAACCTTCGGCTCGAAATAGTCTCTCCCCGCCACCCAAAATCCCATTTGCTCACTTCCAACATTCAGTTATCTTTTCACACATTTGTTAGCGGCAAATTACTTTATGCTCCTTCCACATCTACTCACACATGCAATTGTTTGTGCCTCACGGCGTCGGCACTCCCAGGTTTCCACTTGAGAGAACTCCGAAGCCCAGAAGTCAACTCATCCACATCCACATCCACATCCACATCCAACCAAAGTCTTTGCATCCAACAACTGGAGACTAATTTTCGCAATCTGTTTAACATCTGATATATGGAGAGAGAGAAGAGAGAAGAGAAAGGAGTGAAGAGAGGATGAACGGAAGGAGGAGAAAGTCCCAAAACAATGGCCATTTTATACTTACTGGTTGTCTCGTAAAAGACAAAGAAGAACCCCGATGAAATCTCGGCATCATCCAACACATTGATGTAGTCAAAGGATTGTTTGTGTAACACATCCTCACCAGGATGCAGCCGACTTTCTCAGATCCATCCGTGAACAAAGGCTGACTACGCGGAGTAGAGTAACACATGTGAGCTGCATGGAGCGTTCTCGGGAAAGCACTTGAGTCATTCAAATGTTTACTCGAGGATGAGCGGCGGAAGCGACTCTTCTCTATCCCGAGTTCCGAGCCCGCGCCCAGCTGGCAACACATGTGAGCGACCTTCGCTGTGGCTCATTGCTTGACTTTCACACTCAATTAAATCAGTACCGACTCTACAGCGTCGGTGCTGCTATCGGTTCCGACGCTGGCACCGAAGCGAAGGAACTGCTGCTGGGAAGGACCTTGAGCGGCAGCGACCGCGGCGGCGGCGGCAACATGACTCCAAGATTTTCATGAAAAAGCCAGCCAGCGGAGAGACACACACACGTGGCCGCCAGAAGCCAGGGATTGCTAAATCCTTGACCTTCAACAATCGGGATTTTCCTCAAGTCTTGTTGTTTCTCTGTGCGATATGTTGAGAAAGATGCTGAGATTTTGAAATGCTAATTCAGGATGTCAGTCGGTAGACGGCGACCTGAAATAGACTTCTTCCGCTACGAATGGTCATCCATCCGTCCATCCGTCCATCCGTCCGTCCGTCCGCCTACCATGTGTGGCACACCATCGCCCGACCACGGACCGGCTTCATTGATGGGAACGAATAACGCATTTCTGGAATTTCTCAAATATATCCGTCCATCCATCCATTCATGCAGGCATATTTGCGAAAATCCACGGCCGGTCTTCCCATCGCATTCGGTCGGATGGTCGGATCTAGGCAACCCCTGCGCCAGATGTTCCGCCAACCGCGCATATGGGAACATTGAATGGCTCTTTGATGCTTCTTTGTTCTTCGCTGGATGTGGGAAATCTGTGGAAACATGTGTGAGCGCAACGTTCAAATGACGCTCGAAATTCCAGAAAAAATGTTTACTTAAGTAGAAATTTATGTAGGGCGCTAACTTGTGATGGTTGTCGTGGTATGAATGATGAAATCAGAGAATCTGTGAATGAGAAATTAATCAAATTGATGTTAAAGTCTGAACTAATTGATGTTAATATATTAGAAATAAATTTTTCAAGGTGGATTCGTAATAATTAGAAGTTGCTATATCTAGAAAATCAAATCGTCTCAATAGCATTTTTAACTGAGGTCTTGAACTTGAAAAGCATTTTTAACTGAGGTCTTGAACTTGCGATACATTGTACACAGTTATAAAGTTCAGAATCATTTTCCACTACTAATATTTGAAAATTATTACCGAAAATCGTATACTGAAGTTTCGGTACATTATATCATAATTGCAATTAATAACTCTACGTTGAAGTGCAAATATCTCTTAATATTTCCTGCATTGATGTCTTCGAATCATTTTGGAAGTCTTAATTACGACTTCAAATATCTCCCAATCATTTAAACGTCTTGAAATCCTCTCCGGATGAAGGTGTCTCGAATTCGGTATCGAAATTTAATGTGGAAATCATTTTAGAAACGTTCCTCCAACTCGTTTATCTCGGGATCAATCAAAAAACATTTAGAAAGTCTGTGATGGTCAAAATATGGTAATTTTGGAAATAATTTCTTGGAATTCAAATAGTTTTTCATCAGTTTTGGAAGTTGTGTTTCAAAACAAGTCATATTTTAAGTAATATTTTTAAAGAATTCTAAAAAATCACATTTTGGATTCAAAATACTTATCGAAACCATTTTTAATGATTGAATAAATCGATATAATATATATTATATTTGATTAGTTATTTTTATATAGTTTATTATTTATTTTAATATAGTTTCCTGAAAATTATGAAAATTCTTCTGAGTAGAGAATTTACGGTATAATTTTCGAACACATCACATCTTGGCCTTCAGAATTAATCGCGCAAAATATCTCTGAATCAGTTTTGAAAATTATCGCAAAGAATTTACCAGAATTTGGACGAAATTTAGCCAACTCTATCCTTATTTTAATACTTTCTAACCGCAGACATCGATTAGTAGGAACAAAAATTAGCTACCTCAGTTGTGGGAAGATCTGCGCTGACCCATCCATCGATCGGTTCATCGATCGACTGATCCTGTTGGTAAAAAATACCCCAGGGACATAAATGAATTTAGTTGCCAGTGCAAACACGCTGCGTAACGAACAACGCCACACATGCAACACGCAGCGTGAACAAATCCAGATCGGTTCACCGTTTCACAGGCCGCCAGCGTTTCATAGTCAAGTGGCTGGCCGATCATTACGGCCAGCGAAACTTCAATTAAATCGTTTTATAGCCCGAAACGCCCGCATTCGAAATTCGACTGCCAGGCGGCAACGTGACAGCCTCGAGGAGTGCAATCAAGAATCGATCCATCCATCCATCCAACCATCCATCCAACCATCCATCCAACCATCCATCCATTCATTCGTTCGCAGCACGATCGCATGTGACCGCTGCTGCTGTCGAATGCAACCGCTCATTAGCTATCGAATCACAATTAGAATCAAAGTATTTCCGAACTGCTACCTCCTAATTTTGGCCCAACGTCAGCGCAATTATTTATGCAAAACTCTGGACGGACGAACAGACAGACGAACCCGCCTGATTGTTCCAGATCAGTCTAATTATTGTGCAATCAAAGGCATTTTTTTGCGTCCTGCGCCCACTTAAGGCGGCAGCGTTGGTGTTGCGTTCCATCGAAATCCGATATTCCTCGGTCTTGACACGCAATCGTCGCTCGTAGTGCGTTTCTCCGTAGACAGCGCTTTGCTCCCACTTGACTCTCGGTCTTCGGATCGAAGTTTGGACTCGGAATGTGCACTCGCACCGGCAGCGATTTCCCACGATTAGTTCGGCGCTGTGAAAGCCGCACAAGACACCATAAAACACCCCCAAGCTTTTCGTCCTTTCCTTGTTGTTGTTCTGGGTTCTTTAACTCGACCGGTAGCGATCGCTACTGTCGATTTTCCTCTTACTTCCAGAACCTTGTCGGGCAACCGTCTTGTATCTGGTGCATTTGATTGCGCCTGCGGTGACCTGTTGCGCCGGTGCGGTGCTGCTTTTCTCTGTCCCGATCGTCGTACTGTAGATCTGTTAATGCGAATATCGAGATCGCCGGGGGCGTTCGATCGACGGAGTTTCGCAAGCTTGATGGCAGCTGCTACTGTTGTGATCCGAGAGATACTTTTTGGCCCTCGGACAGTTTGAAACTGGTGTTTGTCAGTCTGAAACTGAGAAGGTCGTCAAAGAGTTACGATCGTCTTTTTATATCGTGGGAGAGTTTTGAAGTGCATGTGTTAATCTTCTTGTCCACCCCTGCGATGCAGTCATTATTGCTCTATTTTTTGTCGGTATGTTGGAGCTCAACTTCATTAACTTCAATAGTTTCGATCTTTCAGATCGTTTTTAGTCATTTGGGTTTCACATGTGGATCTTTAAACGAGAATACCATTCTAGGGGTTCATTCGGCTAGAGAGTCACTGTAAAGACCTCCTCTAACTTTAAACTTGTATCTCGATCATCATAAACCATCGACATGTGCGACAGCCACACTCTCTAGCATGGGGTACCCTAGCTGTCACTTTCACGCCCTTGTAGTGTGGTTATCATAAAGTGTGAAATGATCTATGAAGTCTATTTAAATCAACTAAATTAGCTGCTTCAATGACATACTCCACTTGTAGTTTGTCCTGAGAGATTGGAGTTGTGGAGATTTTTGTTACGAGTGATATACGTGGCCTTTGAGACGAAATTCAGAAAATTCAGAAAGGTGAAGTCCTTTTTACGCATCATTGAACGCTGAAAAAGCAGCGTACGAGTCCCACAAGATTTCACACATTACTCGCTGTACATCCTACCTTACTCGTTAGTTGCTAGTTATTCGTTATACGCTGCATGTTACTCGTTGTACGTGGCAGTCCTTCTAATTTCAGCTGAATAAACTGAAAAGTTCATTTCAAGAATTTCAAGGATACCCTAAAAATAACCGCTTCGCACTTTACAGAATTTTTTCGAACTAATTTTAAGTGGCCACTCGTTAAATTCTTGAGGTCTGAATTTTAATTCGTTAATCCTTTTCGAACGTGATTTATTATCGCCTTCACTTTATTTTTCGTTTCATCCTGTTTGTTTTTCTTTTTCAAGCCTCTCTTTTGGCCTTTTAAGGATTAACACGTTTTAATTTTTTCCACCGGCTGTGAAGTGTCGCGGTTCGTTCGATTGGCTTGGAAGTCGTTGGTTATACGAAGGCGTCTAACTAACCCGCCTCAGTCTGGACTCGGCTGCTCGGTGTTGGATTAAGTGTTCCTTCGTCGTCCGTAATTGGAATTCAATAGCTGGGCCGCCGTTGCCGCCGACAGCCGCCAAACGTTGTGTGTTAATGACGTTTCGTCGGCTGATTTGTTCACAAAACGTGAACGTCTTGTTATCATCAGGAATCCCAACACCAACACAACAGCAACAACGTGGACACCGATCCCTCGGACGTTTTTAGCGTTCTTTGTTGTCGCCTCGTTTTTCAAAATCCTTTTAAGGTTTCCACTTACTGGGATTTCCTTTCGCTCGTCTTTTTAGGTTTCAGCTTTTGATTTAATTTATATTGTACTTCTTTTTAAGCAGATTTCATTTTTGAATCTGCGGGGTTTCGATTTCTTTTTAAATTCTTTGATCGCAGGTGTATATTTAGGAGGACATTATGATTTTTTATGTTGGCCTTCTGATGACTTTGATATGCAAGATCAGAGTGGAGAAACAAATTGAACAGATTTGACAGTTGATTGGTTACTCCAGCTGAATTTTACGGTTGGTCATTGCGATGCTCTACCTGATGTCCTTGCTGTTGTTGTTGTTGTTGCTAGCCTTCTTACTTACTCCTCCTTACTGATGTCATAAAAATAAAGGTATTTTTTCCTTACACTTTATTTTATTTATTTCTATTTTATGCACATTCAATTCCTTGTTTTATTCTCAATATTGCAATTGTATTTGTTGCCGTTGTTGTTGTTGTTGTTGTTGTTCTTGTTATAGCTTCTTGTTCTTGTTGTTGTTGTTGTTGTTGTTGTTTCCTGTAGTCCCCAGACAACATAAAGTTGGCCCAGAGTTCATTAGCATGGCGCCAGTGGCTCAGTTGGTGTTACTTTCGCAAAAACAATACAGAAAAATATTGCTGTGAGGAATGTTGTTCTTGTTTTTGTTGCCATCCCAGTGTCATTTCATTGTTTCCCTCAAAAGGTTTTCCCTCTGGTTACATCCTTCCTTCCCTCCTTCCTTCCCTTTCTGCTTTCCTTTTTGCGATACTCTATGAATGCCGTCGACAGGCGACGACAACTACCAGCCAGCCAACCAGCAGGCAACGTCGACAGCATGTTGTTGACAATAAATCATTTTTGTCATTTTCCAACGTATTGCCATTTTATTACTTTAAATATTTTGGCTAGTAAGTGAATTAAATTGAATAAAAAAAAATGGTAAAGTGTGCAAATTTTTCTTGTTTTTCAGGAAAGAGAGTTTTGAGAATGAATAAACGCGCTTATATAATTCATATTTCACGACTCAATCTGATTGTTAGGCGGAGGACACATTAAAAAGGATGTAGAGGGAAAAAATCCCCTAGTTTATGCTTACCGAACAGAGAAATTTCTATCAAAATCGGTGAAGTGCTTGTCAAGTTATTCCGCTTTTAATATACTAAAACGATCACCGTCCAGATCGCTCTGCTTTTGCTTTAGTTTCAGGCGAAAATAGAGTTTGAGGCGAAAGGATTGACAGAGTTATAGATTTTCTGCTGCTCCCCTGCCAAAATCTGATCCATTACTTTGTCCTTCGATACTTTTTAACCCGACAATCTTATTGATCGAGACATAATAAAAGCTTTCGAATTTTTGCGAACCATGAACGACGATATACTCTGCGCGATGGTAGACGCAACAATTCAACTCATCCTGCTTGAGGATCAACTGAGGATCAGCTGCTGCGGGCAGGTAAATTTAAAATAATAAATTCCAAAATTCATGAACCATTAAAAGGCAATTGAAACGTGTTCACAAAAGCTTGGCTCGGCTCTCTGGTCTGCCTTCATTTTTCTCGAAGCCATTAACGAAATTTCAAAAATGTGTCCTCAGCTCGATGAGGGTCCCCCGAGCGACATGACGGTGCGCTGAGGGCCACAAAGCGGAGCAGTGCGGCGGACCATCGATCGAAGCACCTGACAAACGTGACCGCACGCAGCAGTTATTAATTTTTGGGAAGAATTCCTGCCTCACGGCCGGCCGCCAGCAAGGGGACGGACAGACAGAGCGGCAGTTAAACTGGCAGGAAGCCGAGAGGACAGGTTGTGGCAGCACAGCATGTAAATGCTGAGCAGCTTTTCGAAGATAAAGAGACTCACCTTCAGACGGATGGACGGTTGGACGGAGGGACGGACGGAGGGACGGACGGAGGGACTCTGCAGGCAGACACACGATAGCCGCCGAGCCCCAGTCAAGGCAAATTAAATGCAGGCACCACCTGAGCCCCGCCGAGATCGAGAAGATGAAGTGAAGAAGGAAGGATGGAGGTACGAAAGAAGAATGAATTTTTGTCAACACGCAAATTCAACGCCGTTGACACTGCCGCCGCTGCTGCTGCTGCTGCTGTCCTCTGCCGCACTCCACTCCCCCCTTGGCCAGCATGATCACCATCGACACACGGACGCCAGTGCTGCAGGTTTCGATGCGGCCTGCGGCCTGCGGCATGTGTTGCCAGCGACAAATGTGTTGTCAAAACGCATCTGGTAGCTGAGCGCGCCAAACAGCCGGGACCGTCGAGCCCGATTGGCCGCCGCCGCCGTTGCCTCTGCTGTCGCGGTGGTGCGTTCATTCCAATCAACCTGCTGTGGTCGCGCGGCAGCCGTTGCTGTGCCACTTCACTCGGAACTCGTTTCGTGGAGGCAACTTTGTGGCCGACTTTTCCACATGACCACAACTTGTCTGGGCGACGGTGGTCGCGTTGTTGCCCCGTTGAACGGTGGACGTTGAGGTGGACGGCGCTGCTGGCGACTGTGCCGACTGTGCCGACGCCAAGGTGTTGATAATGCTGATCGACGCTGGACACTGCAGTTTTGGTGCAATCGTGCGTCGCCGATCCTCGTTGTAATTTGCATTTACATGGCTCGCTTGATTGTTTTAATTGTGGCTGCAAAAATATTCCCAATTTATGCTCCGCTACTGGATTAAGCTGCGCATTAAAGAGAATTTTTTTCATTTCGTATTATATAAATTAGGAATTAAAAATTGCTGTGAGGTCCTCTGAGTGTCCTTGTTGCCTACTATCGCACTCCCTCGGAGGAGGTTCATTAAGAATGCAAAATCATTTTAATTTCTCTTCTGTACACAAAGTTGACAGATCGCTACGGAGCGACAGAGTAGTCGAGAGTAGAGACCCTTGAAATCCCATGAAATACGTTTCGGGACTTCGTTGAGCTCGTAAGATATCACAAGATGCATTTAAATCCTTTGGAAACAAGTTTCAAGACAATGATTTTCTTTAGAAGTGCGCGAGTCCTTCGTGTGAGCCGTTCATATGTTGATCCCATGGTTTTTGAGGCCTTTCACAGCCCTACAGACCCATATAAAATGCAGTTTATTTCCCTCCCAAATCTGTAGTTAATTAATGATGTCCGCTCAAAGTAGGTACTCCACTCTCCCCTCTCCCAGAGGGGGTGACTGGCCCTCTCTTTTCCGCTAAACGGTTGACTTAATCCATCCCAAAGCTCGGCTCACTGGGACGGCCAATTCTTGCGCCATCTTATTGGCGGCAGTCAAGATATTATTTCCGCTAATTGGCAACCCAGTTGTTGCCATTTGTTTTCGTCGTTACAACGCTGGGCAGTCGCTGCCTACCGGACGACCGCTGGCCGCGGTGGCGATAAATAAAACACCTCCGACCTCCGCTTGCTCGATCTTTCGCTGGTACGATCCTCAGTTTCCCCGACGACTCCCTGATCTTCCTTCTCCTCGCTGATCTTCCTTCTCCTCGCTGAGGAAATGAAGAAGCGATCCTCTCGGTCCAACTTCTACCTGAACTTCGGTGTCCGGCTGAGTTTCAAATCTGGCTGCTGAGATTTCAAAGCAACCAGACGAAGACGCGGCGATCGGCGATGCTCCTGCTGTGGCTGTGGCGCCAGTTGGGAAAAAAATTAGCCAAGAAACCACCTTCGCCAGCCACTTTTCTCGGAGTAGCTGAGCCACGCCGCCAGAGGATTACTCACAACTCAGACTGGACTCACAAATTCAGCGTGCGGATCGATTCTGAGAAGCCGCTGGCAGTGCCGCCGAGGTGTGGCGCTGCCGCTGATCAGGTGAAGTGAGTGCGTTTTCGTGTACCGATCGCATGCGTGCCGCGCCGCACACACCAGGCAGCGTTAAGAGGAACTCAGCGAAGAGAAAGGATTGCGAGGCGTATGAAGTGCAAGGAGCGGCAACTCGAAGGACGGACGGCCGGACGCACCGGTTTACGATCTCGATAGGTGGGCTGATTTATGTGTTACAGAACGCGTATCTACTGTGGTAAAAATTTCACTGCACTACAATTTCCTACCACATTTCTTCTCGAAACTTACGCAGAAGTCTTTATTTTCAGTGCGATAGTGATAAAATCAGAGATCTTTTAAATTTAAAACAATAACTGAGATTAAGAAGAGAACGTAACACATTGATATCGCAAAACTCTGACTGATTGCAGGTGTTTCGAGCGAAAAACTAACGCGAATAAAACAAAAACCATCTGGATGGCGGCACCAACATCCCCTGAAAAAAGTTACCCTCACTTATCTGGGTCAATCGGAAACCTACGGTCACGGACGAGAGCTGCAAATCAACTCCACAGCCACCTGACCCCATTGACAGTAACAGTGACTACCTGCGCCAGATGCCGTCGAAATGACTCAGCCGAAGGACCGCGCAACCGGCCAGGACTCACCCGGCCCCGGCCAGGGGAAGCAATTAGAGTGCAGCGGCGTGTGGACGGATGGCGGAAGGATACGTGGCTGGCCTTGACACCAGGGCAGCCTATATGAATTTCTATTATCGTAACAACCTGTTCAGGCAGCCTGCCAACCGTGCGTCGGTTGCCCGCTCGCCTGTCTACCCGCTCGCACTTGTGCCTCGAATGTTCCCGAGGGTAGAAGGGTCTTGGGGGATTCCATCCCTACGTGAAAGACGGCACCAACAATCCCTCTGCTTCGGTGTAGCTGCTGCTGCTGCTGCTGCTTTCCTGCTTTCTGTTTGTCTTTTCTTTTGTGTTGCCTCAGGTGTTTCATGTTCGTGTTTCAACTACGTTGCAGCTGAAAAACGGTCGGGTTGGCGACCGGCCGCCTTTTCTGGAACGTCGCGCACGTTAAGAGTTCCGTATTCCTCGGGTCGTCGCCATCATCCCGGCGAACAAACGTCGTCGCCAACATCTGAGCCGTGCAGAGGCTCAGCGACTCGGGTGCGGTCGGCGGTCGGCGGTCGGTGTGGCCCGCCGACCTAAATAAATAAATAAACACTCCGCACTCCGGGAGAGTCCGGACCGTCAGCGGATTGCTCGTACTTTGCGTAAGAATTGTTTTGGAACACACGGAGGATCCTTGCGGCTGCACATGTTTTCGCCGCACGTTGTAGTTGAAGCGTTAAATGGATTCAACGGGAATCACGTTGCTGTTTCGCGGATGCTGCATGTGATGCGGTTGGGTAACCGATTGCCGGAGTGGTTGGCCCAGCAACCCCAACGAAAGCAATCGAGTTGAGGTCCTGGATTAAGTGACGTAGAGTTGTTGTGTTGCGTGTGCCACCCGAAATTCTTACGAACGAGAGCAAAGATGTGATTAAAATGCGACACGAGGATGCATCACGAGGTTGTGGAGTGTAGGGCACGAGGGAAATCGGGGCGAGAGGGGAGTTAATTAGGCAATTTAATTGTAGAATCGCCAGCCCTAACTTAATCAGGCCCATTAAAATGGCTTAAGATTGTGGAAATTATGGCAGAAAAAAAATGTATTATAAATTACTAGTTTTTAATTAAGTAATTTTTTACCTATTTCGAATATTGATCACAATAATTATACATTCATTCAGTAATTTAGTAATTTTAATGTTTTATTTATTCGCACTCAAATTAAATCAATTGATTTTTATTAATCGCAAGATGTGAGATAAAATTGAAAACTAACGTGACTTCCTCGTTTCTTGCAGCGGTTTTATCTCGCATCGACTGATAAATGAAGTCGTAAAGTCGCCGCCAACACGCGATTGCCAGCCACTGACTGACTGAGTTGTTGATAAATTAATCGCTCCGCTCGGCTGACGGTTTGGCGCGCACGCTACCAGCAGCATAACTGACGCGACATTCGGCTAACAAAGATGAGAACGATGTAATCACAACAACAACAACAACAACAACAGCAACAGCAACAGCAACAACGACAGCAACAACGACAGCAACACTCACAGCTGTTTGCAATATCAATTGTTGGCGCAACGCAAACAGCTGACTGGCGGGCGGCTGGCGGCTGCTTATCGCGAACGTGTTGGCGATCGTGTTGTGATGATGATGTTGGCGGTAGCTGGTGACGACTCATCATCAGCGCCACCTACTCAACGACGGGGCGGGGGCGTGGAAGCGGGTGGAGGGGAAGAACACAAATTCTGCTGCTGCCAACACTGTAAACACGATCGCAACTGGGAAATGAGACGACAGTTTTGGATGCAAACAGTAGACATCAAACATTTACGTGCTGTGCGCTGACAGATACAAATTGAGCGACATTATTGACATCCTGGAAACACAAGAATTTTGTTTGCTAGCCAGAAAAGTGTATCATGAACGGACCAACTCAGTAAGACGAGAAGAAAAACACTCACAGGTGGGAGGAAATGAATTGGAGGTGCGATTCTATTATGTGTTACGTAAACTGGGGCCACTAAAACTGAGACCACAAAAAACACCGATTAGTTGTTCAAGTCAAAGTCAAGTTATAAGGGGAAAAAAGTTCCCTTCTCACTTCGTCAATTATAATTTTACACCTGCTGCCAGGTCGCCGCCGTCACATGATCATCTCATTAGAGGCGCAATAAAACGCGCGACTAATTAAATGCGAAATAATTGTTTGATCACGATTGCGGCTGCAGCAGTCAGTCAGGCGAGCGACACCGACTTTGGTTGTTGGAACTCGTATCGGTCGTGTTACGCGCGATCGACATCCAGCAATTAGCATCCGCTACAGATGCGAACATGGCTAAAAATAGTCGCTGCGATCGAGCGAATGCTTATTTTCGGAATGCAGTGGAGAATTCCATCTCTCAAATAGTGGAAATAATCAAATTCAGATGGAATTTTTCGCATTAACAAAGTGCTGTTAATTTGTTAGAAATGATTTCCGCGTAAACACTTAAAAGTAATCAAATTTGAATACGTTTTGGGCGACAACTTCAGGCCGCTTTGACGACGGATCGCTTGACCGATAGCAGAGCTGAGATCGTTTTATGGAGACGAAGTCACGCTTCTTCTTTCTGTCGTGTTTCCCTTCTGTTTTTTCGATTAGCAAATTCTATTTTAGAAAAATAGCTAATAGAAAATCGCGTTAAATTTATTCGTAACTTAATCAGAATTTCCTTAAATGTTCGTGGTATTTAAAAAAAAATTAGTTGCAGGTGCAACTTCTGACTTTTTACCTGCTTACAGGGGAACAATTTGTTGCTCAACCTGAAGAAATCCTGAAATGGCTGAAACTGCTGCAAGGAACGTTCACGAACTTTTTTAAAGGACATTCTAAGACAAGCAGAATATTCACCGATATTCACCCCCTTTCTTGCCGCTTAAAAGACGGTGAAGAGAATCTTGCTTGCAATTCTATTTCATGGTCATGAAATGAAATTCCTTCATAATTTGATTTGTTAATAAACTCAATTTGCTAAAAATCACCGCCTTCAACTGCGTTTTAAAGTAATCGAAACTCTGTAGTAGTTAACTGGAGGTCTTGGGGACTCGATATCTTATCTCTCACTTAATATTTTCAATGATTGAATCAACTTGTACGATAAGGTCACGCGGCATTACGAAATTTGAAGACAGATGTGCAGTATTGTTTCGTAAACAAAAGTTATCTCTATTTTGTTAAATAAATCACAGGAATAACAACGGGCAACGAGTACACATGCCCTCAAAAGTAAGACGACGAAATGCACACTTGAAAGGCTTGCGTGATAACTTTTTATTATCTTCGAAAAAAATTTAATCAATTTAATCAAATTTAATCAAAATTAAAGTCAAGTTCAAAAGCAACGAGCGACTGAAATACCCAAAATATCTGGTTAAAGAGGGCGTGGTTACAGAAGGCGGGGTCTAAGAACTTATTATTTTTCGATTTTCACTGATTGATTATGTATTCATCGACTAATTATCGATTATTATCGATTTGTTACTATGAGAGTGATTAACGTTATTATTTGGAACTTCTTAATATTCGATTACAATTAATTTATCGACTTTTATTTTTATAATCGATTATTAGTTATCATCGTTTATTAGTTTGATCGATTATCGTCGATTATTAGTTTGATCATTTTTCGATGATTTTATTCATAGATTTTTCGCATTTATCGATTTTTTTACGTACGATGTATCGATTAATTTATAATATTAACCGATATTTTGTAGTATTCTATTTTATTACTATAGCTTTGTTTTTTTGCAAAATTTCAGAAATTGGAAATTATCGATATTTTTTTATTTAATCGAGATTTCTGATTCTTTGTTTTTAATCGATTTCTTATTAAACTTCCGCTTTATTACTAAAATTTGCGTATTCCAGTGCTGGCGTTATTTTTCTGTTGTTCACAAAAATGTCGCCAAGCGTACATCGACGACTCACAAACTCCGTACTTGGCACTCGCCGATGACATTCCAGTACGAGTGACGCCACCGCTGCGTGCATAACCAGAACGAACACGCAAACATTTGCACACACACGCGTCATCCCTGCTTGAAGCTCGCTCATGCATGCGACGGCGGATTACTTATTGCTGACGTTTAAACTGGCGCAGGGGAGGGAAACCCACGGGCGGATTCACTGGGCGCACTCAGCACGTCTGCCTACGCAGAGTAGACCGGCAACAAGAGAGCGACCGGCAACAAGAGAGCGACCGGCAACAAGAGAGCGACCGGCAACAAGAGAGCGACCCGCAACTGGCGACGGGTGAGAACAGCGAACTGATTAACTTAACTGACTGACTGACAAACTGGCTGGTTGGTTGACTGACTGACTGACTGGTTGGTTGACTGACTGACTGACTGGTGGGTTGACTGACTGACTGACTGGTTGGTTGACTGCTTGAGTAAGCCAAAGTGATTCTGTGTGCATCTGCACAGATTTTCTTACTTCTCCAGATGCAAATATTTTCCCCCCGATATCTCTGAGAGGTTCACTGGCAACTCATAACGATGGAGCTGACATCAGATTGCCAGCAACAACAACAACAGAGGCCAGCAATTGTCACGGTTGGTGTGGCTGATGCCAGTTGAATGTCGCGATACACATCGAAGTGCGTCGACTGGGTTGATAAAATGAGATTGTCGACTGCTGCGCACCCCGCGTGCCTGGTACAGCAACTGAATGACTGCCTCATTCTCGGGCAGACTGACTCGCTCCTCCCCCACCCCTCTTCGTGGCATCATCTGGAGTTTGGTCTCCAGACCAAAGCAGCTTCCCTTGCATCTGGTTTGGTCTGCTGCGCTCAACCGAGCCATGAATTGGGTACCGAATTCATTTTCCTCGCCGCATTCGTTTTACTTTATGAGTTCGAACACGCACGTCGTTTGCCATCCATCCCACCTCGCCCCCCTCCATAGCATCCCGCTCGGTCCCTCGATCTCATTCCACGCAGTCAGCTCACAACCCATTCGCACCATGCGGCATCAAAGTATTTTATAGTCCACTTGATTTCAGCTGAGATTCACTTCTCAACGCAGTTGGTGGCGTCAACAGCGACTTCGCTTGGGTTCCCTTGGTCGTTTCTGGTGACTTATGGGGTTAGCTGTGCCGCGTTCAGGTATAGATTCAGATTTTATGGCGGGGGAACCAAGTTTTTCACGACCACGTCGTGCCGGGTTGAGTTCAGTCAGCACGAAGTAAAGGTGGGTCGTATGAAGCTAAATTGGTACACCTGGTTGTACAACCTTTGCATGTTGCAGTAGCAGGGTGAGAAGAGTTAATAAAAATGGCTCGGCGAAGATCTTGATGGTGTCGACGATACGGTTGCGACGGAATATCGGCGACGTTGCACTGATTTTGCATACCTCTGATGCTGCCGTTGTTCACGACTTGATGGCGAGCATCTCTATCTGATGGATACAACAAGTAGGTCCTCGTCCTCGTCGTCGCTAACGAGTTTGCGGCACACAAAGTCGAGTCTTTAAAAATGTATCGCGTCTTCCAGTTGAGTCTGCTGTTGCTACGTTTTATTAGGTACGCGCATGGAGAAACTGGTTGGCGAACTTGGCAAATCTTCACACGTCGTCACGTGCTGTTGCTATAAACGTCCGACAATCAGTCAACCAGTTGGTCAACCAGTCAACCAATTAGCCAACCAGTTTACCAGTCCGTCAACTATTCAGTGAACTGGCCAAACCATCCGATATTTAAACGATTCCGGAAACGAACAGACAACCAACAAAGCGAGCAACAAATCAAGCAACGGGTTGGCAAACACGTTAACTAATTAAGTCATAGTTAGTCAAATAGCTAGAGAATCAGACCGCCAATTAACTGGTCAGGCAGTTGATCGCAAGGTTGGTCAGTCATGCAGTCCTATTTGGAAGTTTGATTGCCTGGCTGACTTACTGGTGGATTCACTGAAAGTCAAATCGGCAAATCTACTAACTGATTATTAGACTGGTAGTAGTGACTGAATGGTTGACTGAGTGGTTGACTGAATAGTCCACTGAACGGTTGACTGAATGCTTGACTGAATGTTTGACTGAATGTTTGACTGAGTGTTTGATCAAATAGTGGACAGAGTTGGTCGAATGATCGGTAGACTCACTTTATCGGGTTTTCGACCAACTGATCAACTGAATGATTAGCAGACTCACGGATCGACTGAATGATTGACTGACTTAAAGCGTACCATAGTGTGACTGATTGATTGATTGGTTGTCTGATTGAGTGTGTAACAGATTAACTAGTTAATCATCAATCAGATTAACTAGTTAAGAATCAATCATGCAGGATTGACTAATGGCTTGATTAACTTAATGATTCTCTACTTCTTCGATTAACTGATTGATTTACAGACTAGTTAAATATCTAGTTGATAAACTGGTTGACCGACTAAGTGAATAGCAGAAGACCACCGTGGTAACGACCACCACCAAGCAGTGATAACGACCACCACCGCAACCATCATCACCATCAACGCAATCACATCAGCAACCATCACCACTAAAACAACCATCATCGCCATCATAGAAACAACGACGACAGTATCGGCAGTAGCAGCAATAAAACATCAATATCAACAACAATAACCGCAACAGCAACAACAAAAGCAACAACAATCAATATCGGTAGCAACAACAGCAAGAACAACTGCGCCACCAGTTTCGCATGAATTAAATCGATTTGCATAACATGAATGAGGTTTAATCAGGCGCGCCCTGCAATCCCACCGTCGGCCGGGTGAAAAACGTTCCCCGGTTGGCTTGTACCGAATGCGGTGGCCGCCAAAGATGGCCAAAAACCACATGCGCCGGCATGTCGACTGCTTATTTTATTGCAGCAGATTTATTTCAGTTCGTCTGAGGCTAATTTATGCGGTGAAACAATGGAAACTAAAAGCGTCCGAAATTCGAAATCCTTCTGCGGTCCACCGCTGGTCCATTGTTGGTTGGACTTTTTAGAGTTTTTGTGCGCTTTGTTGGCACCGATGATTATGTTGGGTGTGAAGTGCTGGCTGATGGTAGCAACATATCGGTGCTCGCCAGCCGGTCGGTCATCATCAATCAACTGTTCAGGCTTTGATACCCAATTGGGTGGGGGGGGGGTGAAATGGGACGTTGGGAGATTTGGAACTGGCACGGTCCACAATAGCGTCTTGATTCGGGGCTCGTCATGGAGCTGCCGGTGCGGTGCGAATAATAAATGCAAAACGTCAACCGCAGCGACTCGGATGACCGCATCCGAGTCTTCGTGGACCACAAGTTGGTCCACGTTCTCCACACACTGAATTGTTCAGTCTCTACAAGATCTCTGCCGTGATAAGCAACTTGTTTCGAGTGATTTATGGGGACTCAGCGTCCAGCTCATTTGGCCGCTTTATAATCTCTGCGTTGGCTTTGCTTTTCATTCGTTCCGATTTATGAGTTCCGAATTTCTATACTCTTCATAAAAACCAAATATTTTGGTTTTGTGTTAATTATTTCCACTGAGAACTAATAAGTTGTCAAAAATGAAAATTAAAAAGTTGCAAGTTTATGAATTTTTCTAGAATTTTGATATTTTCTTGATAAATTCATCGCGAGAATCGAAATTATAGAAAACAATTTACTCTGCCACAGTTTTTGAAAATGTATTGGAAAACTGATATCGATATATATCGATAAACCAAGTACATTTATCGATAAATAAAATATTGAAAAATTAAATATTCAAAGAAATTATTTATCCACAGATTCTTAGCATTTATCGGAAACTGGAAGACGTTTGTTATCGATAAATCAAAACGAACGATGAAATACACTAAAAATTCGTACGGGAAATTGAAACATTTATCGGAAGTCATTATTTTGCTTCCTCCTTTCATAAATTCTTAAAATTTAATCGATAAATCGGCAGTAAAATTTATCGATTACTGAAAATATCGATAAATTCTTCTAAATGCTAATTTAAACATATATTAAAATTAGCAAAATTATTTCTAAAAATCATCGCAAAATCGAAACCCTCAAATTTATCGATACTTCAAAACTATAGATGAAATATAACTTTGAAATTATTAAATATGCATCGGAAATTTAAAAACTTATCAGAAGTTCGTCCTCCTGTCTCTTCACTTTCGCAAAATTTTGTCGATAAATCGATGTCAATTAATTTTTAGTTAAGTTTAAGTTTCGTTTTGAGTTTATATCGATAAATCAAAATTATCGCAGTACCAGTGAGTGGAAAATTCACATTCACCCGTGCAATCGCTGCACACACACACACACACACACACACGCGCACACACACACACACACACTTGAAACAATTGAAGAAGCTCAACTCCACCACTCATGAAACATTTTGAAGGGGCACTCAGAACGATATTTCCGGTTCCGGCCGGCTGGCGAGTGCAAAAACCACATCCTTCGCCACTCGTGCGACAAAAAGTTCAGCGTTTTCAACGAAGTCAAAGCTGAGCTGATGCAGTGTTGCGGCCGCCCACCCGCCACCACCAACAGCTGGCCGAGTGGCGAGTGACGAGTGGCGAGTGGCGAGTGGCGACCAGCAGCGGGCAGCCGGCAGCCGGCAGCCGGCAGTCGGCAGTCGGCACACTCGGACCCGCTTTTTGCTCGAAATCGAAATCAGCAGAAGTGTTCGCAGCAGCGCCTGCGAAAACATAAAAAACGTGATTTGCATGATGGCGGAGGATAAGGAAAAAAGGCGTGGAAAACACAAATAAGCAATCGAGCAGCGGCGACAACAACAAAACCAACCAACAGCAAAAAAAGGGGGAAAAAAACAGTCGAATGGCAGCCGGCAGCAGTGGCAATCGCGCAGTCAGTCCTGCGAGCTGCGTTCGAACGGCGCGCGATTGCATCTCATAAATTGGCAACCGCTGGGCGCTCTGAAGAGCGAACGCAAAACGAGACGAAAAAGTCAAGTAAAACGCGCAACAAAAGCCTCCGACGACGCAGATACTTGACGACGAGGAGTGCGTCGCCAGCAGAAAATGTGCGCACGAGCAACAACATGAAAGAAAAGAAAGGAACTCTTCAGCGTCTCACTAACACGCGCCTCCTTCCCTCCCCCGCTCCAGGCGACCGCCTTCGATGGCCACCGCGTGGCTGAGCGGCATGCGTGTCCTTCGCCGGCTGAGTTGCGTTGAATTGGCTTGCGTTTCATGGCGTTGCGTTGCGTTGCGTTGCGCTGCCCTGCTCTGCGTTGAATTTCTTTTTGTCTTCCTCCGCGCAATTCCATTCAATTCAATTCAATTTCACTTCAGTTCATTGCTTACACTGACCCTCGGCGCCGCGCTCAATGCCCACTGCGACGCACACCGGGCCGCCCTCTTCACCGCCGTCGCGCACACAAATGACACTCAAGAATGCAGCGCGCCGAACACGTGCACCCGCGTGTGCCGACCGCCAACCACCGCCACGGTGCGGCGCACGGTTGCCACAGCATTGCAGTTCTCCCCCCTCCCCCTCCCGCTACTCACACTCCAGCTTGTTGTTGCTTCGGATTGAGGCGCCAACGCGTTCGCATTTTCATCGCGCAGGACGGGACACACGGGGTTCCACAGCACGCTAACGACGACGGACGCTTGCTGACCGAAGAAGACCCAGCGGGGAAAGCAAATGCGTCGCCGCCGTCGCCGCCGTCAACAACATCTGCGGTGACCATCATGCAAACGATGCACCGTCGCGCTGCTGAAGACGTCGCGACGCGGCGGACAATCGTGCCGCACACAACACAGCAGTCGAAGTAATTGTGCGACGGCACGGTCAGCGGGCAGCGGGCAGCGGCAACCCTTCTTGTTGGCGTTGTTTGGATTTTGCAGTCGGTGCCACGGGAAGGCGGACGATATCACGTTCCGAACCGCAAATGCAGGAGCAGCGAAGGTGACGCTGGACGAGATTTAAGTAGCTGCCACTGCTGTGTGCAGCCGTGGCAAGCAGAGGGACGCAACGACGTTCGTGCTGCACGTTCGGAGTTCTGCGAGACGCGATTGTTTGGGCGGCAGAAGTCGCCAAATTTTCTAAAAGCAACGCATGAAAAAACAACGCGAATGGAAGTTTGAAAATCCGAAATTATGAAGGATTTAAAATGGAAATTAAAAATATTTATTTGACTTGAATTTTTATTTATTGTATTTATATGAAAAGTGCGGTTTTTTTAGCGTTTTTCAACGTTTATCACTTAATTTTTAACCTCACGACTTCGCTTTACTTTTCCGAAGACGGACCGCTAAATTTAACTGTTGCCTGCCCGCCAGATGGCAACAGATTTCGAGACGCTCGAAAATGCGATAACAAGAAGTCGCCGAGTGAGAAGCAACTCGCGTTATTTATAGCAACCCCTGTGATGGCGCGACGAAATATCACAGCCAGCCTGCGATAAGATAAAACGCAATCGCTCAAAATGTGCGATGAGGATCGTGCGGCAAGAAGAGCTGACCTTTGACCTTTTTCAAATTTACAACACGTACAAACATCAAAAACTTCGCAACGAAATCTTATCTTGCAGGAGAGAAACTAAAAAGGGGAAAGAGAAGCAGAGAAGCAAAGAAGTACAAAACTAGAAAAAAAATCGCATCATCTCATTCCTCATGCGATAGAGAAAAACGTACTCGCATGCGAGTCACATTGGGAGAGGAAATTCATTTCATTCATGAAAATCAAACAACTTGATGGCTGCTTTGAAGAAAGTAGTTGTTGCACCAACAACAAGTAACAACTAACTGAATGATTAATAGCTACAACAACATAGACAACAACAGATAATCTTGCAATTAAAGCCGAAAAATGTTGCATATCAACATTTCGATGATTAAGAAAAAGAGAGAAAGAAAGAGATGGAGTTTAAATTAAAATGTAGTCTGCACCGTTAAAAAAGGCGCCAAGAAAAATCGTAGCAACAACAAACACAACAACAAAAACAAGGCAAATAGTTGTGAAGTAGAAGGCGTCGATTAGCTATTTGAAGAACAACAACAACAACAGCAACAACAACAACAATCACGGCGGCTGCTAGAATAAAAAACACTTGCATGTGTGACAGCAACAACAATAACAAGAACAACAAAAACAACAGTACACGACGATGAAGAAACCCTTTTGCATTACAACAACAGCAACAACAACAATAAGAATAACACGGTGCCAGCAGCAAAACAGCAACAACACAAACCCGATTAGCAACAACAACAACAATGAGACCAACTATTTGTTCGTTGCAACCTCAAACATGTTGGTCGTCTACGGCTGATTTTTTCATTCATCACGTTCTTCAACTTGAGCGTAGGCAGAATTTTTTTCTTACTATTTTTGAGGTTGTGGAAGTCGTGCAAAAATTTACTTTATTTAGTTTTAAGTTTTTAATTCTTTTTAAAATCTTCACTATTAAAAGTTCTCGTTTATGTTATGCCAGAATTTCTGGAATAAATTAGACGACAATTTTATTGGCATCACATGACAAATTTTTGAAAATCTTTTTATTTTACAACTTTTACTTTATAAAAATCGAATATTTTTATAAAAATCGAATATTTTTATAAAGTAAAAAAATCCACAAGCGATTTTTAAAAAGAATTTTCAGTAAAAATCTCAATAATTTCGTTAGTGAAATTTAAAAATTTAAATTTTATATAGCCTAAAATTTTAAAATTTAATTTGGCGTAATCAATTTCAATCACAAATGAAAAACGCAAAACATTTAGTGGAGTCCTACAACCGACTAAATCACGACTATTTGAAAACGACTGCCGCCACTAATTAAAAGATTTTATAAAATGACAATTAGGAAACGCTTAGAAATGTTTTTAGTTATTAGTTGTTATTTTTCGAAACATAGTAATAAATTTTTCCCAGTGATATTTCAATTTAATTTCATTCATTTACTTGCACATTTTTAACATAAACTTATTTTTACAAGGGGAGCTGCAGACCGCTTTCCCGAATCCCCCTCTCAACTCCCTTCATGCGCTCCTGATGTTGATATTTTAGAAGGCGCCAACTAGCATAACAAGCAACGTAGACCTCCGATTTCATTGCAGGATTCCACACGCATGACTTGTGCATTTCGTTCCATTGCCTCGTTTATAGAGAAATAAAAGTGTTGCTGCCGTCATCGTGTTGTCTGCTCCTCTCGTACTCAGTTCGGTATGATGTTCGTGTTGTACTCGTCGGTTGCTGGTTGCTCTGCTTGTTCGTTGTCGTTGCTCGTCGTCGTTGTTCGTTGTCGTTGCTTGTCGTCGTTGTTCGTCTCCGTGGTTCGTCGTCGTTGTTCGTCTCCGTGGTTCGTCGTCGTTGTTCGTCGCCGTGGTTCGTCGTCGTAGTTTATGAATTTCAGCATGTGCTGGCAATCGCATTTGTTTTGTGCGCGCAGTCTGAAGACGACTTTGGTGGCTGTCAGTTGTGTTACTTACATTCGATCAAAGTGTTGAGAAGAAAATAGATTAAAAGCAAAACAAATTCTATTAAATAAACAGAAGTAAGCAGAAAATATCAACCAACAAAAAACATCGAGAACGACAAGTGGTTTCAATTAGAATTTTTATTAAGAAAAATTTAAAAAATATACTATTGCAGAAAATACATTTTTACGGAGTGAATGAAGAAGATTTCTATAAAATAAATTGCAACATTTAATGCTGACGAAAGTTATAAAAACACAGCAATAACTACAAAAATCAAGTTAAAACACGACGCGCTGACAGCAGACAAGACAGCAGCTTAACTACTCGAAGATTGCGGTTTGCGTGCGTCAGCGTGTTATCAACGCGGCACAAGCCAACAAGCAACCCATCAACCGACCGACTGACTGGTCCAACGACTGACTGACTGGTCCAACGACCGATTGACTGGTCCAACGACCGACTGGTCGTCACTGTTAGCGGAAACTGCAAAAGCAAAATCGGTGAATAGACGGGTTTAATTTTCTAAAAAAGTGTAAAGTATGTTTAAAACACTTTAAAAGCACAGAAATACAATGAAACTTAGTTGTTGCTTCATAAGGATTAACGAACATTTTTGGTGAATATTAGTGAATATTAATTGAGGATTAAAATCGCGCAAACTACGCAACGCAACAGCTGTAGATTAAATTGGACGCACCGGCTACACCGGACACCGGACACCCCTGACAGCCGTCGCTGAAAAGTTATGACTGAGCAAACGTCGAGCGCTGCAAAAGCGCCAGAAAATCTGTACATGCAACTCAACGCATCCGAGTTATCAGCGATCATCATGAAAGGTAAGTCGGTCGGTCGTTAGCTTCTCTTCACTTCGTTATTAAATAGAATTTGATTGCTATTTCTAGCACGATTAAAAAAAATCGATCGTGTCATTTGAATTGTCGACCATGTGACTTCTATCAACACGAAAATCTCTCACTTATTAAGAAATTCTGACAGCTCGAAGCTTCGAAGTAGCTGCAACTTCTAACAAAAAAAAACAAAAAATAGAGAAATCATTCAATTGAAAAGTAAAGTCGTCCCGAACAAGTGTAGACAGATGGGACGACAGCTGTTTCCACACTGGGTCGACATTTTCAAGTAGCCAGTTTTGAAAGCGGTTCTCTAGCTGTCAAATCGCTGTTGACTTCAACTGTTTTCTCTCGTTATCTCAACGATTTCTGTTGTTTGTCCAGCTTTTGCCAACACCTTCTTCTTTATTTTGGTTTTTTAATTGTTTATCTATTTGTGAAAATGTTAATCGTGAAGGTCGTCAGGCTTCGGGAGGGATGTGATTCCCCCCATCTGGCCTGACGTTTTCAGATTCCAGACGAGATTCTCTAAAATGAAATTTATTCAGTGTTTTCAACTATACAATGAATCGAATTTCTCAGTTTTACGAATCGTTTTGCTGCTTTGTAAGCTGTATGAATATTAAGAGGAATTTCCTCATCTCCCCATCAGCACAAACAATGGAGTTCCTGTTCTTTAGTTCCCGATTTCTAGTTCAAAATGCATTCAGCATTCAAATTTAGTTGAAATTTTCAACTCAAAACTTACAGTCTACACAATTTTTGATCCTTTGAGTGCCAAATACATGATTATGAATGGATTTCCTTTTTTGAAATTTCTCACCCTGAGACCTCGCTGAATTCGCGCTGAATTAGATATAAAAACATAATTTTTTCTTCTTTTATAACTCAGATAAACAAATTCAGCAGATTTTCTTTAAAAATCAGAAATGCGGAAAATTGGGTGACATATTGGCTCTGATAATTCGCTGAATTCGCGCTGAATTCGTTAATAAAATATATTTTTTCTTCTCTTACAAAGTCAGATATACAAATTCAACAGATTTTCTTCAAAAATTCAGAAATGAGGAAAACTTGGGTGACATATTGGCGCTGAAAATCGCTGAATACGCGCTGAATTGGGTTTAACAAGGAAAACTTAAATTCTTTTTCTCAATTCTTTTGTTCTACGAGTTGAAAGGCAGCTAATTTTCTACATTTTATATCGACAGTTGTCACTTTCGATTTTATGATCAGATTTTAAAGACTTCATAACAATTTTTATGCTGCGGCTGCTCGTAAAATTTTCATGAAACTCGCCCGCCAAGAAATTCGAAACCCTGTGAACGAGACGTGAATGCAGTTGAAGGAAATATTTTTGCTTTTTTTTATTTCTTTTGTTTAATTTAGCAAAACACAAGAAATAAGAAACAAATCAAAGTTTGTAGTAGAAAAAAAAAAGGGAAAAAATTACAACACTTCGTCGCACATGCCAAAAAATTTTATAGTTTGTCAGCATTGTGAAGGAAGGATTAAAAATGCAGAATAAAATTTTATCGGTGGTCAGCAAATATATTTATTTTTTATTCTAGAATATTTCAATTTTTAGCCTACCAAAAAAGAGTTCTTTTAAAACCAGAGAAAAGATATAAAAACATTAGGGAATCAAATTACCCTTCAATACAATCTTGTTGTTGTTGTTGTTGTTGTTGTTTTTGTTGCTGTCTCCCTTTCGTGCGTAGCTTGTGCTTCCATACTTGCGGCCAAAAACAGCAAAAAACCAAGAGAAACCAAAAAAAACTGCTGGCCGGCCACCTGTTGAGGTCTTCAGATTTTAATTATTGTTTGACTTGCTACTGTCGGCGGTGTTGTGGTGGTGGTGGTGGTGGTGGTTGTTGTTGTCGTTGTTGTTGCTGTTGTTGTTGTTTCAATAGCCTGTTTTATTGTCTGTCTGCTGGGTTTGATGTTCGTTTTTTGTCTGCTGCAAGCAATTAAAGCCGCTCAAGCGTCATAGAATTGATTAACGTTGATTCGAATCGCGTTGCTTGCGGCGTTTCGTGGTGTTGAATTAATTGGATTCTTCTTTCGCTGATCGATCGATTTTAAAATCCCAACTTTCAGCACCTCCAGTGCAAGTGCAAGACTTTCGTATTTAAATTTCAAATATTTTAGCAAGAATTCGTTTTTTGCTGCTGTTTTGTTTTTAGCTTTGCATTTCAATTTAGCGTGATGGCATTCTTTGAACTTTTGAACTTTTAAACTTCTTATTTTTGGTTATTTTTCTGCAGTGTTTCTGTTTTTAAGGATTTCTGTTTTTATTGAATATTTAAGGATTTCTACAATGTTTTTTTTTTACTTTGTATGCTTTTATTTACTCTTTTTTGTTTTGTTCATTTTCAGTTTTATACTCATATTTTTTTCTTTGTTTTAATTTTAATGTTTATTTATTTAAAAAATTTCGATCGTGCAGGAAGTCGTAGCTGATATAAAAAAAAATTGGTACAGTTTGCAACAAAACATTCGGGGGAGAGGGTCGCTTTTTCCCTCTCTCACATCCATCAAACATCGCTTGCTCGCTCTCACCGCAACTCTGACAACATTTAATGGCGCACCAATTAATTATCTAAAATGTTAGCAGTCGGCAGCAGCTGCTGACAAAATATGCTCGCAATTAGCAGCATCATCAACTGCAACAGCAGCAAAACAAATACTTGAATTCCCGAAACGATTTTATTTGAAATCTCTGTTAACCAAAAAAAAAAAGTGGAAATAAATAAATAAAATAAAATTTCAGATCTTGGTAAGGATTACATCTGGCAGCACCAACAACAAGAACAACAACAACACCAACAACAACACCAACAACAAGAGCAGCCAAACCACCGCAATCGAGAACAAAAAGTGAAAACGAGACCCACCCACCCAACAGTTGACAGAAAATCACTGCGGAAATGTGAGAAGTGAACAAAACCACCAACAACAACGAGAACCAAAGCAACGAGAGCAACCGCAAGCATGCTGCCACTGCTGCTGCCACTGCTGCTGCTGCTGCTGCTGTCGACGTTGGTTGAGAATCGAGTAGAGTAGCCTTGTGGAGTCGGGACACCCACAACAATTATGTTGTTGTGATTTAGTTGTTGTTTCCTTCATATGAGATATCCAACAAAATTATGTATATTAATTAATTTCCTTCCAAACAACATTATCTGTCATTGCATGCTCAGCAATTGTTTGCTGCACGCAGGCACGCGAAAAGAGAGACGACATATTTTCCCAGTTGGAAAACTAACTGGTTGGAAGTTGAGTTCACAAGTTGTCAGGTTAGAATCACTACTAGTTGGGCAGCACTTGAAATCATGACTGAGCGCATAAAATGATGTCTCAGTTACTGATGCTATTTCACGTTACTGGTCCACATTCACACGATGAGTTTCGCTGAAAAACGCGCCATTACTACTTACAATTACTCTGAATATGAGTAGATTTTTGCAAAACTACTTGGAAAAGCAATTGAATTCTTGCAATTAATTAGTTTTGGTCGCAGTGCGACACATTGAGTTTTGCTCACTTCTCAGTAAACGGAGCTTTTTGGGGTTTTTTTTTGTTATAGTGGTGCCACTTTGCGTGAATCAGAGCCTTACATGGCGCCAAAATAATATTTCACGACACGCGCTATCACGTGAGGAGCGTGTTGGGTGCGGGATTATTTTGTTTGTACCGATTGTTGTTATGACTGTTTTATGATACTTTTAATAAACTTTGCAGTTCATTTTTCTCTCTCCCTCTCTCGCGCTCTCTCTATGTCTCCCTCTCTCCCTTCCCATTCCTCCCGCTGTCATCCTGTATCGCTGATTTCGTTCTATGATCTTGTTGAAATCTCTTTTTCTCTCTCCCACCCTCTCTCTTTCTCTCACTCTATCCAACCTCCACCCTCCCCCCCTCACTCTATCCAACCTCCACCCTCCCCCCCTCACCCTCTCACCACCCATCTGTTTCTCTGTCTTTATCTCTTTCCATATCTGATCATTTAAAGCTCTTTTATTGGCTCTCCGACGAACGAGGAGCTACTTTGAATCCTTCTTGAGTACGAATCAGATTTTAATTGATTACCGTGAGCGAGCCGCACATGCTGCCACCTTTTTTGTCGGTTAAAAAGATTACAAAAACAACAACAGAGAAATAATACGATGCTAAAGCGTGGCGCCTTAAGTTATCCTAACTTGATTATCGTAACCACCATTATTGTTGTTGTTGTTGTTGCTTTTGTTGTTGGCGGCGGCTAAGTTTAAAGTTTGATAGATTCTATAGGATGGATAAATCGATGGATGAATGGATGAATGGACGAATGGACGAATGGATGGCAGGATGAAAGGATGGAAGATAAGTTGCTTGGTTGGATGGTTAATTGAATGGGTGGACTTGATGGGTTGACTGGATGAATTGATGGCTGTATAGATGGTTGCTCGAGTAGATGGATGATCGGACAGATGGATAGATGAAGGATAATTGAAGGTAGATGAGGCAGTATATTGAATGGATGCTTGGATGAGGTATGAAAGCCTTTTTAGGCCACAGATTGACTAAGTCAAGTGGACTCTCAGCTACGTTTCCGTCTATCCGTCTGTCTACGTGTCCTGCCGTCCTTCCTGTCTGCTTTTTGATAAGCTACAACAAGTCGATGGGGCACCGACTTGAGTCAGTCTTTACAGACTGTTTGTGAAATTTTGACTGCTGCTGTTGTTGCTTTGCTTTCATTTGTTACAAAAAAAGGTAAAAGGAATTTCATTTGAGGCCATATTTGAATTGAATTCTTCTCAAAAGCAAGTAATTCCACTTGGCTGGACAAAGCAATTGACTGAATGACAAACGTGTCGCCAACAACAACATCCTGGTCACAACAACAAGGGATTCCTGGTCAACAGCGTTGATTTTAAGCTTAGAAGGACATACGATAAATGGATGGAGTTGCCAGATAGTAAGGCAACGTGGTTGTTGTTGTTGAAAACGCTGTACTTTTCGTCGGTATCTGCTTGCGTTTCTTAGATGTCATTCTTATTATTTTTCCGCTGAGACATCTGAGCATCTTGATAGACTCAGAGTTGGGTGAACGTGGCTCGGAACATAACATTGAATACTCTGATCTAAACTGAGAGGACAATTTTTGGAGTGGATCTTAATGAGATGCAGCAGAGGCAACAGAGTTTCATCGTGTGCAACTCTGTTTAGTCATCAAATGATTCTCTATTTTGACGGTGGTGTAGGATAACATTGAAGATGATCAAAGTTTCCATTGCGATTGTCAATTAGCAAAGCGTCAAATCTGATGTCAAATCTGATGTCAAGGCTGATGTCAAACCTGATGAGTGGCAGTAAAATAGAAGAATCTCATTGGAAACACGGTGAACATAATCAAGGAAGACGGAGGTAGAGAGTGGGAAAGATACTTGGATAGAGAGAGTGAGAGATAGAGAGACAAATATATAGGTGAGGAGGGAGAGAGAGGGATAACGATTTAGAGTCATAGGGGGGAGAGAGAGATAAAGGTAGAGAGTGGTAAGGATATGGAGATGTAGATAGATAGAGAGAGATGGAGGTCAGGATAAAGGGGGAGAGTGTAATGGATAGAGAGAGAAAGAGAGGTAAGAACGTACAGAGAGAGAGGGAGAGAGAGGGTGGTAGAGGGAGTGAGGTAGAGTGAGGGAAGGAGAGAAAGATAACGAACAGGGAAGGAGTAACGGAGACTAATCTCCTCGATGACATTATTAGTTCTATCTCACCCCCCCCCCCCCAACAGACCCCCAAGTCCAGGGGTCTGATTATCGCTTCTCACAGTAATGCATGATTTCACTCATTCCGCGCAAAAATCACACGCGGCATAACCTTGGCATCTTGACTACGAGTATCATACCGAAAAATCCGCATCATTCTTTACTTCGACATCGTCATCGCTTCTCCCTTCTCTCTTCCGTCTCGCTTCCTAACTTTTACGATTTTAGCCATGTTTTCGCCGCCGCGTCACTACTGTTTGTGTGAGAAAATGTGTCTGCATGGCTAGCAAAGTGAAAAATCTTACGTTTGGCGCCATTTGGTCATGCCGTTCAGCTGCTTATTTGTGCGATTTTTTAACGACGGTTGTCTGGTTGTCTGTCTGTCTGTCTGCCTGCCTCGTGGTTATCCCTGCCCCCTTTCCCCCTCCATAACCCCCCCGGTCACCAACACAACATCACGCGTTAACACTGTCAGCGGAATGCTTTTCTAGCTGTCGTCATGCCGTCATTATTTTGCACAAACTTTTTTGCCATTTTGTTTTTTTCCCTTCAATTTTCACCTCGCCCTCCATTTTCCCCCCATGAGTTTTTTTGCCATATTTTACGATTTTTTACCATTTTTTACGATTTTCTTTATATGCTTCAAGCACGTCCTCGTTTTGCTGTCTGTGTCTGCAGTGGTTTTTGCCTTGTGTCGTTATTAGTGTGTGTGTTTGTGTGTGTGTGTGTTTGTGTGTGTGTGTGTTTGTGTGTGTGTTGTTACGTCTGTGTGTGGGTTTCACTTTGGCGCCATCTGTTCGATAAAATCCAACGCAGAAGTTCGTACTTTTAAAAATGTTTTCTGCACCCACCTCTCCCTCTAAACGAGTCTCTCCCCCTCACAAACAGAGAAGCACGACCGCACTTTCTCTCCCTCTGTTACTCTCTCCCTCTCTCTCTCTCTCTCTCTCTCTGCACACCCACTCGTACATCCTTGCCAGACTTGGTTCTAATATGTGATTCACGTTTAGATAGTCGTGGCTGGTGGAGCAGTCAGTTCCCGCTGGTTTTGTCGTGTTGTTGTTGGCGTTGTTGTTGTTGTTGTTGTTGTTGTTGTTGTTGTTGTTGTTGTTGTTGTTGTTGTTGTTGTTGTTGTTGTTGTTGTTGTTGTTGCTTGTTGTTGTTGTTGTTGCTGCATGCTGCCATCAGTTGTTTCGCAGGAATCCAGTGGCAGACACGCACCCACCACTGCCATCATCAGCTTCAACGAGTTCGCTCGTCGTTGTCGTTGCTTTCAAGTGTTGAGTGTTGAGTGCTGAGTATGGATTTGTCATCCCCCCCCCATCCTCCTCCCGCTCCCTTCAACCCCGAACACGCAACCCACTCGGGCTTCTGCACCCGCAAACAATTCAATTCGTACAACTGGACGGTGGTAAGTGAAAACGTGAGAGGGCGTTTGAAGTTCTTACGCGGTGGGCGAGCAAGGAGAGTCACGAGGATGAGTTTGCTCTTCGTTTGGTGGTGGAGGAGGAGGAGGAGGAGGAGCGAGGAAGAGAGGATTTTTTGTTGGGAACAGCTGTGCTTGTTTGTCATTTAATGGGATTTCAGGAAAATGCAACTCTGAAGAAATTAATTTTCGGTATTAAAGCAACATGTTCAGATTTTGAGTTGATTGAACAAACAGAATTCGACGCGAACGCGGGGCAGAAGAAAGAAATGAGAAAGTTATGCTCAAGTGAAAACAAAATAAGCGAGGATTAAATAAGATAGAATAATATAAAATAAAACAAAAATAAATTAAGATAAACCGCGAAAAATTAAAATAAAATAAAAGTAAATTTAATTTAATTTAATTTAATTAAAAAAACAGCCACACCTTCGATTCTCCTTCGTAAGTCGTTGAGAACAAATATTCGGAAATCCTAAGCATTTCAAAGCCATCGAATTTGCCAAACGTGCGATCGATCGCCGCACTGTGGCAACGCTGAAGCGTCGCATCTCAGCGCGTTTGGCGCCTTCGTTTTCAATTGATAGCGCCACACAAAATTAGCATTCAGTTGGTGTAGCTCGTCAGCATGACGGACATCCAAGTTACGGATGTCTGAGTTGTTGTTTGTTGTTGTTATTGATAATTGCTGTTGCCAAACAAGTGTCCAATATTATTGTTGTTGTTTTTCTCTTCTTCTTTTATTTGTTCTCTTTCTATCCTCACCTCGATGCAACGACAGACGACAGAAGTTTGCCTCAGTTGAATAAATAAATTTCGTTTGTCGTTAAATTGCTGCTGTTTGAATGGCAGTTGGTGTTGCTGCTGCTCGTTGTTGCTGTTTGTTGTTGCTGTTGTTGTTGTTGCTATTTAATTAATTTATCAACTGCAAGCTGGCGTCGTCAATACTTATTTATGTGTGAAAAACAGTTGTTTTGGCTTAAATGCCATCAATTACTTCCAGTTGCTGTAACCGCCGTTGCTGCTGTCGATCTGTTGTTGTTGTCGTCGATCTGTCGTTGTTGTTGTTGTTGTCGTTGTTGTTTTATAATTTCCCCCAGCCAGGCATCAAACAACTGTGACTGCTGCTGCTGTTGCTGCTCTTCCTGCCGCTGATATCGCACCCGATCTGTTTTAAATAGAATTCAATCATTCAGATCGGCAGCAGCAGCAGCAGCAGCAACAATTTTAAAGAAAACACATGTCTTCTGCAATTTCTTCACAGACGCCAGCATTGTCGGCAACACATCGCCACCGACAACTTCAACCATAAAGATGACGACCTCATTTCCTTGGTTTTTTTTCTTCCTTCTTCTTTTTTGTTTGCTGATTTTTTATTATTGGCGATAATCGGTGTTGTTGTTGTTGTAGATTGTTGGTTGGTGTTGTTGGAACTGGTTGTCGCCGCTGATCATTCACTGGACGTTTGCTGAACATGATGATGTTGCTCTTGTACGCTCTTCACATCTCAAGTAGACTTCGAAGTCACTCACGAAGTCGCTCACGAAGTCACTCACGAAGTCACTCACGAAGTCACTCTCGTCGTCGTCGTCGTCCTCGTCAAACTTCTCCAAATTTCACTTTCCAACTTTTCATTTGCTTTTCATTCAATCTCATCATTTTCATTTCAGTTCCGTACTTTTTACTTTACTTTTTACTTTACTTTTCACTTTACTTTTCGCGTTATTTTTCAATATTTTATAAAATGACGTTTATTTTGACGTAAACATTGAAAAGTTTGCTGGACTAGAAAAACTATTTCTGCCCTGAAGACCTATTGCTACTTTTTGCTTTCCTGCTACAAAATTCCGATTTGTAGATCAACAAAATGTGGCTGCTGATCTTCGTGTTTTTGTTGTTTCTCTTGTTTCCTATTTTATGACGCAGATGCGCCATATCATTCTCAGAATTTTCACACTTTTACTGATAATAAATAGAATTTAGGAATTTTGGAAATTTTCTGCCAATTTTGGGAAATTATTTCATATACTGAAAATTTTGTGGAAACTATCGAAGAACCGCATTTTTGAACGCATTCCAAATAAATGAATAATAAAGAGGGAATTTTACAATACTAAACACAAAATGGGGATAAATATAGAGAGAAAAAATGTATAAAGAGAAAATCTTTTTAGAAAGATTTAAGGAGATTTTTTAAATAATACTGAGTCTGGTTCATCAAGCCGTATAATTAACAAAACTCGAATTTGTCTCGAGATTTTATATCTTATAATAATTTCGACCATAATTTCGAAACTATTTCAACTTATAGTTCCATTTTAACTCCAATAGAACGCAAGACAACTTACAATTTTCTACTTATCTCGGGGTTGATCTCTGATTTTATAAGTACGAGTAGAAATCTCTTTTCTTGAGCTCACGCGGAAGTGAGTGAACTTTTTACGTCCTCAAATCGTAAGACGATTAAATTGAAATTATTTCCTCAGTTATTTTTAAACCTGCTGAATTGCAAAATTGCTTCCAAACAAAAAACCCTCCAATTAACAATCGCAATCGCTAATCGTTAATAATCGTTGAAACCCTTGTTAATCGATAGTTTTTATATTAACACTATCAATCCTCAACTTCTCTCTTCCCCGATTGAATCACTTGAAAGCCACGTGCTGAAACAAACTGAAAATAAGAGCAGAAAATAGTCAATACCGATTATTCGAAAACTAGAAAAATCCCATTATTACAACTCAAAGTATTCACACCACTCACTCTCGTGGCTCCGATGATCGCATGATCCAGAGCTCATTCATAAAAATGTTCCGCAAGCAATTCAAATGCGCAAAATTAGAATAGAATGGAGCGCACGGCCAGTAACCGAGATAAGAAACTATAGGTTGTGTAGAGTCAGAAGGGGGGCGGGAGGACACGTACGATGTCTACTACGCAGAACCAGTCGCAGCAGTCGGCGGGACAGTCGACGGGGATCGCGCTGGCGCCCAATTTCAGTGATAACCTTTCAATATGCGAGCGTGCGGCCAACATAAAATTTGCATGGAAATGTGAATCGTTTGTGATTTCACTGTAGAGGAATGGTGATTCCTTTCAGATTTCCTACATTTTAATCGCAGACCATGTGGTGTGGTGGCCACTTCGAGGTGATAAAGAAACGGAATTTTGTCTCTGTTTCTATAAAAAATGTCGTTTGAACCAAAGTAAGACTCGAACAATTCCCAATCCCCGTTTCCATTGTATTACATTGAATTCTAAAGGGCGGCGGAAAACTGCTTTTTATCAGCTTCTCATACTTTATTCTCAACTCTCGTTTTAATTCTTAGGATGTTCAAAAGAAAAGACAACCACAACAGCAACAAACAAAAGTTCCCCCTCCTCCTGGAAGAAACAGCCACACAACACCTTCACAGTGCTCACAAAAAGGTCCGCACGTATCGTCCTTTATATGGTTCTTCTTCTTTTTTATAAAATGCCAGTAACGGTAGCATTTTAAAGCCCTGAATTACGAAATCTGTCCGGTGTGAAGTGATCGAAAAGTGAAGAGAAGAAAATATACGAAAAGAGGAACCTGTAGAAAAAAGCAGATTTCATTTTTTAACGACTAACAAACGATTTTCAATGAAAGCCACATTTGGGAGCGGGTAAGAAAGACGAAGGCTGTGATACGAACGAAAAAAACCGCCAAAGGTCTGAAAACATATCGAGATTAAAAAGCAATAAAATACAAATTAAAAACATCTGGTGGCGGGGATGAAGAAAAGTCACAGCGACCGAATAACAAGTGAGACCTTCATCACAAAATCACAGGTAGCTCGTAGCTGAAGTTTTGAGGGTTGAGCTGCGTTTGCTGCCAAGATTTTTCCAACTCTTGGAGTTTTTCCCAGCGCGTTAGCTGGGAAAAGAAGAAAATATTTTCAAACTGCAGTTTTCAAAGAAGGAAAGTCGACTTTAAACACCTGAAAAAGATTATTATGGGGTTTTTTTTCTAACGAAATACGTGAGTGCATTTTTTTTCTTAGAGAAATGAAATATTTGTTAAATTTTCAATTCAGTTTTATTATAAAGAAAAAAATGTCATTGTTGGAAGGACGTGACTTTCAGAGGTTAAATACAACTGTTAACTGTAATAACAATATATTGTTGTTTTTGTTCCAGTTCTTAATTAATAAAGAAATTAAAATTTTTAAATAAGCGCGGGGAATTCAGGAAAAATTGCCAAGTATTCATCGCAGTGATGTACATTTTTCAGCTCAAAACAAGTAGAAATTCGAACTAATTTAACTAAATCGTGATGATGTATATTTCACTTCTCCCTTCCTTTCTTACTCTCTGCCACTCACCCACTCTCTCTCTCTCCCAGTCTCTCTCTCTCTCTCCCACTCTCTCTCTCTCTCTCTCTCTTTTTCTACGCGGTATTGCGAAAAAAACGCAGGACATCAAAGTCGCATCGCTTGCCGGCTCCACCATTCCCGCTAAAATGAAGAGCTGCGACAACAACAATAACAATAACAACAACAACAACAACAAAATCGTACAAAAAACGGTCCCCCTTGGGGTCATTTTACATTTCAGCGAAATTCCCTGGAAACATTTTTCAATGCTGTCAATGCGGTCGCCACATGTACCGAACTCGAAGTTGTTTTTGCTGTTGCTGTTGCTGCTCCTGCTGATGATGCTTTAATGATCATCCTGATGAGTGATGATAATGATGATGTAGCCGATGTGGCTGGCGGTGACTCGAAGATGATGCCAGACTGCGATTGTTGGCAGAATGAAGCTTTTAATCAAAGAATATTTGAATATGTGGGATTTTCAAATCTCGAAATTCCTGCGTAGAAACTTTTGATGCTCGAAGGAATTTTTTCCCAAGTAGGAATTTTATGGCAATCTTCCTGGCAATCTTTCTGGCAATCTTCCTGGCAATCTTCCTGGCAATCTTTCTGGCAATCTTGGCAATCGATTCTCCGTGTCGGTCCCATCTGTTGGTCGCCAGCGATGAATGAAGCGCTGCTACCAACAGCACGATCTGATTATCTGCCCTCTTCAGATTTCTGCTGCGTTTTTTCTACTCCTTTTTTTTTCTACTCAATTTTTTCAACTCCATTTTTTTCAGCTCCATTTTTGTGGTTCCATTTTTGCAGCTCCTTTTTTTCAGTTCCATTTTTTGAGCCCCTTCTTTTCAGCTCCATTTTTTAGCTCCTTCTTTTGAGTTACTTTTTTTTAGTTCCTTTTTTTGAGTTCCATTTTTTCAGCTCTATTTTTCAGTCCCTTTTTTTCCATTTCGTCTTCTGAGCTCCATTTTTTACTCCTCTTTTTTGCAGTTCCTTCCACAGCTTCTGGCTACCGCTGCGATGTGCTAATCCGCTTGTAGTTATGCGTTCATAACGTGGAGTTCGGGTCGAAAAGGTTTCAACTTGCTGCGCTTTTTTGGTGTCCCTAAGTTAGGAAGGATGGAGGGAAGCAAGGAGGGAGTGCGGCATGCGTGCGTTGAGTGGTGTTGAGTGTGTGAGGAAGGGTCGGCAGGGGAGTAGGCGGGTGGTGGCGGTGGAGGAGCGCGGTTAGAGGGTGGGGAGACCCCGCTGAAAGGGATTGCAAGGAAGCTGGGATCGTGAGTGGGAAGCTACCTGCGACGGCACGCGGTGGAACGAAGTTGGAAGTTGGAATCAAGCTGAGTAGGATGAAGATGAATTTTTGCATTTTTACACCAGGTTGGCTTCCTTTGTTCGCTTTTTTCTATTTTGTCTGCCCCTTGCGCCTTCTTAAAGAGCTTTAAAAATCAAAAAAGGCAATCAAAATCAACTGTGGCACGTTCACTTGTTGCTCAGTGTCAGCCGCGATTCCAGATAAACGTCAGGGAAGCTCCGGAGGCTTCTTAAGAATTATTTATGAGGACAGTGGACGGTGGCGGCGGTTCCCTTCGGTGTCGCTGTGTTGTTGTTGTTATGGTTCTTTGGTTTTATTTTTTTTTTGTGCAGGCTTCTTTCACTGGGTTTCTTCTGGTTGTTTAAAATTTCCAACCTTGAATTCTGTTTCTGTAAAGAAATTCTATTTTTAAAGGTTTCCTCTTGATTTTTTGGGCAAATAATGGTCTATCTTTCCTGGATATATTTAAATTTAATAGGAATGAATAGAGTAAATAAAACTTGTGAAGAATTTGCTTTAATCAACCCCTTTACGGGGAACTTAAAACTGCTTCAACCCTCAAAACCAGTCATTACTGCAATCCTGCTGCTTTCCTAACAAATTCAATTCGTGTAATTAAAAGAAAAAACGGCAGCGCCGCACATCATGTGCGCCGTCACCGTACAATAAAGTTATTCAACAGCAACTGGATTTAATTGGCACTTCCAAGTGCCCCCGGCGGTCATCGTGACCGGCGGCGCTGAAGACGTCAGCCGTGCTAAAAGCGGCTGTGACGTTGGACGTTGGTTAACCGCTGTTTAAATTAATTGCAGTTTTGCTGACCAGAATTTATAGGTCAAGAGGAGGGGGCGTGGGGCGTTGGGCGGGGCCCGGGGCTACAAGGTGGGTGCCAGAGAGTTTATAAAGCTTCAAATACCATTCGTTGCAGCGTGAATGACATTTGAGAAAATTTTATTCGTAGTGTTACGAGCTGAAACGCGGTTGGATGTCCGTCATGTGACTGTAAAAATGTCAGCAGGAAGCCTCCGATCGTTCAATCCGTAATTTTTACGCTATAACTACTCGTAAAATCTACACTTTTATTGATCTTTCATTACGGTTTTGTACCTGGATTAGTTTTCATGCCTTCCAAAAGTTGCCTTGGCTTTGAGCTCGTATACGCGGCGTTAACTTTCTGTGAGAAATAAAATTTTGTGATCTTTAAAGTTCCGCATAATTTCAACGTTATCCTGAAGTTTAATATGTGTGGCAGCAATTGTTCGTCGCAATTCGTTGTTGCCGTACCGTTTGACCGGTTTTACAATGCAATCTGCAGCTGTACGCCTCGAACGCCAACCGCTTTGGCGGTCATTAATTAAGGCCGACATCCTAAAAGTGTTGCTGGAGGTCAGTGCTGTTGCCATCGGGCACGAGGTCCATTGAACTGCTTACAGGTTTTTGTTGGTCGTTAACAATGCCTACGGCCGAGTAAAATAACCTCCGCGGATTTTATTTTCGCTTATTTCGTTCCATATTGTGTCACATTTTCAAAAACCGGCAGCATCTTTTCGCGCAGATAGTTGAATTTTTGCTTCATTTCTGACTTCCTGTATGTGAAAATTAAGCAGTGATAAAACTTGTATAAAATCGAAATACGTGTTTTCGCGTTATGTAGATTTAAATAGCCGAATAAAATTAGGATTTTTTGCCTCTGGTAGGCTTAGGAGGCACGTTACAGATTTATTATCGTGATTGGCCTTGTTTTTCTGTGTTACCAATATATTTAATAGTTTTTTTTGCATGAAAAAATATTGCCTTCGTACGCGTCTTATTAAGTTCTGATTCCTAATTTGGCTTAATTAAGCAGCTTTCGTGCGGTATTAATTAAGAATTAATGTCAAGCAGTGTGTTGATAATTTTTACACTTGAAATTTATGCAAATCAAGGCAGTCCACTAAGAGGGAAAGCGAACATTTCTGTGAACTTCGGGTGTTTCTGGGGTACAGCTGTTTTTTCGCATTTGTAAAATAGGCTTCCTTCACACATTTTATAGGTGCCGACTTGTGTTTTTTATTTATTGCCTATTTAAGTTTGCAATACGCGCGGCTTAACTGATTACAGACTGGTTTGGTTTTGTGCGAGTTGAGTTACTTAACTCTGTCAAGCGATAAGGAAAATCACTTGGAAGCTTTAAGATTCGCAAAAAAGACTTCTAAGATTTTAAAGAAAAGACTGTAAAATTATATAAAACTCTGAATTTCTAGCTTGAGATATTTTGCGCTTAATTGCCATCGATTGGCTGTGCAAAAACTTGTCGAATTTTTCAAATATATTTTCAAATATATGTATCTATGCTAATAGAACTCGATGTTTCGCAATCAATTCTTGAATTTGCTTCGTGCTTTGATTTCCTTCCCGGAATGAGTCGCTTTTTCAGCAGCGCGTAGGCGTCTCGTGAACGCAACTTTTCTCCCTGTTAGACCTCTTCAGAGCCAGAGTTTGATCAAGTATGCAAATCTGCCATTAATTTGCATAAGCCAATAATTTGCGTTTTAAAAAGTTGCGCTTTACAAATCGTTCATTAACTCTGTCAATGAATCTCATTAAAATCCCTCTCTCACTCTCCCTCTCTCTCTCTCTTGCAGGTTCGCCCAATTCAAATGATCGCGATGCCGGTTTCTGCTCGGGCAGCTCTGAGGGCGGCGACGATCTTTCCATCGATCACTCCTCGCGCCTCGACCCCAGCAGCCCCGCCGACGCGTCCGAGGACTCTTCCGCCGAAGCCAAGGCCATGTCTCTCGCTCTCATCCGCAACAAGCGCAAGAGCTGCGAACCGTCGAAGGTGATCTACGAGCGCGATGAGTCCACGTGCCCGCTGAAGAAACGCATTCGCTACACCTCGAGCGCTGACTCGGCTGTGGTGGCGCTGACGCCACCTGCCGCGCACACGCCATTCTCGCCACCACCTCCACCACCATCCGCACCCTTGCGAGCCACGCCGACACCGACAGCCACGCCGCCGGTGAAATTCTCACCATGGGATCGTCTGCCGCACGAGTTCGCGCCGAACCCTGCTCAGGTTTTCGTGCGACACCCTGGCGTCACCACCTTGCATCGAATGCCCCCGTACGTCGACGATGTGCAGCAGGAACCGCTTGCATTGGTGGTCAGGAAAAAAGACGCATCCTCGCCGCCACCCGTAAAATTCTCACCGTGGGATCGTAAGCCGGAAGATTTCATGCGGAACCCTGCTCAGGTTTTCGTGCGACACCCTGGCGTCACCACCTTGCATCGAATACCAGCGTGCGTCGACGTTGTGCAGCCGGAACCGCTTGCATTTGGGGTTAAGAAAAAAGCTGCACCCACCACGAGCACGAGCACCATCAGCAGTACCACCACCAGCACCACCACCACCACCAACTCCATCATGTCCACCACTACCGCACCCACCACAACCACAACCACATCCACCTCGGGCATCAGCGGCATTCGAATTCCGTCGCGCCCCAGCTCTGTGATTGCGGCCAGTCCGCCTAAATCGTCCACCGAAAGCGACCAAACCGCACTACAAGTGCCGCCGCTTCCACGCGCGACCTCCTTATCCGTTCCGCCCACGCACGACGCAGCGGACGAGCAGGATACCTCGCTACAGAATACCTCCGCCAGCAGCGGCAGTGCGCGGCCGCATCAACGCAACTACAAAAACATGACGCGCGAGCGACGCATCGAGGCGAATGCACGTGAACGCACGCGCGTGCACACCATTTCCGCCGCCTACGAAAAGCTGCGCAACGCGGTGCCATCCTATTCGAATGCGCAAAAGCTCTCGAAGCTCTCGGTGCTGCGTGTGGCGTGTTCGTACATCCTGGCGCTCAGCCGGATGGTGGGCGAGGACTACAGCGCGGACCAGAGCGCGCCATCCATTTCGTCCTGCTTCGAAGCGATAACGGCGACGATACAGAGCGAGGGCAAGGTGCGAAAGAAGAAGGACGAGTGAGCGAGACAAGGTTGGAGAATGCTACAGGAAAAGCTTGGCTGAGTGACAAACCGAAAGACAGACGGACACGCGGACAGACGTACCGGAAAACAAGAGTCCTTTTTATATTTTAAGCTTTAGTTATTTACAAAAACACAAGGAAAGCTTTAGTAAAGCTGGGGAAAAGCTCCTCGAATATGCACGCTGGTACAGTTCTAAGCTTTCGAAGCGTACGCAAAAGCTTACTAAAGCTCTTCACTAACTAATGTTAAGCGAGAAACTTTAGCGAATGTAAGATGATGATAATTAAATTAAATTAAAGCAAAAACGTATTTCCAAATTAAAGCCAACTCAAAGCAAAGCCGATTTCGAAAGCTCACTATTTACAGTTAAAACGAAGTACAAAACTTGATGACGTAATTTTTCAATTCCTCACAATTCTTATAAATCTACTAAATTTTTGCCATATTTACGAAACGACATGAAAGAAAGACAATAACAATTTTTTATACGATACAATAAAAGCGCCATTTAAACTTTAAAGCTCTGCATACAGAAAAAGCTTTCGTCAGCTCGAAAATTTGTCGGAAAATTACAAAAGGCTAGAAATACAAAAGACAATAAAAATCGATTTCCATGCATTTCAGTCGTATAAATTAATCGATCGATACATTAATCGATTAATGTATGTTATTAATCGTAAAAACTTAAAATAACAAATGTGCAAAACTTGTCAAATATTTAATTTAAAAGGAAAAGTTGTGAAATCTCTTGTTTGTAGTTTTTAAGCAGAAGTGCCATTGAAATTTGAAGAGTAAAGGAATTATATTGGACAAAAAAGCGAAAAAAAAACACAAAAATCGATATACAGAATAAAAATCAAAACATTTTGCAATTAAAGTATAAAAAAATTGCTTGGTTTCAGAATGTTTGAAATATGAAAATAATTAAATTGGGTGTTTTTATTTTTAATGTTACTTGGGAGAACACGAATTTGGATTTCGAAATCATGCTCCCACCGTATTTTGCCTCATTCTCGATTCTCGTCTCGCTCAAAAAAGGTGTCGACTGTCTGTTGACTCCGATTCTCGCAGTGACTAAAAGCGCTCACGTCGCGATTTTAGTCGCGTCGCGAAATAAGCTGCGTTGGTATTGATTAATCGACTGTAAAAAGTATTCAAACTGTTGACTCAAAAGGCTGCCTCGATACTTAATATCGACTCGTCCAGGAAGGGCTACCGGCTTGATCTCGATTCTCCTCGCAACAAAAAATACGACCGTCGCGATCGCGACATTTGTCTCGAGTGAAAACAGCCGTCAGCAACTGCGAAAGCTTTCCCGATCTCGATTATTAGCTCGCCTCGATCTCGATTATCGAGCAAAATGTCTCCGTTTATAAAATATTAGTTGCTTTTGGTTGTTTCTGGTTGTTTTTATTGAATATATAAATTAAATTAAAATTAATCAGATGGAGTCTGTTTGGGAAAACGGAAACAATGCTCAAATAAATTCCGAAATGTATTAAATTCCTAACCAAGTAGACCGGTTAGGAATAAATAAGTCAAGATACAGGCTTGTAAATTAGAATACACAGAATACACCAGATATTCCGGTTAGTAATTCCAGAAGTACAATAAATAGTTTCATAATTAGTTCTTCAAATTAATTATTAATGAGTTCTTGTTAGGCTTTTCTCAGAAATCCACACACATCATAACTTTTTTTCGGATTTCTGATATCGCGTGCAACTTCAATTAATTAACTAACGTCCTTCCTGCTCATCCATAAATCAAATACTAGTCGAAACTACATTTGAATAGTTCTTCCTACTAAGTTGATAAATTTGAATACATTTATCAATGTAAACACGAAGAATTAACTCTTCATTTATCAGCTTCATTTCATGCTGTAAGTTTTTACAAAATTACATCAGCTACTTTGTACGCTAAATTAAACACGTTAATGGATTCAAAGGTGGCTTTTGATTTATTGTGACTACTTGTAATTTATTCCTAACAATCAACAGCTGTTACCTGCCTGCCTGCGAAGTTGTTCGGCCCATAACTGGTCCATAACGCGGCCCAACCCTTTCGCAACGAGAACGTCGCGACGGCGGTGGTGAGCAATCGTTCCGAGATGTCGTTCTGTTTTCCTTGAGATGCTGAAAGAGAGTTTTATGAGTTCACACACATCGTGCAGGCGGCCCACACGTGCTTGAGAAAAAAAGTACAGTTGCCACCTGTTATCTGATATGAAAGAAATCGCGAATTTTTTCATTGTTAGCATGAGTCAATTATTTGAGGTGATATTACGCTGGGTATCTTTAACTCGGCGGTGAAGGCCTGGTTTTCTCTTGCCTTTTATTATTATTGGTCAATGACTGATAAGATCGCCTCTGTTTGGAATTCTCTGAAATTTCTGTTTTCGATTAAATACTCGTGAGTCGAGTACTTTCGTTACTGAAAGATAAGAATCGAAGAGTTTTGCTTAGAATATTTTATTTATTTCATTTTGTTATGATTTTAAAAGGGAAATCCACAAACCCAATCGAATCGCAATGTCTGTGATAATTTTCCATAAGTCTTCTCAAGTTTTTACAGACGATAACTGTTATTTTCATTCTATTGTTATGGTTATTAGAAGCATTGTTAAGTCAGAATTCGCAAATGGACGTTCAAATAACATAAATCGAACTGTATGCGATAATTTTCTAAAAAACCTTCTCGAGATTTTTACATTTTGTTGTTAGTAAAATTTAAATTTCGGAAATTGGATACAATAAATTGAATACAATAATGTGTCGCGCTGTATGCGATAACTTCTCAAATATTTCATTAAACAAAGAAGTGGAGAAAATTTTAATATACAAAATAAACTTTTCAAAACTGTTCTCGTCCACTATGCGATATCATGAAATCAGCTTTCATTCCAAATTCAATCCAAGTTCAATGTTAACATTTGAGGTGCAATTGTTTGCGTTTTCTTAGAATTATAATAAAAAACAACAAACAATTTTAAGATTAATTCGTTTAATAAGATAATTTTTAATATCCTAAAAAGCAATGCAAAAAAAAGAAAACTTTCCAAACAATTTGTTTGTAGAAGTTGCTGACATTGGGTCGATGATCTCGTCGCAACTGCGATTTTATTACATTTTGGAACGAAAATATACGGCTTAACCCTCGTGTTACCAATAAGACCAACGTGTCACTTTTCAAGCAAACAGACGAATAATATTTTTGTGAATTGTAGTGAAATTGAGTCAAAAGATCTCACAAATACTTTTTCACTGAGGCAATAAATATTCTGTGCCACATAAGGGTTAATCAAAACTCGCATTTAACATCGCTTTTGTATTCAAATGAGATCAAATTAAAATCAAATGTAGTTCGATGACGGCGGCTGGCGTGAGATAGTCGAGCACAACAACAACAACATAAAACTGCATGTCGATGAATTGAATTTAATGTTTCTGTCGTACGAAATAAAGTCGTGCGGTTACATCAGCTAATTAAATGCAAGAAACCAGACTGAAGTAAATCAAGTAATTAAGTGACTTCTGAGTGCGAGTAACCGGCTCTTCTAATCTGCACTCGGTTCACACTAACGGCACAAATGCGGCTGCTGATCGCCGACGCGATGGGCGATCGTGGACGCGATGGGCGATCGTGGACGCGATGGGCGATCGTGGACGCGATGGGCGATCGTCGACGCGATGGACGAGCGTCAACGCGATGGACGAGCGTCAACGCGATGGGCGATCGTCGGCGCTCGAAGGTGTGCGCGTCTCGCTTAATTTTCGATCAACTTGGTCGAGTGAGATCAGCGGAGGGGCAACGTGGCCTGCTGTAGATGGGGCGCATGTGGTCCTGAATGGACAGATCAGTCGCTAGACTTGGGTCAGTCTAGCTTCGCTTCGTGCCTCGTAATTGTTTTTGTCGTAACACGATCAGAAACTCAAATGAATGAACGATCGATCGGTCGATCGGTCGATCGGTCGCGTGATTACGGAGCCAGTGGCCGCCAGATCGATTGGGTGGCGCGATCGATAAGCAGCGGGTATCGATAGAAAAGGTCAGCGCGAGCCACAACTTGGCGCAGCGTTTATTGGTGTAAATATTTAATTTTACTAAACAATAAAAAGGCAAAGAAATTGTTGTGGACTTAATTAGCGCTTAATAAGCGCCTAATTAGCTCTTCCATAACTTTTAATTTATTATATGATTTTTTGATTGCGCTGACGTTACAAAATGAATGATTTTTCACATGAAGTTGATAAAGAAAACTAATAAAAAAAAGTAAAAACTCAATATAGTAAAAACGAATTTCGTTTCGTTCTTCAAAATTCATTCATATTAACCGCAAAGTTGATCAGAAAATCAGTGCAATAAATTTTGCCAAAAATTGACGCAAAAAATTCGCAAAACATCGAAAAATGCAAAAAGAGTGGAAATCAAAAATTCACATCTCATTTATATTCTGGGAGCATAAAATGCGCCCAACTCAACTTCTTATATTAAGAAGATTTATTCTCCCATCAAAGCCTGGACAACGACGACGACGACGACGACGACGACGACGACGACGATGACAACGACGACGACAACGAGGACGACAACGAGGACGACAACGAAGACAACGATGACGACGACGACAAAGACGACGACGACAAAGACGACGACGACAACGACGACGATGACAAAGACGACAACGAAGACGACGACGAAGGCAACGACAACGACGACGAAAGCGACGACGACGACGACGACGACGAAGACGACAACGAAGACGACAACGAAGACGACAACGACGAAGATGACAACGATGGCGACAAAGAAGACGACGACGATTGCGATGTTGAAGGCGACCGAACCATCGAAACCGCAATCACGCTGACGTCCAGGACACGATACGAACATCCAGGCGAAGTCGTATTTTAACTTATGAATGAAGTGGAGGACAAACGCATTAAAAAGACGGAAGGAATTAATTTTGAAGCCCCCCGGAAAACGGGGTGTGAGCACCCATCTACTAGTTTGCGCTTAAGAATTAAAAGGCTTAAAAAAAGTAGAGAATAAAAAGCGAAATACTTTTGGTGATCGTCTCGATCTTGCTTCGAATTTGAGATGATAATCGGGATGACAAAATACATAATTCGATTACCCCTTGCTAAACTACGCCATTTTCCCCGTCAATATTTCAAACTTTGCAGATTTTGAAGTCACTCGATCTCATCACATCAAATCGATCGACGCAATTCAATCGCACCAGCAACTTCAAACAAGACGCGATGAGACTGCTTTGAAATGCAATCATTTCGAAGGAATTTCAACCCAACAAATGGAATCATTAAGTGCATATTTTGTTATTGCTAATTGTTATTTGTTCGCATTTTATATGCGCATATTTAGAGCAAATTAAATTAATTCCCTTTTAGCAAAAAATATCTAAAATCGAATAAATAGGAAAAATACAATTTAATCAATTATTAAATCACTGAATGGAATAAATTGAAGCATTAGGCGCATCTTCGGGATCGTGTTGTCGCTCAATCATTTTTTTACTAACTATGAAATGCTTGTTTTCATTACAGTTATTACTGTTTTTATTGCCAGTTATATTGACATCTTTTATTACCCGTGTTGGCTGATTGAAAACTAATGAATCGCTTCGTACGGCTTGCATATTTCACACAAATCTAACAGATTGGTGTGAAATATGCAGATTTCCGTTTTTCCCATCTTTTCACATCGCAACGCGACCGACATTCGCAACACAAACATTTTCTGAATATCACAGAATTTCAATCAGATCTTTAAAGCTGATTTAATGAGACGAATGAGGAGAATAAGAAAAGCGCATTTCGATTACTGTCCGCGTTTAGTTAAACGTTTTTGTTTAGTCATCCAGATCGAGAGAAGAGATCTAGATAATGCGAGAGAACTGTACTGAAAAGAATTTCGAACTTCTCCGTTGTCTCCGTCTTTATTGCCATTTCGGATCTTTTGTTTGACGCGTTATAAAAGCAAATCCGTTACATATTTATTGTCTTTCGTGTACCAAAAAAAAAAACTCTCGTCTTTTGGCGAAAATATTTCGAGTCAGAGTGCAGATACAGTATGCTAATTTTATTAGGTTCCTCTAGACAAGCGATTATTTATAGCTGCAGCAGATGGTGTTGACGAATGAGTGAAATTAAGATTTTCAGAGTTTTCCAAGTTCCTAATTTTGATGTGAAAACCGACAGCTATTCGGTTGCCTGTCTATCTTGCCGTCTGGCGGCTGTCTTGCTCTCTGTCCGGGGTGTCCGTGGTGATCTGTGCAGCGTGAGACCAACTCGCTGTGTATGAAAATTTCGCCGCAAACATAAACAATTCAAAATATTTACGACTGACTAATTAAAATAAAAATGCAACTAAAAATTTTCTGTTGCGTTTAGATGACGCAAAAGCGTACGCGCCGCCGTCTGGTCGAGAGTGCAGTTTTTAGACTGATATATTAAATGTTTAGTTTGGTTTCTTATTTTTATACACGTTTTTTTTGCGGCTAAAATTTCAGCAATTTCGATTAAATTTCGTGCGGCGGGAGATGGAAGGACAGACGAATAGCATCTGCTTCGAAATAAAAATGATGTTTTTATGCATTCTAATTACAATTTGTTTCAATTAATTTGTAGCAGCGCAGTGAATTTGAATTTGCAGCCGAACTTCGTGGGCTGAAAGTCGCTTACGAATCGCGGCGCCTCTCAATAAGCGAGAATTGACGGCGCTGGCATTTTTTTCTTCGGCCAAGAGAATTTCTAAATGGTCAAGAAAGTGATCTGAATTATTATTGGTGTCGTTGTCGTTATAATAATAAGTCGTCTACAGCGATTTCAGAGATTTACTTAGAAACGCGATTAGCGCCTCCGATCCGCTCCGCTCCGCTCGGTCGCGTCGAGTCGCTTCATAACTGCAACGAGACGACTTTGGGTGGCGAGTGTGCGTGTTGAGCATTTTATTGCATTTTATTGTTAGCCTGGCTGATGCCAGAGAACAGCAGCAACAACAACAACAACAACAACAGTAAGAATCGAAGCAACAATGTATTCAAACAAGTTTTTGCTGAAATGCTAACGCAAAAATCTGCTTTTTCACTCAAGCGGCAGCGGCAGCGGCAGCAGCAGTCGCTGCATTCGCAGTAACATGTCACACACAGCGCGCCAGAACAACAACAAGAACAACGCAAATGACAATGACAGCATGTGACCAAAAATCGCGCCGATTTCAAGAATCTGGCAGCCTTTCTTTTTTATTGTCTTCTGGCATTTTTTTTTCTTTCTTTACTTGCTTTGGGCGCCATAATATGAACGCGACACGCACGCGTTCGTTCGCGTCCACACTGCAGTCTGGCGTTGCGACCTCTCTGTCTCTTTCTCTGCCTCACTCTCTGTTTTGGCAAGGTTTGATGCTGCTTCTTCTTCTGTTTGCATCTGCAGTCGCGAGATCACAGGATGAGTGTGACTGAGAAGAAGGCAGAAATCGTTAAGTTGCGTTTGGCGTGAAGTAAAAAAATTAAATTTTTTATGCAATTCACGAAAAGTATTCAGAGCGCTACGCAGCATCGGCAAAAAGGAGAAAAAAATTGAAATAGACAAAGAAATTCTTGGATGCAAACCAGCTGTGCGGCGTGCGTTAATTTCACTTTTTCTTGCTCTTTCCTTTTTTTATTTTCTTTCTTCAAAGGTTTCGCAATGAAGAAGTTTTTGTGTGGTTAAAAGTTTCTTCTTCTTCTCTTTTTCTTCTTCCTCCACTTCTTCTTCCTCTTCTTCCTCCACTTCTTCTTCCCCTTCTTCTTCTTCTTCTTCTTCTTCTTCCAATAACTGCGGCTTGCTTCAAATTTCATTGCTTTACCTTGCGCATTTAATTCCGCCGCCGTTGCGTTGCGTTGCGTTGCGTTACGTTGCGTTACATTGCATTGCGCTGCACGTTAACAATTGTCAATTTTTTCACCACTCATCATAAATTGAATTAATATTTTTTAGTGTTTTAAGCGCCATGCGTGCTCGTTGCTGCTTGCTGTCCTCTTTGTTGCTGCGAATGCTGCTCATTACTGTCATCTTGTGTCAATTTATATTGACAGCGATTTGTGGCATTTAATTTATTTTCATATGGCAATCAATTCACAGCGCGACTCATGCAGTCGCCTGCGCTGCGCTGTGCTGTCGCTTGGTGAGAAACTCAGAAATCTCATGTAGCGTCTCGCGGCGACACCGCACTTGACGCCCGGCGATTTCCTTGTGTCCCGAATGAGACCTTCAAACATCTTCGCGCGTACAATCGAAGATAACGAACGACTTTAAAGAATGGCGTTGCTTTAGAATGATTTAATTCGCCCAACAGAAGTTATTTTTGATAAGAAAGAGATTATGAAAAACATATTTAAATTACCCCAAAAAAACCTACTTATAATAAACTTGTTAAAACATTTAAAATACAGTCATTCTGAATACAATCTGGTTAAATATCTCCAATAAAATACTCATATATAAACATCTGTTTTCAACGGAAATTAGTTTTTCTCCGCTAATTATTTTTATAATGATAAAATTCAAATAAATCTCAAAGAAAACAAAAAGCAAAGATGCAGACATTGAATCGATTTCTGAGGGTATTCAGAGATTAATTAAGACGGGTGTTGAGATTCAAGTACGAGTATGAAGAAAAAGAAGTGAAAATGTATAGAAAATTAATAGAGACAACATTTCTCTCGCCTTGAATTTCTGTTCTCGTCTTGATCTCGCTTCGAAATTAAGACGAACCTTCCCGCCGCGACCAGTAGCAATCACGAATACTTCTTAAAAGATCTTAAAAAATAGAGAAGATTTTAGAATTCTGATCCATTATCCAAGTGAGTATGAATACCCTTAATACTCGGGTTAGCTGGCAAACCATCACCAGTCGAAGAGGCAAAAATCTTATAACGAAACAACTGTTTTGTATTCAAAAAGTATTCAATTAAAACTAATATTTCTCATTTAGATAACCGTGTATGAGTGTAGACATACATATTCATCGATACAGACATCTAGGATGCCAGTGGAAGTTACAGTGGAATGTAAAGTGGAATTCATTAGAAACCGTGCGACAAAATTGAGGAAATTTAAAGGAATTTAAGGAAAGTAGATCTCATATAAGACTCGTAGATCTTTTATAAAACTCGACGTAATCAAATCTAAGCAAATCGAAAGAGTGGGATATACAGTGAGAAGGGGAGAGAGAGAGACAGAGAGAGAGAGAGACAGACAGACAGGCAGACAGACAGACAGACAGACAGACGGATAGAGGGACAGAGAGAGATTATAAATTGTGGGTCGGATCAAAACCTGGCAAAATGGATCACCGATATTTTTATGAGGAATTGAAACCGATTTTGTATAGAATTTATTGAATTTCGTACCACTGTGCTGTATATAATGCTGATATTCTAATATTCTTTATTGTTACAGGTTGTTGCTATAGCTTGCTGTTGTTGTTGCTAATTGAATGATCTGGCGCCATCATTTATAAAGCCAATCATTTTCCACAAATGTTTACGAATGAATTCCCAGTTGTAAGAATAAAAAAAGGAATGCCAAGAGAAGAGAAGAGAAGAGCAAAAAATTGAAAAAGAATTGAAATATGCTGTCGATCATGGAAAACAATTGACAGATGTTTATCGGCTTGTTGTTGTTGTCGTTGTTGTTGTTGTTGTCGTTGTTGTTGTTGTTGTTGTCATCGTTGTTGTTGTTGTTGTTGTTGTTGTTGTCGTTGTTGTTGTCGTTGTTGTTGTAATTGTTGTCGCCAATTCTTGCAAGCAAATTATTTTGACATCATAAATTCAATTGACGACGTGCATACGTCAACTTCAGGCGACTCAGATATGCGACACCTTAAAAGTACGCGACGCGACACCTTCTCACCTCGAAGGAATTTGCAAGTCAACCTGAGTGCGATGATATCGTCTCCCCGCGGAGGGATCTCTGCGCCGCACCACGCCGCGCCGCACCAGTAATGAGTTCGATACTCATTTACATATGCAGGGTTTGTCGACTCGGTTTGATGGTTCGTCCTGCTGGCGCCTATTGGAATTTTTAATGTTTATTCGAGCAGATTAATAGGTTTGAAGTGTGCAAATACGTGATAACTGCTATTTTAGTGTTGTGTTTTAATAAACGAAGAAAGAGTTTTTAACATTAATTGTTTTCATGTAATTTATTTCGTAGGAGTTTCGTTAAGTTGCGTTAAGTTGCGTTAAGTTGCGTTAAGTTTCGTTAAGTTGCGTTAAGTTGCGTTAAGTTTCGTTGAGTTTCCTTAAGTTTCGTTAAGTTTCGTTAAGTTTCGTTGAGTCTCGTTAGGTTTCGTTGAGTTAGTATGGCGGCAAATATCAATTTTCAACACTTTTCCCTCAAATATCTCGAAAACTAAGTGTGCTACAAAAATTTTACCCGCAATTCTGGGTTTCAAACAATCAAATGAATTACAAAGAATTCTTACATCCCTAAATTCGCAGGTCTGCGCTCTCTTTCTCTCCCCGTAATGCCACGCCTTTCAAATCGCAGAAGGTGCAACTCCTTCACACCGACTGCATTATGTTGTTGTTGTTGTTGTTGTTGTTGCTGTTGTCATCGTCGAAGTGGCTGTTGTTGTTGCTGTTGTTCGTTGCCATTTATGCATAAATTGTCACTTGGCGCCAAAATAATCGATTGAAATGACTTTAATATGACGATTAGGTGACAATAAAAAATTTTATAGTCTGCGAAGCTGCTGCAGGAATAACAAATTTTGCAGCCTTTAAGGAGTTGCACGGCGTCAACTCACGGCGACTTATTATATATTAAGTGGGGGGGGGGATCGTCGACCATATCTGCACTTTTTTAACGATATCTTTGTATATTTTAACGATATAATTTTAAAAACGATTACTAAAATTGTGAGTGAAGAAGTTAAAAATAACTTTTAGCAGCAAAATAAAATAAACATTTTAAACGAAGAATTGTGAAATGATTAATGAAAAAAAAAGAGAAGAATGTAGAAAATCACACAAAAACTGAAAGAACAAAAATATATAAAGAAAAAGCACCGTTATTTTCGCTCTAAAACACTCAAGAATATCAGACTTAAATTAAATGCCTCCCCTCCTTCCTCACAATAAATTCGAGAAGGTGGGCGTTTTTATTTTGGTGCGCTTCATTTCATTTGGTATTCGAATTGGCGGCGGCGGCGGCGGCCAACTATTTGCACCGAATTAATTTGTAGCCTATAAAAACCATTCGAAATTGCGATTTAGAAACGATTTTGGAGCACCGCAGACGAACCGCCCGCCCGCTCGCCGCCCCTCCGCCCGCTCCCGGCCGTCCGCTCGCTCCCCTGACTCGAAGGGAGGTCGAGGCTTCAGGTTTCATCAGGTTGCTGACTTCTTTCGGCTGGTTCGCCACATTAAAACCGCCTTCGACCAGCCCGAGGCAGGTTGTCCCTCCCCTCACTCCACTCCCGCGTCATAATTTTTGACCCTGAGTTGGACTACTAAACGGTTTCTTTCGCTGAACTTCGAATGCTGCGTGTGTTGAACGTGCGAATGGCTTTTTTTTCGCGTGCGAGAATTCGGTGAAGACGTTGAATCGGCAAGGAGGTCGAGGCCACTTCGGTGTGGTGCGTCTGCGTCGTGAACGGGTAGGCGTTGCACTCACTGGTCTACGAAATGCTAAGAATTCGCAGAAATTTCGGATTCCTTTGAGTTTTAAAAATACTCGTAGTTCTTCTTGCCAAGGATATAATTTATTAAATTTCCAGAAATTGATTGTGAGTTGAGTTGAGAAATGAATCAGCGATTATAAATGCCTGAGTTACTCTGTTGTGCCACAGAAAAGGTTCTTTCCAAAAGTTACTTTTCATGTGTAGGTTCCGTGTGACCTCACATAGTTTCATTTAGTCGATTGACATCTGTACGCCAGTCTTTTGACTTCATTTCAATCATTCCGTATCAATCGAATGACACCGTGCATGCCGATTGTTGCTTCAATGATCTCCTGTACGATCTTTATGATCTTTTTTGACTCCACTCGATCGTTTTCAGTCGGCCGGTCAAAATCTGTAATAGCTTTCGGTCGACCAGTAAGTATTTTTATACTGACCGAGGCACGACAGTCCCCCATGAGCTCGTTGAATTCCATATATGATCTCGATCGTCGGGCATTTGCGACCCGCAATGATGGCATTTAGAGTTCATCCAGCAATCACATTTTGACTCTAGTTTGCATTTATTTCTCGACTTATATTGATGCATTACACTCAGAAAGAGTCAGAAAGTCACACAAATATTTGCATCACGAGAAACGATGTGAGAACGAACGGATGTGAGCGCTCTCTGAGTTCGCTACAAGTGTAAATTTGCCATTACATCAGTCTCTGCTATATTGAAGTCAAACGGACAGGTACAACAACACTACAACAGCACTACAACAACACTAACAACCCCTTCCATACACCAACAACGACCACCAATCAACACGGCCCACCACTATTCGTGCCGCCGTACAACGTGCGGCGCCAACACTGCCGCCGAGCGCATTATTGGCAGCACATCGCACACGGGCAACACTTTTGATGCGCCGTATTTTGTGCCGCATGGCATTAATTTCACTTAACAACTCCGTGCGGCAACTGCCTGCATCGAGAGCGTGAGTGCGACTTGCTGCTGCGACTGCTGCTGCTACGACTGCTGCTGCTGCTGCTGCTGCTGCTGCTGCTGCTAGTTGGCTGGCGTGCAAATGGATTAAGTCCACCTACGCGTTGGCCAACATTCGCCCTGCCGGCGCGGCACTGCACGCCGGACGCCGCACGCCGCACGCCGCATTCCCTGCGATTTTATCAGCAGCCAAGCATAATTTATACAAATGCCTCACCGGCCGCCGGCCGGCCGCCGCGTTGCCATTGCGACCAGCTGTGGCAGCGGCTGAGGCTACAGTTGTTGCTGCTGCTGCCAGCCTGCTTGCCTGCCTTCCAACTCCATCGCATGAGGCGCAGAAGTTTTATGATTCGGCTTACGTTCGCCTCCACCGCTGGCGTTTCTATTTTTATGCCATGCCGCGTTTCACCTCAGGATACTGTTTCGCACACACAGATACACACACACACACAGTGACACACACACACACACACACACACCGGGTAGGAGGGAGGGAGCCTCCGCACAGCTTTTGCCGTCTGCGTCGTGCGCTCGTTTGAATTGCAACGCGTTGTGGTTGTCCTCGTCGTCGCCGTAGTCGTCGTCGGCGGCGGCGGCGGCGGCGGCGTCTAACAACAGCATCTGCGGCAGCAACCGTCGTTTGTTTGCCGCCGTTTGGCGCCTGGCGTCACATTGTCCAGCGCTTGGTTGACTGGCGGTCTGGTTGACTGGCGGGCTGGATGGCTGGTTGACTGGCTGGCTGGTTGACTGGCTGGCTGGTTGACTGGCTGGCGTTTGACTGGAGCGGCCCTCAAGTGTCGCACTTCGAAAACTTTGCCTTGTGGATGACGTGCAAGAGAAGAGGAGTCGTTGCGGCAACACGCCGCAGCCCAGTTGGCACTGTTGGTGGCTTTGGGAGCGAAGTGAACACTTGCGTTTGGGAGAGTAAGTGTGTGTGTGTGTGTGTGTAGATGCGTGTGTGTGTATGTGTGGCTGTGTTTATAGTTTACTTGCTTGCAAGCACCATATTTGCGTGCCAGCGCAAAAGCTGCCAGCGAGAAGACTTGTTTGGGTGCCGATTTATGTGCGCCGTCGTCGTCCAAAGCATCCCGAAATGGATGCACGAGCGGCGGCAGCAGCGAAGCTCAATTTGTTAAGGACTTCTTTGGTTTAGCCGGCTTTTTTTTGCGCTTTTATTGCTCTGCAGATTCGGAAAATAAAAGTGGAAATAAGTTTTCGGAGTCGGAGTGTAAACAGCAGGTTTTCTCTTAATGGTGGAACTTTGAAAGTGAAAAACAGAAATTCGTAAAAAAAAATACTTAGAGCGGTGAGAAGTAGTTGAGGTTACCACTTCAGCTTTCGAAGAAGTTTGACCGCAGATTGAGATTCTAATAGCTTAACGAGACCCACTTAGTAGCGGGAGGACGAGATGATAGCGGCGACATTTGAAAATACTGAAGGCCACTGAAGTCTTCCATCGCATTGATGTAATTTGAAGCCATTGGAACTCATTGGAAATTACAGAACACCGCAGAAATCTTTTAGTTATTGAAGTAATCCGACGTCTTTGCGAGCTATAGAAAAATTGAGTTTGCATAACTCGTTGATTTGTATTTAACTTCAAAAAATGCAGTCATATTGCGTTTGATCCGCTAAGCCGTCACAACATCGCACACCTCGAACTCACTGACGATAACGCTTGCCATCGTCCGCTGCATTTCAAGCTTCGATGATCAGGCGATCGAATCAGAGTTCCCCACTCGGTTTTAGTAGGCTAATAAGAAGAACTTTTTAGATGGCATGTCGGGACGCACACGCATTAACAGCGCGATGCCGCTGCGCTGACAAACACCAGGCGCGATTTATTGACCGACTTAATCACAGCTGGCTCAGCGGCCACGCAGTCGCCCGGTGCGCGCTCGCCCATCACTTGCGCTTCTTAGTGTCCGGCGAGATTACGGCCGCCGCGATGACGCATAAATCTTCGCAAACGCAATCACTACGATCGGAAATAGTTACTCGCTCGGTGCAACACACGTTGCGCTGCTCGTGAACACGGAAAACTGGATCCGCGCGGCCGAGGCGATCGGTTACGAGGATCCGTAATGAGAAGTGAGGCGACCGCAGACGTGTTAAACATGGCAATCAGCTTTGACAGAGTGGCGGCGCAATTGCATCATTGATCCTGGCAAATAGATTTTGCAAGAATTAATTTATGCAAATTGAATTGAAGCCGCCGCCCCAGAACGGCGGTGTGGCGACGCGACGCGAGGCGACGCGACGCGACGCGACGCGGCTTCAACGCAATCGCTAGCAAGCTGCAGCGGTATCAAGTTTCGTTTGCAGCCAGCGTGCGTGCGTCAAGTGATGGCATAGCGTGTCTCTGGCTGATTGGGAGAGCGATTTGTAAGACTTAATCTTAGATAGAGGAGGGGCTTGAGGTGACAGAGGTGTTGGCAGGAGGGTTTCGAGGGGCCTAACAAACCTCTTAACTTAAGTTTGAGAAACTTCAAGGCTTTCAACACACTTGAGCACTAGAAAGAACTTCAGAAATGACTTCTTCTACCCTTCATCGCTCTACTTTTTTTCTCTCCGTCGTTCGCTGACACCTCTGCACGCCTCTGCACGGCTCTGCACGCAACAGCGACCGTATCTGTCTAGCAAATCTTTAGCGTCGCGTGCGATCTTCATAATTGAAATTAATTTAATTTTTCCATATTAACGCCAAGTTGAACGACGACGTCGTTGCCGCCAGACGGTCGTGCCGCCACAAGGTGATCTTCACCATCATCGAGGTGGGGAAACTCAAATTTATGAGCTCAATAAAACTAGAATTTACGATTTGCGATTTACGATTCTTGTAAAGCGAGTTGCAGGCGACGGCGAACGCGGAGCGGCAGCGATTTTGATAAAAATGTTGATGTTGTTGACAAACTGATTGGCAGGCGGACTGACTGACTAACTGACTGACTAACTGACTGACTAACTGACTGACTAACTGACTGACTAACTGACTGACTAACTGACTGACTAACTGACTGACTAACTTACTGACTGACTAACAGACTCACTAATTGACTGACTAACTGACTGACAACTGACTGACTAACTAACTGACTGACTGACTGACTGACTAACTGACTGACTAACTGACTGACTAACTGACTGACTAACAGACTGACTAACAGACTGACTAACTGACTAACTGACTAACTGACTAACTGACTGACTGACTGACTGACTAACTGACTGACTGACTGATTGATGGTCTGCCAGGCGTACTCATTGCAAACCTGCTGCCATTAAAACGATTTCTTCTTGACAAAAAAGGCGCCTCACCCAGATCAACCTGATTTCGTCAATTCGTCGGCCCCGAAAACCGGCGACTGTCATTCGATGCGCGACAGCAATTTGTGGCCGCCATAAAGTGAACAGCGTGCGGCGAATTGTTATCGCTTGTCAGGCGTCGGCAACAAGTTGCAAAACATGCCGCGCCGTAACGAGATGGGAACTCCGACTTCTCCAACTCCGAATAAATAAGATTCTCGAGCAACGTATTTAAATAGCGAACCTCCGCCGACTGCCAAAAATGGCCAACTGGGTTGGCCGAACAAAAAAGCATCCTGATCGGACTCAACCTGTCCGCCGGGGCAGCGTGGCCGCCGTGGAAGGACAAACGCCATCCGTTCTCCATCCGTTCGCCGCGCCGATCGTGCTGAGAAAAGGCGATGCGCGGCGGGGCGAGACGTGGCGAGGCGAGGCGAGGCGAGACGTGGCGAGGCGAGTAACTCGAGCTCGTTTCCGATCAGATAAGCGGCTAAAAAGCGTTCAACTGGCATACCTGATGGTCTACCAAATTTGGCTGCACCGCGGCGCACCGGCCGCCGCCACCGCCGTTCACACACTCGCACGACGGACACTCGCAGACAATCGATCTGCGGCGTTTCGATCGCACGATCGATCTGCTTCAATTCTTTCTGCCTTCATTACTGCGATCGGCCGCCGCGTCGCGTCGCGCCGCGCCGTGAGCTCGACTTGCTGAAGGTTGGCCTGTTGCTCCTCTTTAAGGCTCCTCGTACGGTTCCGCCGCATGCCGATCGCCGTGGCCGACCGTTCCTTACTTTCGTTCGTGTCGGTCAAGTCAAGTTCAAAGCTTGGCTGGTCTTCGCGCCATTCTGTCGCCTCTCGGCTGGCTGCCGTTTTCGCCTGATAAACCGCTTCAAGAGAACCGAAATTCAGCGGCCGCTTAAAGGTTGCAACAACAACAACAGCAACAACGAAGCTACCCATCTTTTGGGCCGACGCGGTCCATGTGCCCAGTGAGCAGTATGTGTGTGTGTGTGTGTGTGTGTCTGTATGTCCGTGCAATAAATCGCCGCAGCCTTGCGTTCCGTGCTGAAATTTATGCAGGCGACTTCGGCATTTCTTGGAATATCGCCGCGATCAATCTGTGCTTCTGATTGCATTCTTCTGGCGTTGCGGCGCAAGTGGCCGGCAAGTCGCTGGCTGCAGTGTCCCTTGTGTCGCCCTTCTGTGCCGCACCGACTGCCGCCTGAACCCGCCGCTTGCCGCCTGAGCCTGCCGCTTGCCGCCTGCCGCCTGCCGCCTGCCGCCTGCCGCCTGCCGCCTGCCGCCTGCCGCCTGCCGCCTGTCGCCTGTCGCCTGCTGCCTGCTGCCTGCCGCCTGCCGCCTGTCACCTGATGGCGGCTACTGGTGCGGCTTCGGCTTCGCTTTCGCCGGATGCCGCCTGTGACGCATGCGTGGCGCGTTTCAATCCGTATTTTTCACCATCTGAGTATCTTGTTCGGTGCGCAATACAGTTCAAGTATCTGAGTAATTTTTCCCCTTTTAAATTGGCGGTCTTGGCACGAACGCCTGCAAATTCGTGTGCGTTTAACACGCTGCAGGCGGGTGTCACCAAATTCGAGACATACGATTTTTGAAGTTTTGCAAAGAAATTATATAAAATTTTTAAGTTGAAAATTGTTGAACTTCTTAAAATTCTTTAAAATTCAATGAGAATTGAAATTGTAACACATTTTTAGAAGTGATTTTTTGAAGCCTGCAAAGTGTTAAGTCGCCCTTTTTAACCTGCGTCTGCATCAAAGCAATTCGTCCATCCATCCCTGCAGCCATTCATCGCGGAATGCTGAAGCCGTCCTTAATCAATCCATCCTGACTGTGATTCTCATCGCAGTTTGGTTGGCGATTTTCTTCTGCTCCCAACTTTACACCAAACTTTGTTGTCAATTCACGCGTAAGGAAGCGCGTAATTGATTTTGACATTTTTTAAACTCGATAGCAATCAGAGACTCCCTCGCCGCCCCCCGCTCTCCACCCGTCCTTCAGCGGAAATAACGCGATCCACCGCGATCGGCACCGCGATCGGCACCACGATCGGCACGCAATTTGCAGCTTTGTGATTCCTTTTGCTTTCTTTTGTTGCTCGTACGTGGACTGAGTGACGTTTGTAATCCCTCAGTCTGTCTGTTCCTCAGTCTATCTGTCCCTCTGTCCCTCTGTCTATCTGTCCCTCTGTCTATTTGTTCGATCGTCATCGTGTTGCTTTTAAGGTCGACTGTACTGACAACTATTTCGCTGAAGTTTCTCAATTCGCGCGCGCGACAGTATTTTTTCGCACACATTTTTGGTTAGCCAGTTTTTTCTTTTTTCTTCTTTTTTTTTTTTTTTGCTTGATTGTTGCAGTTTTCGTCGATTCTGATTTTTTCGGACATGACAATCCGTTTGAGGCGTTTGCTGCATACCGCGCAACGCATATGCGTCGATCGTATGCCGAACCCACTGAATGTTGTGCCGCTGCCGCTGCCGCTGCCGTTGCCGCCTGCCGATCGCAGTCTGTCGCCGCAAAACAACGACGTGATCGATGAAATCAATCATGCTTTTGTGCTGCGACGACGACGACCAATCGAATGTCGATCAAACAATCATCTGAGCGGCCGCGAGCGATCGCGCCACAAAACGAGTTGCATTCCGTTGACCGTTTCGTTGATTTTTGCCGATATTTTTTGGAATCTCAAGTAACGACTGGGCGACACAGCTGGAATATTGATAAGCCGCTAATCGGCTGTAGTTGTTGTTGTTGTTATTTCGTTGTTGTTGTTGTTGTTGTTATTTCGTTGTTGTTGTTGTCGCTGACGGTGCTCAGATGTTGCATGTTTCGTGGTGGCGGCAGCAAGTTGTTTTTTGGTGCGAATGCATTTGTTACGATTTGGTGGCCCATGTTGTTGCTGTTGTTGCTGTTGTTGCTGTTGTTGTAATTGTTGTGCTTTCAGGATATCTTTAAATAGTTGCTGATTGTTGTTGCCGAAGTTGTTGTTGTTTTTATTTAAGGTGATTTCAAATGACGTTAACAACATTTCGTGGCGTGTTTCGATCGATCGATCGTTGAAATTCAGCGAAAATTGTTGCTGTTCAAATGCAGTTGTTATCAACGAGAATTTGATTAATTATCCAAAAATGGCAGCACAGCCGATCGGCCAGACGGTCTGGTCTGCCCGTTGAAGTTTTATTACCGTCTGCCCATTTGAGGTGCGTGTAGATCAAAAGATCGTCGGGTTGCATGTGCGAAAAATAGTAGAGCGAATAGTTTCAGGCCTATTAAGGCCATTTTGTTTAGGCCCAAACCGGTTCTCTTCACAGAAATCCCCCGAATGAAGTTCGAAAACACTCAATTTTCGCAATTAATAAACTGAAAAAAGAATCTCATAATTGAAAGCATTCAAGCGACAGATGCCGAGATTCCATTAATCATCCGTAAAAGAAGAAAATCCAATCCGCCACCAATAAAGTCATCAAGATCACACGAACGAACTACGTGTGGCTCTCAAAACTGCAAAACTGAGCAAATTGCAGCAACATTTTTGCAGGTTGGCCAAAATATTTACGCAATTAACGCTCAGTTGGTGAGGAAAGAAATATGAAATTAATAATTAATAATACAGCAGACGCACACACACATGAAGAGGGAAAGACAGACAGACAGACAGACGGACGACGAACCGGAGGAAGGACACCCCGAGCAAACTGCGATCCGATCCCTGTAATTAAAACTCTTAAGCAGCCGTGATCAACATGACAAAGTCGGCATACCATGTTGTTGACCGTAGACGTCCACCGGAGGAGGGCTGGACCGCGGAACATGACGAAATTCATGAAGTTCCGTTCGCCACACGAACGCTCATTACTGACCGCTGGAGTCTTCGGACGAGGACGCGATATTTAATCAAACTTCGAAAAGTTAAGGAATTTTCGTTGGTCCTTCGGCGAGGAAGAAAGCTTTAATTTTTTGTGCAATAACGACAACAACAGCAACAAGAAAACAACAAAACATCAACGACAAGAATAATGAATTCGAAACTGTAGAAAAATTAAAAAAAACACTGAAAATTAAAAGATCGCACGCATAATTAATTTCGGGTTTGATTAATAATGCAGGTTTTTTTTTTTGGTAATTTTTGCTTCCTCAATACTGTGTTGAGCTCATAACCGTAACACGTTACGTCACATATTTGCACGCATATTTACGAATTTTTAATAATTTTAAAATCTGACCACATTATTGTGGGTTTTTTTCCTCATCTCCTTCATCGCGTTATTAACGTTAATAACACGTTGTCGGCTGTCATATTTGACATTTCGTTGAGCCGACAATAAAGTTGTTCGCCGTTTAAGCTGATCTACCGCTGCTGCCGATCATGCAAGCATATTGAAATCGACGCGTTTTGATGATATTGATGATGATCATGATCGAAAAAACTTTCATTTTACTGCAGTTTTTTGGACAGCAATAAATTCAGAAATGTCCTGTTGATGTTGATGTTGCTGTTGTTGTAGGTTGCCTGTTGCGTCGCTCGATCAATTGAACTCAGCAGTCGAGAGTTATAAATTTATAGCATCTCTTGAATTAATTAAACCCAACCGTCTGCTCTGGTGGTCTACTTGAGACGATTTTCGATTTTTATTATGATGTGAAAACCAGTGAAAGTGGAGCTTAAGATCGTTTCTGGACGATATATTGCTTTTAATGGAAATACACGCCCCCTCTTATGAGGTGCTGTAATCATATGAACTTCGTGCCAGTTAACAATATTGTGATGATAATTCAGGGGAATTCAATACGGAGGAGATATTTTTCTAGTCTCAAGCTCGGGTCAGGGAATCGGTTAGGATCGGTGAATCGAGACGAATCGGGGATTATCTTAACCAATCGATGAGGGATTTTTATTTTTTAAAGTTCTTAACTATTCCTTCGAGGAAAGCTAAGGAAGGATTTTCCCACCACTGCAATGGTTTCTCAGTAATTTTCGGCTCAGGTAAAGTCTATTTTAGTATATAAAGAGGTAATCGGCAAGTATACAGTAGAGACTTCGAAGTTATAGAGTAAATCAATATAGTTATAATATGATATTCATTATTTGCAATATCATCCGATCTAACGTTATCCCATTTAGATATCCCTGATACTCTGAAGAAATCCAATCATATACAATATTAAACCCTAGAGTCCATATAAAAGGTTTCCTCAAAAAAAGAAAAACAACTAACAAATACCATCCAACAAATTCATTATGTCGCCTAGACGATGTACAACAAATTTACGACCATTGAATGAAAAACTGATGTATGATCACACATAAATCATTGCAGGATCATATATGCCGGTATGTACGAGTCCCGTGGACTGACAGACAGACTGGACTGATGAACTGATGGACTGATGGATGGATGGATGCCAGGATGTCGCCGTGCAAATCAAAATCATTTCAATCGCAACGATGCGATGAGATAAGAAGAGTTGCAATGCGATGGAATGGTAAGGATAAATGAATTCATAATGAATTCGCTTAAAATTTCACTTCATTTTGGTTTTTACAATTAAAACAACAACAACAGCAACGACGAGGACAACAACAACAACAAGAATTGACTGCACACATAAATTGCACGCAACTGCAACTCATAAACGTCAAAGAGATGTCATTAAAGATGCCCATTTTTAGAAGGAGTTGACCGAGTGAGGAGCGAGCTGAACGTGGAGTTGGCGCTGATCGGCGAGGATCGAGGAAGTTGTAGAGTGCAGCGGGCGGTTGAAGTGGCGGCCAGGCGACTGCTGACAGCCCAGGTTGACGCACATATTTTCGCAAAATAGCTCCGAATCGAAATCGATTATTAAAAATGATAATCGATTAAAAAAGTGTGCAGCCTGTTGATGCGGCCGTCGTGTTTGCCATCCGCCAGAAGACGCGGCCCTTGTCGGCCTCTGTTTTTGTGTGTGCGTGTGTCTCTCTGTCTGCCTGTCTGTCTCTCCGTCCGTCCGTCCGTCTGTCTGTCTGTGCGTTTGTTCAACGAAGTTCGCAGACGATCCTTGTTGCGTTCGCTCGTCAAAATACAGCGACGTACGTATGACAGAAATGCTTACATGTGTTCGCAAGACAGTTGACAGCTTTTGCTGTTGTTGTTGTTGCTGTTGTTGTTGCTGTTGTTGTTGTTGCTGTTCCAAACGATAATCATACATACGAGCAACAAGAGCAGCAGCAGCAGCAGCAACAACAATTGTCACAAGTTCGCAAAGATGCGAAATATCGTGATCGCGATCAAAATTCCAACACAGCAGCCGAACACGCAACTCGTACAGCGCCGCGAACAAATGTTTTCATGCTCTCGATGTCTGTCTTCCTGTCTGTCTGTCTGTCTTACCGAATTTTGTAATTTAATATTCTTTTCTTTGTAATTCTTATGTGTTTCGGTTGTTGTTTTCTTTCTTAATTCACACAAAAAATTATTATTTATGATCGAACGTGCAACGCATGCTGGCTTCAACTGCGTTTGCGCCTGCGCACGCACGCACTCCTCACTAATAAAGAAGTTCATCATAATGGGAAAAATGTTGAAAAGTGTTTCAGACATTCAGAGCTTCAGTGCAGTCTGGCACTGCGGTTGAGTGGCAGTTGTGTATAATTAATGAGCTGCACGAGTGAGCTGCACGAGTGAGCTGCACGAGTGAGCTGCACGGGTGTCCTGAGCGGGTGAGTTTCACGGGTGAACTCCTCACAAATTAGCTTATCGTACTACAAAATTATCCATTCGAGAGGGTGACGCTATAAAGGTATTCGTGCAATTCATTGTGCTATTTTGGTATTTACTAGCTCTTCAAAGGTTTCTCTGTTTCCCTCTTTTAGTTCTTTCTAGAGCTTTTAGGTGCTCTTTTAGGACCGCTAAACATTATTTTTTAACGTTATTGTAGTGATTTCTCCCCCGTCTCCCTCATTTTTGATTTTTTAGTGATTTGTAGAGCTTTGTGTTGTCCTTGACTGAATTTTAGATCTCGTTTAGAATCTTCTAATGCTTCTCATAGTTTTTAATAGCACTATTTCTGTGCTCTCCAGTGCTTCCTGGCAGTTTTTAGCGAGCTTTTCAGTGTATTCTAGTGCTTCTTAAACTTGAACAAAATGTTCTTCTGTATTGAAGCGTTTATTTTTACACATTTATTATTTAGATTTTTATTATTTCTTAGTTGATAAAATTAGGAATTTCTCTGCAAGCCTTAAATTATTCTGTACTTTTTAATGCTCTCTTAGTTTTTGTGTATTTTAGCGCCTTCTGAATGCTATTTGAGCGGTTTTTAGTGAGTTTTAGTGATTTTTGTAATCTTCACGTTTTTATTACAATTTCATAACTTAATTATATCTTCATTTCTATCGTTTTCAAATCACTGTCATTGCCGGCAACTTATTTTCCCTCTATAGAAATACAGCGGACCTCCTCTATTCAATCCCGGAAATGAAATGCACGCTTCTGCTTGCACAAAATACACGGCGCTCGCACACGTAATTTATTTTTAAATCTTATTTTTAAGTCTTCCATTTGATTGTCCACATGTTCCAAAGTTCTGTCGTATCTCTTTCTATATTCTAAATATACGCGCCTCTAATCTTGCAAATGTGCGGTTGAGTAGATGAATTTGAAGATACGCGAGCAAGCGCAACAAATGCATGGCAAACTTTTTATTTCTGCATGAGTCTGACAACAGATGTCTGTCTGCGTGCATAACTGCATAACTCTCGGCATGTTGGTCGTCAGTCCGTCCGTCCCTCCATCCGTCCGTCCGTCCATCCCTCCATCCGTCCGTCCGTCTATCCATCCGTCCGCGTATTGTCGCCAAAATGTTATTCAACTCTGCATTTCAACTCTGCCAATCTAGCGAAATAGCAGGCTAAGCACTTAAATAGCTAATTTCAGCCACGCATCGCACAGATACATCATCTTCCCGTGCATGAATGCGCTGATCCTCTCGCCGTGATGGTGGATCCGTAGTTTTGAATGAATTTCGTTTTTGTGCGGCAGGTTCTGCGTTGCAGGCGCTTCACCTAATTACAACAAGAACAACAACGAAATCCACTGAATTATGCCTCTTCAATTATTTATGGAGCAGCAGAAGAAACGATGGATGCCACAGCTACTTGGTCGCCCCTCGAACGCGGCTTCTCTCGCTCAGGATCCTTCCGTGTCACAACCAACACATCATCGTTCATCGTCGTGCGAAATGCGAAATGAATGAGTGCAGAAGTGAGATTTTCTCGTGTGAGGTACTGAAATGATATTTATAACTTCCGGCGGAAGTCTTGAGGTTGTTAATTAAATGAAGACACCTCGTGTCCTCTTGTCGCCAGTGCCTCCCTGGAGACAATTTCGAGATGACTAATTGAAATCTTACAGCAACATGGGTTGCGGGTTAAAATATATTGATTTTTTACACCAATATTTGTTGAAATTGAGTTGAGAACTTAATGTCTCGGAATTGAGAGCGGAAATTTAAGAATATTCGGAAATCTGAAAAAAAAAAATTAATTAAATCTCTACGACTGCTTCTTGATACTGCATATTTGAGATATCAAACAAATCCACTAACATTGGCTGCATCATCCAAGTTGGGAAATTAATTTGTTTCAAATCAAAGAATTTTTCTTATAAATCAGCCGATAAAATAATCAGATGATCGACAATAACATGTGTAGCGTTATCAGTCACTTCATATTTTTGGAGCCAATGAAGCTTTTCAAAATTTTTGCGATAAATATATATCTGACATAATTCAATAATTCAAAAAAGGAAATCAAATATCTTCGCTTTTGCATCGACAAGACATTCATTTGTTCCTTGAAGTTGTTTATTTAATATATTTAGTTTTTCAAAGACATCTAGTAACAGCGTTACCATCGACTGTTAGTAGATTTTTCATTCCAGGTTTATCGCTTACAAACTCACTAAAAACCTCCCTTTCTAAAATTAACGTTTTCCCCGACCTTTCCTCACGTTCTTGCGAAAGACCTACGACTTGCCCACGGTTCCTGTCAAAAGTAGTTCTTACGTTAACAGAGAACCTTTATTTCGACAAGGTTATCATGTCAAATAAATCACCTTTTAATATTTCTTTGATTCTGAGGGAATTTGATATTTTTTTTTGCGGGGTGGTCCCAATTTTATTTCATCTCATTGTTACTTATAATTTGGTAGTTTTCTTACTAGAATTTAAATTTTTCCAAGTGAGTATAATTTCACAATACTTTTCTGGTTTATACTTGAATCGAAATAGTATTACAAGTTACTTCTTTTTGGACTTCGAGGCAGGCGTTGGCGTTCTGGGAGGTGATTTCGCAGGCGACGATTTCGCAGGTGATGATTTCGCAGGCGACGATCTGGTAGGTGAAGCTTTTGCCGGTGACCGAAAAGGTGAGGCGGGAGGTGCCGAAATTCCCTCGAACTCACTTTCCAGCACGATATTCATCATTCGGAAATCACCCTGCACCAAGACCGTGTCGAATATGTCCAAATTAAGCCGGTGTGGGAACTGCAAAATTGCGCGTCCCCCCAAGGAGGAATTTGAGTGCACCTCAAACGCATCACTACCATAAACGATGTGCAGGGAGAAAATTTTGCCTCTGAACGAACTCGTACCCGGGTCCAACTCCTCTGTCACTTCTTCTCCCCACGTGCCATCCTGGCAGTCATTGCCCGTGGCCACATTCTCGTCTTCCTTCTCAGAACCACCGAAGCTGAGTTTGAAACGAAAGGCCACGTCGGGTTGTGGCCACACATCCTGGCTGTGCTGTAGCGACACCGATAACGAGGTCGCCGCCTGAGCCATGTGGCCATCGATCCTGAGGCAGCGTCCGACTGTGAACTGCTTGGCCGTCAGTTGTCCGTAGAAAGGCAGCGGTATGTTCGCCTCGCCTTCCTCCTCTGGATAAGAATAAATTATTTCTTGAATACCCTCATCGGAGTCATCGCCGGCTTCAGATCCGGGCGGTGCAGCATCATTTTTCCCCTTGGCCTTGTACTCCGTCACACAACCGCAATCATCGGAGTCTTCGCCATCATCGTCGTCTTTCTTCTTCTTCTTGCCGTCCTTTTTACGATCGCCGCGCTTAAAATCGCCTACAAGCGGAATCAGCCGAGCCTTGGATTGTGGAGTAACCTGCGGATAATGGTCGACCCGGGCGCTGTCGAGCTGCACCTGAAATATGTCACCTTTGATCACGGCTGCGCGCACCAGCTTGTACGGTAGTCGGTGCTTGTATTCGGCGAAATGGAATCCGTTGGCCGCCACCATATAGCAGTCCTCGGTCACGAGGATCTGTATTTTGAATTCGGAATTGTCCTTGAGCGGGAAGGGCGACAGTCGGTAACTCGCCTCCTTCTTCCAGACTTTGTCAAGGCGGGAGTCGCAGATGATTACCTTCGTTGCCGCCAGCGGGTTGACGAACAAGGCGATATCCTGATTGTCATTATCGCATATCAGATATATGAAGAAACTATAAGTAGAGAGAGAACAAATGAGAAGTGGCCAGGGAAGAGCAAGATGCCTTACTTATGGAAATCATCGCCCGGCTTCGTAGTTCCCTTAACCGTCAGACATATACCTTCCCTGAGCTCGCTAAGACTCGCATTTTTAAAAATGGTCGGCATGGAGGGATCGTAGAAGGCATTCTAAGAAATAGCAGAGGATATATTTTATGTCGGATTTGGTCTTAAACTCACATAGTCGAAGAGATTATCCGTTTTGCGCTCACCCGACGACGCACCTTTCTTGCACCACGAAAAACACATTTTGCAATTTTGTAATTAAATTTTCCGAAAATAAGCAGCGAATATAATTTTCAATACCGAATTTTTTAGATTACATGATGACAGATAAAGCAGTAGAAAAAAAAGCAAACTTTCATCTCTTATTAATTTGTTTTTCTTGCTCCGAAACAAGGTACAAATATTCCCGCCGTCATGGTAGGTTAAAATTTTGACCTTAGTAAACTTTTCGCATAAGCTCGAGATATGCCGATTTTTCTGCTCGTTTTTTATTTTTTGGTATTGGGAGAGAGTGGCGGATAAAAGGCCTGCAATATGATGATGTTAAATACGGGAACTCTTCCCAATTAAAATGGGCCATAATGAAAGCACATCCATAACTTTGAACCTAGAGCTAAATTGAGATCCAATTTTTGTATTTGAAACTATTAGTTTCACTTATAAAACACCGAACCTCAGGACGACTCTGTTTATTCCATGTACACTTCATGTACAGCATAAAACTTGCTCATGAATATTAGTTTACAAATAAAACTTTTTTCTTTAATAATAAAAATATAAATGAAGGTGCTTGCCGCAGAGATTGTTCCAGTGTACCAAACATTCTTGCCGTTGTTGAATTGCTGTCAATTTCGTAGTGCTTCTGCTCATTATCCCGATCGGAAGCCCATCAAAAGTTTCGATCGTGTTCGATATGGTGAAACTGGTAGAATTTCAGCGGATGACCCACAAAATTACGGTCTTGAAGAGAAGTGTTTCATGCGTTTTGGTACAGTCACTATATGGAAGTTTTTTATTTGCTCGTGATAATTAAGAACCCCAAGTCTAATATTAATACTTCTATTTTCATTTAATTCACATTCTAATTGTTGTCACATTCTATAAGTTTTATTTTTCCTTTACACTCTTAATCAATAATTTCAAGCTAATGTTTTACCAGGATATTTAGTGGAAGCTTTTCACAATTGCTTTTCTTAGGCTGGCATTCTCAGCGGACAGATTATATAGTCAAATAGCTTGATCATTCTCTATTTTCTTTCTTTTTATTTAGCCGTGCCTTGAACCACCAGGCTTCTGGAACATTTGAAGATATGTGTTTAATTTTCTTGCTTTGCTGCTTCCCACGCAACAAATCTTACTTTGATTCCGTTAAACCGAAAAGTTGAATGATAAGACATTCTAATTGATCTTACCACTAACCGTCCAAATGATTTTATAGACTTATAATGTATCGAAGAGGTGGATATATAATGTATATAACTTATAACGTGTTAAAAACAAAAAAACCTAAAAAAACCTATAAAAGACCAGAGTCTTTTGGACTAAACCATTTATATAATGTATGGAATTATCTAATGGACCGATTCAATCAACGCACCAAGCTAAATTAACCAACCCATCGAATGAAAGAATGAAATGGATTTTTCCAAGAGCTTATAATTTCACAAATTGTTTCTAGTTAATACTTGAATCGAAATAGTGTTACAAGTTACTTATTTTTGGACTTCGAGGCAGGCGTTGGCGTTCTGGGAGGTGATTTCGCAGGCGACGATTTCGCAGGCGACGATTTTGCAGGTGATGATTTCGCAGGCGATGATTTCGCAGGCGACGATCTGGCAGGTGAAGCTTTTGCAGGTGACCGAAAAGGTGAGGCGGGAGGTGCCGAAATTCCCTCGAACTCACTTTCCAGCACGATATTCATCATTCGGAAATCACCCTGCACCAAGACCGTGTCGATTATGTCCAAATTAAGCCGGTGTGGGAACTGCAAAATTGCGCGTCCCCCCAAGGAGGAATTTGAGTGCACCTCAAACGCATCGCTACCATAAACGATGTGCAGGGAGAAAATTTTGCCTCTGAACGAACTCGTACCAGGGTCCAACTCCTCTGTCACTTCTTCTCCCCACGTGCCATCCTGGCAGTCATTGCCCGTGGCCACATTCTCGTCTTCCTTCTCAGAACCACCGAAACTGAGTTTGAAACGAAAGGCCACGTCGGGTTGTGGCCACACATCCTGGCTGTGCTGTAGCGACACCGATAACGAGGTCGCCGCCTGAGCCATGTGGCCATCGATCCTGAGGCAGCGTCCGACTGTGAACTGCTTGGCCGTCAGTTGTCCGTAGAAAGGCAGCGGTATGTTCGCCTCGCCTTCCTCTTCTGGATAAAAATAAATTCTTTCTTGAATACCCTCATCGGAGTCATCGCCGGCTTCAGATCCGGGAGGTGCAGCGTCATTTTTCCCCTTGGCCTTGTACTCCGTCACACAACCGCAATCATCGGAGTCTTCGCCATCATCGTCGTCTTTCTCCTTCTTCTTGCCGTCCTTTTTACGATGGCCGCGCTTAAAATCGCCTACGAGCGGAATCAGCCGAGCTTTGGATTGTAGAGTAACCTGCGGATAATGGTCTACCCGGGCGCTGTCAAGCTGCACCTGAAATATGTCACCTTTGATCACGGCTGCGCGCACCAGCTTGTACGGTAGTCGGTGCTTGTATTCGGCGAAATGGAAGCCGTTGGCCGCCACCATGTAGCAGTCCTCGGTCACGAGGATCTGCATGATGAATTTGGAGTTTTCTCTGAGCGGGAAGGACGACAGTCGGTAACTCGCTTCCTTCTTCCAAACTTTGTCAAGGCGGGAGTCGCAGATGATTACTTTCGTTGTCGCCAGCGGGTTGACGAACAAGGCGATATCCTGATTGTCATTATCGCATATCAGATATATGAAGAAGCTGTAAGTAGAGAGAACAAATGAGAAGTGGCCAGGGAAGAGCAAGGTGCTTTACTTATGGAAATCATCGCCCAGTTTTGTAAATCCCTTAACCGTCAGACATATACCTTCCTGGAGCTCGCTAAGACTCGCATTTTTAAAAATGGTCGGCATGGAGGGATCGTAGAAGGCATTCTAAAAAAGAGAAGATATATTTTGTGTCCGTTTTGATCTTAAACTTACAGAGTCCAAAAGATTATCCTGTTCGCGCGCATGCGTGGCCTTCTTGCACCACGAAAAACACATTGGAAATTTTGTAATTAGATTTTCCGAAAATAAGCGGGATATTTTGTATAGTTTTGAATTCCGAATTTTCAAATTACATGAGAACAGATAAAGCAGTCACAAAAAAGCAAAGTTTCGTCTCTCATCACAGTGGAGGTGTTATTCGCAAACATAATTAATAACTTCTATAACTTTGAACGTATTGTTAATTTGAGATGCAGTATTGAGATTCTGTATGATGACTTGGAATCTTGCTTTAATAACTTCATTAAACCGAAAAGTTGAATGATAAGACATTTTAATTGATCTTACCACTAACTGTCCAATTAATCTTATAGTCTTATAATGTATTGAGAGCTATATAAGTGATTGAACCTTATGGACCAAACCGAGTCTTTTGGACTAAGCCATTTAATGTATGGAATTATGTAATGGACCGATTCATTTAACGGACCAAGTTAAATTGACCAATCCATCGGATGAATGCCACCATCTGACAAAGTTTCCGATTAAGCATTTCATTTTACCAGATTTGCTACAATAGATAAACCTAAGAACCTCTACGTATTTTAGTGCTTTGCAAATTAGTTTTATTTAATTCATATATATTGATATTTTTCTATATGGGCTAACAGAATCTAATTTTTATAAAAGAATATCGCTTGAGTTATGTTACTGAAGAATTTCAATCAAATCCGAGCCGAACTTCTTCAATGTTTTTATTGAAAATTTAGTTGTGCTCTACCCTCTAGCTTTCTTCTTCCGTTTTCTCGGGTGATTTAGCGGGTGATTTAGCAGGTGATTTGGCGGGTGATTTGGCGGGTGATTTCGTTGGAGATTTCGCGGGTGATTTAGCAGGTGATTTCGGAGTTAATTTCACTGCTTCTTTGGCCACTTTCTTAGGTGGATCATACTCGCTCATCAGGACGGCCTTCACCATCTTAAAGTCGCCTTGTATCAGAACGGTGTCAATTTTATCCATAGGCACATGGTGGGGGCATTTCAGTATCTTCTGCCCACCCACGTACACCTCGAACCCCTCACTGACGTTGAGAATGTACAGAGCGAAGGGACTGCCCTTTTCGAAGGTCGAGTTCGGCTCATATTCGGCTGCCGCATCTTCCTCCCACTCACCGTCCTTGCAACAACTGCCGGAGACCACGTCGCTACCGCCAGTACTCGGCACGCCAAATCGGGCTTTTAAGAGGAATGCAACATCAGGCTGCGGCCAAACGTTCTGGCCGTGCTGTAGGGACACGCGCAGCGAGGTCGTCGTTTGAGCCATGTGCCCGTTAATCCTTACACAGCGCCCTACTGTGAAGTGCTTGGGCTTAATCTTTCCGTAGAAAGGTAACGGAATGTCCCCCTTAGTCTCCTCGTCCGGGAATACGTCGTTCAACTCTACCACCACAAAATCTTCTTCGTCTTTGGCTGCTGCCTTTTTCTTGCTCGCCTTCCTCTCCATTTTCTTGTCCCCCTTTTTCTCCGACGCTTTGAATTCTTCAACACATCCGCATTCATCGTCATCGCCGTCCGCTTTCTTGGTGGCGCAGTCTTCTGCCGTGCCTCCGTCATCTGCTTTGCTGTCGCCCAGCTTGAAGTCGCCTTCCAGAGGCAGATCTTTAGCCATAGTCTTCGGGCCGCGCTCTGGGTAGCTCTCGACTGCGTTGCGGTCGATCAGGACGTCGAACACGTCGCCCTTGACCACTACGGCGTGTACCAGTTGGAACGGCAGCTGATGTTTGTATTCGGCGAAGTGGACGCCGTTTGACGATATCAAGTAGCTGTCCTGCGTGACGAGGACCTGGATGGCGAACGGACCGCCGCTCTTAAGCAAGAACGGCCGCGGCCAGTAGGTGCCCTCCTGACCCCAGGCATTGCGAATTTTGCTATTGCAAGTGACCACTTTCAGCTCCAAATTTGGGTAGATCAGCAGAGCGTGATCCTGGGTGGAATTGTCGCAGACCAAATATATGTAAAAGCTGTTGAGATGGAGACCTTAAGAGGGGGCGAGACGAGGATGGCAACTGACTCACCTCTTGAAATCTTCGCCCGCCTTCGCAGTGCCCTTAATCGTCAAACTCGTGCCCTCCTTGAGGTCGCTGATCGCCGCACTTTTATGAACGATCGGTATGTCGGGTTCGTAAATGGGGTGCTGTGGCGAAGAAGCAAAAGAGGAAGGGAACAAAATTAGAAGTTCGCTTAATGCTCTGGTGGACTGAAATTACCGGCACGTTTTCGTCCTCCTCCTCCTTTCCCGACTTTCTCTTGCACCACGAAAAACACATTTAATTTGTTTACTTATATCAATTTTTCTCAACAATTTTATACATAGAAAAAGAGAATTTCATATAATTAAATGACAAGCTATACATTTGTTACGACTTTATTTGCTCAGAAAATTGTGAAAATTTTTTCGTTATTTCTATACACAGTGGATTTGATGTTATTGTGGTGTGGTGCTTATGTTATTCGTAAAAGAGTCTTGAAGAAACCTTATCGGCAGCAAGGAGTCCTCTGAGTAACTTAGCACATCGATGTGGTTAAAGTGTAGGATATGTTATCAACCTTCATAGACAGCTTCACTCCTCAGAATGTAGAAATTGAGCTCATAGGAACAGTGAATTCCCTTAACTTGAATCTCGGTCCGGAACATCAAGATACTGCGGAGACAACCATGTTAAAGAAATCAATACACAGCTGCTACCTCACCAAAAATAGTTACCATTGCGTCAGACCTCTGCAGCCTCTGAGAACTCCTTCCCATTGCGCCATCTCGCTTTCCGAAAAATATACTCCGCAGCCTCACATCGCCCTGTATGCAGACCGTGTCCACCAACGCCGGATCGACGCGATAGAAAAACTTCGCAATCACCCTACCGTTCAGGTATACGTCGTAAGCCTGCTTTCCCGCAACAATGGCCAGGCTGAAATTCCTGTTCGGCAGCAGTTCCCTGTCCAGTTCCGAGCGCTCTTCACTCATCCACTGGCCGTTGTGCCAGGCATCTCGAACCAAGAAGTCCCTTCTCTCGTCCTCGACCTTCTCAGAGTAGCGTGGGTTGAACCGAAATGCGATGCTGGGATGCGGCCACACGTGTTCGCCATGCTGCAGATCGATAGTGAAGGAATGCGGCAGTATCTTGACACGCCCCCTGATGCTCAGGCACTGCCCTGTTACGAAGCTCCTAGGCGCCAGCCGACCATAGTAGGGAAGCGGGAATTTCGAGTAGTCCGCTCTCTTAGTCTTCTTGGAGCGCTCGGCCCATCGTTTAAGCCTCTGCTTTAACTGCACTATTCCGGGTATCACCCTCTTGCAGTTGAACAGCGTCGAACCTGAAGGCGCACCACTTGGCACCGAGCGAGGAATGGCTCGGGGAAGGGTCTCGTTTAGTCGGTCCGGATAACTCTTCACCTCCGCACGTACTACACGCAGCTTCGCAACCCCACCCCAGATTTCTATGCGGTTCACATTCTTGAAGGACATTCGATGGGTGTATTCGGTGAAGTGCTGTCCGTTCACAGCTATCATGTAGCACTCGCGCGTGACAAGGATCTGTATGATGAATTTGGCTCCACGTTTTAGCGTGAAAGGTTGCGGCGAAGCGGCCTCCTCGCGACCCCAGACATTCTTGACCTTGCTGTTGCGGATGATGCAGTTATGCGGCAGGCGGGGATTGACCAGCAAAGGAACTTCACTGGAATCGTGGCCCGATAACAGAGCGATGAAGAATCTGTGGCGGCGAACGAGGAAAGCGGTGGAGGCTTGTAATTGAAGTGGGGAGAATGGTATGCATTGCAATGGTCAGTCACCTCTCACAGGTAGGCTCCAGGACACCCGAGATCTTCAGGCTCACGCTTTCTTGGATTTTACCGGTTTGAGAGTTTTGAAACACAGTTTCGCCAACGCTGTTGTATGTCTAAACGGTGAGGGACAGAGAGCAGAGGAGAGGTTATGTGGAAAATGACGGGGATCTTTAGTGAGGCAACCTTCTTGAACCACAAATTATTCGAGCTAGCTCTGTTGCGCCGGCAGCAAAAGCAACAGCAGCCGCAACACATTGACAATTTTGTTTACGTAGCTAAATTTTTTTTGAAAGGAGAAGAACTAAAAAAAAGCGTTACGTCAATTTCGAATTGAGATTTAAGTCGCATTGGAAACAGTGAAACGAATTTAAAATGGAACCCTATGTTTTGCTGGAGAGAAAAAGTTATACAGATTGATATAAAATCGACATTTCATATCACGATCCACATGTGGAATTCGACATGAGCCACTAAAGTGTCCCGAAAAGTGTTTTCTCTTCATATAACTTGAGAACACCTAACATTAATGTTTTTCGGTAACACTTAAGTGTCATCTGTGATATTATTTTGAGGACGTCATCATGTGCGAACACCTTAATCATCGGTGGCATTAGAAACTCCACAGAATTTTCGTCGGTATCATCTAAAACATCGACTGATGATTACAAAATATAGAGTTCTATATATATTTTTGCACATTTATTGCCTTTGTTTAAAAGAATTCTTTATTAACTTTCCATTATCTCATTTAGAGAAATCCCCCTCCCTCTTCGGCTGACTCGTCTCGATTGAATGCGTGGATTTAAAGCGAAGACTGCTCACCAGTACCACCCTCCACAGTTTGATGTCGCCCTCTATGTGGACCATATCCACGACATCCGGGTTGAGGCGATACATGAACTTTATAGACAACTTCTGGTTGACGTATAGCTCGTAGGATCCGATGCCGGAAACGATGATCAAGCTGAAATTCCTGCCCGGTTGAAAGTTCACACCTATGTCCGATCGTTCCTCCGCAGACCACTCGTTTTCCTTCCAAGCCATACAGGTGGCATTATTTTTGAACACGCCGTCAATATTCTCAGCGTAACGAGCATGGAAACGGAGTGCTGTAGGAGGATGCGGCCAGATGTCCTTGCCTCGCTGCAAGTCGATGGTGAAGGAGTGTGGCAGCATCTTGACACGGCCCTCAATGCTCAGACAGCGGCCGGCTGTGAGGCTACGCTTCGGAAGTCTTCCGTAATAGGGAACGGGCAGCTCCACTCTTTCCTTCTCAGCTGCTGTGTGGAGTTCCACTTGCGACGGCACTGCCTCGGGAGAATGCGGCACGTTGATTGCACTCACTTCGCTGAAGTCGTTGAGCCGAGGGACAACTTGGACCGACGAGTCCTCTGAGTAGGTTCTGAACTCGCCATACTGGACCTGCAGCTTGTCAATATCGCCGGCGACCTCGATACAGTTGACATCGGCGTAAGGCAAATAGTGTCGGTATTCGGCAAAATGCTGACCATTCACGACTATCATATAGCACTCTTTCGCCACGAGCACCTCGATGGTGAAGCGCGAGCCTCGCCTCATTGTGAAGGGCATGGACGACGTCATCTCGGAGTGCAGCCATTCGTATTGTACTCTGCATCTGCGACTGATGTAGTGCTGCGGCAGGTGGGGACTAATGATCAGGGCGATGTCGAGAAATTCGTTATTCACGCGCAAGGCTATGGAAAACCTGAGAAAGTCGGGAGATGTGATGTGAGACCAACGCAGCGATGGGACCAACTTCGGCTGACTCACTTATTGCAAGTGGGGTTAATAACGCCGGTGAAGATAAAACTCATGCCCTCGGAGACTGAGTCGAAGTGTTGATTCCTAAAGATCGGAGACATCAACGTGGGCTTCGGCGAAGTCGTCTGAAAGAGGCACAGAAATCAATTTGAGCCCCTCGGATCCTCAGTGCGATGCATACGAAAAGTTTACATTTTGGATTAAGTTGTAGCTCGGGTCTCGATTACGTTTCCCCCGCCTGCAGCAACCACAACAAGGCATCGCTTACAGTTGAGTTCTATTTTGGCGACAAATTGACAGATGCTACAAAACGACACAAAAAGTTTCTCTGAAATTTTTCGAGAAATAGAGAAAAAGAAAATTCATAAGAATGTCATGTAACACTGTTAATGGAATATTATTTTAATTGTTTTTTGAAAAACATGTCAAGAGCTGGATGTCAAGAGTTGGAAAACTTTTATTTGCTAGGCTGACAATTCCGTAAAATTTCTAAGCTTCGTTTGAACTTAGTTTGAACTGATTTTACTGACCCTAAAATACAATTTAAATTTAATTATTCATATGTTAATGTTTAGCTCACTTTTTTTTTTCATTTTTAGAAAAGCAGGAAATAAAATTTATTTTGTACGAGTATAAAAAATAGCAACCACTACCGTCAGCTAATGAAATGCAATTTTATAGCATTTCTGTCAAATTTTAGCTGTCAAAATATTAAATGTCAAAAAGTGTTTGTTTATATATATAAATTTAAAAAGTCTTGATTTTGTTGTTGTTGTAATTGTTGTTGTTGTTGTTAATATCTCTGCTACGATGTCCGTAATTTCTTATTCCTTTACCAGGCAATCAGAAATCAGTCTCCTAGTAAATCAGTGCTAAATATGCGCTTGGGTTTCGTCAGGTTCACGTATTTGCTAAACTTGTTGTTTGTTTCTCCCCTACAGTGATGCCTTTTCTTGCGTACTGTACTTACTGCAAACAGTACGTACAGCAATGACAGCTTTAAGCTGCTCACAGTGAGCAAAATAAATTCATGCGTTGAAATGAATGCCTGGAGGGAAGGTAGCTTCAAACTTCTTCCCGAAATTGAAATTTTTTCTTGTCTATGTTGATTGGGAAAATTAACTTGATATCTTCTGATGGCCATCGCCGCTTCCTGACGATTTATGGAGAGAATCTTCACTATCGAAAATGACTGTCTGGAAATCTGTAATACAAAAACTCAAACATTTCTCAATTATTCTTTGTTCGTATAATTTATTAATTATTCTCATTTTTAAATTCAATGGTTGCCAGTAGCTCGCACATGAAATTTATAGGATACTTTTAGCAATTGCTTAAAACGTGTGTTTTCTTATTAATTATTGTCTTTATTTAATGCTGAAAATAGGGTTTTAACTTTTGTTTTGTGGTTTTCAAATAACTGTGCATCTTTTCTCTTTTAGAATTGCATAATTTGTTGATAAATTTTGCTTACAAGACAAGAGAAAAATTATAAAATTACTTTGAAAAATTCCTGTGAACTTATTTCAATATTCAATTAAATCAATACGTCAATATGCAAAAAAATAAAGAACAATGAAGATTAGTTTTAAGAAAATTGTGGATTTTATCACTTATGACTAGTCGTTGATAGATAAATGATATCCAAATTAATGTAATTCTGTTTTTTAAATCATTAAGATTGTATTGAAGATTGTTATTAGTTTGTCTTAAGAAAAATGTTTTTATAAGCTTGTATTTATCAACTTTACAGATTTTCATGAGCTCCCGAAGCTTTGTTTTTGGTGAATCCGCTGGAAGCAGAAGGATGAAAGTAAACATTCGTTTCTAAACATTTATATTTTTTCACTCTTCTCACATTCTCCTCTCTATTCTATTTCGTTCTTCGTATTCAATCACATTCGTCCGTACTTGTATACGCAGGATTCTCATAAATCCTCGCCTCTGGCAACTTCTTCACCAACATCACATTCCACAGCCTGATGTCACCCTGTATGTAGACCGTATCGACGATATCCGGTTCCATGCGGTACGCGAATTTGGTGATCAGCTTGCGGTTCACATACACCTCGTACGCCTCCGCCTCCGAGACGATAAGCAGACTAAAAGTTTTCCCCGGACGGAAGTCGGTGTCCAGCTCGGAGCGCTCCTCCTCAGCCCAACCTCCGTTGAGCCACGCATTACGGCAGACGATGTGCTTGCCGACGCAGCCGCCCTGCTTGGAGAAGCGCGGATTGAAGTGGAATGCGATGATGGCATGCGGCCACATGTCTTGACACCGCTGCAAATTAACGTAGAACGAGTGCGGCAACACTTTGACGCGGCCGTCGACGCGCAGACACCGACCAGCAGTGAGACTCTTCGCCGGCATCCGTCCATAGTAAGGCAGTGGCAGGCCTACCCTCTCCAACTCGTTCAGCGAATTCGCTGATGATCGTATCAGCTTGAATTCCGCAGGCATGCTTGCGACATCGCTCTCCGTTTCCTTGAAATCGTCCACCACAGGGATGTCTTTAGCTTGCGATTCAGGCAGACGATCCGGATAGTTGCGCACCACTGCGCGCTCCATATTCACGTGCTCGACGTCACCTTTGACCTCCAGGCAGCCCACCGACTGGTAGGGCAATCGATGGCTGTATTCGGCGAAGTGATGCCCATTCACCGATATCATGTAGCAGGCATCGGTGACGAGGATCTGAATGGCGAATTTGGAGCCGCGCTTCAGCGAGAAGGGCAGAGGCGATGACACCTCCTCGCCGCCCCACACGTCCTTGACTTTCGTATTACGAACGATGTAGTTGTGCGGTAGCCGTGGATTGATGTGAAGGGCGACATCCTGACGCTCATTGTCAACGATTAAGTTTATGGAGAATCTGGAAGGAAATGCGGATGAACCTTTTTCCATGCCGCTCCTCGCATCCTCTACTCACCTCTCGCAAGTAAGCTGTATGTAGCCGGTGATGGTGAAGCTCACACCTTCATACAGCGTCCCGATGTCCTTGCTTCTGTAGACAGGACGCGTTTCCACATAATCGTAGAAGGTGGACTAAAAGCGAAGAGAAGAAATATAAGTGATTTGATGACATCAGAAAGAATTCGCAATTTTTTCACAGAATTATAGAATGTTAAACCAAATCAAAAGTTATTTTCCTTGTTTATCACATCAGAAAAGTTCAAGGAAGAAAAATTTGCATTTGCATGCTAAAATCACATGAAGCAGACTAAAATACTAGTGAAGGAGGGGGAGAGGGTTGGGGGAGATATAATAAAAAATACCTGCAATAACATGAGGTTAATTTAAGATTATAAAAAAATTCATAACATTGGCTGCAACAAATGATTTCATTAAAAGCGAAGTTAATTAAAATGCGTTGCTCGCAGTCGATGGTATAAAAATGTCGTTGTTTTTGATTTTTTGAAGCCAATACCTGTTGTATGGCTTTAAAAATCCGCAGTATCCTAAATTGGTAACAGACATTCGATTAGTCAACTCTTGTTGCCTTCTAAGGTGACAACAACAAACAGCGATGACGCCGAAAACCACAGCATTTCATAATTGAAATTCTTTTTTTAACACTTAAGTAAAACTCGACTTGTTTAAAATTATCACTGATATATCGATGTGTCGAAGTTGCATTGAGATGCGTTTTTATCTATATTGCTTTTTCTAGCTCAAACGAGTAGTTTAAATCTACGCATAGCATTGACTAGACAAATTAATCGATTCAAATTAAGTTAATTGTACTTTGACAATGAAAAGTTCTTTTTTTTCTCTCTCTCTCTCTCTCTAGAATGGAATTCTCTATGAAAAGTTGTTTTTCTAAGCAAGCATTTGTTGATTTTTATATGAATTGAATTAGAAAATTTATCATGTCTATTATTAACTTAATTAACGACTTAAATTTAATAAAACAACATAAATTGAATTGGATTCAAATGAAATAAATTTAAATGAAAGAAATAAAGTTAAATAAAAATAGACTAAACGAAAATTAAAGTGAAAAATACTTTTGACTTTAAGTAAATGAGCAACTAAATAGAATTAAATGATATTAAAAGAAGTTTCAACTTATATTTCAATTTAATTATCAAATAAAATGCATAAAGACGATATTGAACGGAAACAAAAGTAAATAAATATGTAAATAAAATAAAGTAGAAGGAAGGAATAAAATAAGTAAATTAAAAGTAATCAAAATAAAATTACATAAAATAAACCGAACGCGGGGTTTGAACAATTTGAATTTGAATTTAATAATTTTTTACTTTAAATTCATAATAGTTATGGATGTATTTATTATGTTCTTTGCAAACGCTATCAATTTCCAAGTTCATCCAAGGCTTGGCGGCCAGCAATAGCTGCTTAGACCACAACAACAACAACTTCGACGACAAGTAATCACTGAAAAATGTCGTCATCGCGGTATTCGTCGTGCGCTATCTACGCGAATGATATCAAAACATATTGATTTGAAAATTTTTCGAATAATTCCTTTGAAATTGAATACCTTACCTCATATTTCTAACACAGCTGTAAAACTTAATATTTCTTGTGTGAATTGCCTGCCCAAGGCTTGCGACTTCAGGGTTTTTTAAAAAATTTATCAAATAATGCAACAACCTCTGATTATATAAAAGTCTGTGGTGACTTTAATATAAACTTCATGTGTTTTATTATGTTTTCACACGAAGAATTTATAATATATTTGCTAATTTATGATATATTTGCTAATTTATGATATATTTGTAATTAAAATGAATTCTAATTCAAGTTCGTTAGAAATGTAGGTTACTGAAGGAACTCCTCCTCTCGCCGTTTCTCTCTGTTGTCTCCGACAACAACACTAACTCACCTCATTCAAACCTCCCTCCTTCTTCGAAATGCAGGGGCAGCAGCAACTAAAAAGGATTTTGTGGAGAGCACGAAAGCACATCGTTTGCCTTAATGTGAGCTTAAATAATCGCGGGCAGTGTTAATAGAAGCAACAATAACAAAAGCAACAACACGAGTTAAGGATGCACTAGATATAAGCGGTCACTTGTTTGCAAGTTGAGCAGGTGAGCATGTTAATTTTTATTAATTAAAAGAGATTTTTCAAGATTTCCACCAATTGTGTTGTTTTTATTGTGGATGCATCACTTTGGGATAACCATCGATTTTTTTGGAATTGATTCTTTGTTTATTTATGTTTTTATTATAAAAAGCAGAGCAGTTTATTCTAATTGTGAAGATAATTGTAATTAAATTTCTTATTTAAATTATTTTATTTTAGTTGAATTATTTTATTTTAGTTGAATTATTTTATTTTAGTTGAATTATTTTATTTTAGTTGAATTAAATGTTTTCTTTACTTTATTTATTAATAGTTTGTTTGAGTTCTCATTGTAATTCATTGAACTTCTGTTTCATTTAATTGTTTTACTAAATTATCACTTATATTTACTAGAAAATAAACAGAAAGCGAGATTATTTAAAAAACAAGCAGTGAATCATTTTTACAGACGATAATTGTTCTTCTTCTTCATATTCTTCTTCGTATTTCAGCGATATTCACACCTGACGAGCTATCTACTCAGCTGCGTCGTTGTTGTTTTTGTTGTTTACTCAATTTGTTTACTCAGTTAAGACGAAAATAAGTAAGCTGAAGCGCTCAACAATCAAAGTTAAATTAAATACTCGCATTTATGTAATTTCAAGCTTGCTTTTGCAATCTTAAGTTTATCACATCACTTCATTGCGATTCTTTTCATGTTTTAAAGTTATAAATAAGAGAAAAATAGAAAAACAAATTTAAAAAAACTACAATAGAAGGTTATTTTATTCTACTTTCGTTATTTTTAATATAAATTTCGAGAATTTCGTATCGATTTTCCGCCAATATTTCGATTTTATTCTTCTGCATTTCTTTCGCAAATTTTTATGTTAAATTTCAATTAACTATTCGATTTAGTTAATCGCATTTTGTGGTTTTAATCGATTTGCGATTTTCTTAAAACGCCAGCAATTTATTTCAATACAACGCAGTTTATTAAGTTGATAATTTTTAATATCTTAAAACGCTTTATTTATCGAATTAACTAATTATGTGTTTTATTGCTTAGTTGCTTTTATTTTAATCACATTCAGCAATTTTTTTCTAAATAAGAAAAAACTTTAAAATACAAGTATGGAGTGCATTTCGCTTTCCTTAAATTTACGTTGTACTTGTTTTATCGCGAAAATACGCGAGTAGACTGAAAGCATTTTCGCCACCCAAATATGAGCTCACAACAGTCAGTGTGACCAGACTGAGTAGAGAAACAAAAGCTTTTGGGAGGAAAAGCTTGCAATTCTTTTGTGCGAAAATGTAAACCTCTCTCAGTGGAGTTTTGCGAAAAATATGTGGAAATTAAAATATGATTTTATCTTGATCTGCGAAAGCATTAGTAGAAATATTCGAATAATAATTGAATTCATCGAAGAGAGGAACAGTAAGAATATCCCTTCGAATATTTCCTTCGAGCGCAGGGTTAATACAATAAATGGGCGGGACACTCCTCTTTTTACAAAAACTTATAATTGATCGGATATAAAATATTTTTTCTACTATACGAGTACATTAAGCATGAAATTTTCGCTTAGATATTCGCTATTTGACAAGTTTAGTATAAGTGGGCCGACCACGCCCATATAGCGTGGGAGTATTTTAGTAATATCGCTACGTGCTACATTTAGTTATATCGCTACATGCTCTGGAGTGAAATTTTTCCTTAATATTTCATACCGTTTATTAGATATTGAGAACTTTTATTTTATTAAGTGGATGTTGGGTTTAAAAAACGAATTTATTGCTTCAAATATATTTTGCTGCTATTCTAATTTGAGAAAGTAGTTATTAAAAGCAGTTTTCGTATTTGAAAATGTACTGAGAAAGTTCTAAATATTTCCTTTTCGACACTAATGACGTGAATTTTTAATATTAATAAATATAATAATAAATTTAATAATTAAACATGGCAGACGAATGTAAACACAGCCTTAAAAACCTTTTAAATGGTTAAAATATTCTTATTTGACAGACGCCACTGTAGCAAAACAGCTGATTGCGCCTCTCCGCTCGGTTCCATGACACGCACACATATACGGATTGGCAAATCCAATTTCAACACATACTTATGCCTTATTTTCACATGCATTATATATACGTAAATTAATACTGACATCGGTGTGCTGTCACTTCATGCCTCTTCAAATAAGTAAAAATGTGATTTTTAGCCAAATAAGTAGGCGGGCGATTTTTATCAGAGCGTAACAATGGCGTTAAATATTTGAAAGCTACTTTCAACTCACTTGACAGATATTACGTATTAGAAGAGAGACACGAATAGCCTAAAAATACCGACAGAAATTTATATTTACATCGAACTCCGTTGCACTGATGACCTCGATATCGTCGAAATTGGACGCAAAGCTGTCATCGTCGTAGTCCGCACGCAGCCGTGTAGTCTGCTCCTCGTAGCGCAGCTGGGTCTCGAAGGCCTCGCTGGACGCTTCGATTGCGGCAAAATCGATGCCGGAAGATCCACGCTTAAGCATCGTGGCACTTCTTTCTCTCACTACAAACGCTGTATCTGCACCCTCGCACTGCGTGTTTCTATTTAAAGCTTCACCTTGCACTTTCCATGAACTTTGTACTCGATTGTTCTGCACTAAAATGTCGCAACCATCGCCGCCGCCGCCGCCGCCGTCACCGTTGCCTCTTACAGCATCGACTGTATCGGTCGCATGCGCTGCCGTTGCCGCTGCTGTGGCGATATAGTATTTGCGCCACGCCTCCAAGCAATTCTCGCGAAATAAATATCGTTGACGTTTCACTTGCAAGTAGCGATAACTTTTCGCGAAGCTGAAACCGCTGCCGACAAAAACCTGCGTCAGATCGTAGAGTAGATGAACTGCGTTGCAAGCGTAGAATGTCAGTGCTGCCATAATCTGTTCGATACTTCGCGGCTGGCTATCGTTGCGCCGTCCAACGTCTGCGTCCTCTCCAACTTCGTCCAGCTACGTTGCGGTGCGGCAAAACTGTCCGCTGTATTTGTGCATTCGCAGCGCAGCAGCGGGTTACATCTGTCATGCAATTGTGTAAGCCACCCCACGCGCCTTTCGATGTGTTAATGCCGACTGAGAAGAAAGCGAGGAGCTCAGTATTTTTATGTTATCTCAGAGAGGAATTCTTTCAGTTGACTGTGTGTGTGTGTGTGTGTGCGTGAGAAAGAACACGAAGTTGAGTTCCAAAAAATTATTTGCTCTCTCTTTCTTAATATTTGGCCATTATTTTCTAAACTTCAGAATTTTTGGTAAAACACTTTTTTATGTTTAATTTCATTAATTCGATAATTATTAGATAATTTTGACTTTCTGTTCGGAGTTAATTGATTGAATGGTTTTTACTTTTAGCTTGTTTTTCTGTTAATTTATTTCCTTGTTTTTTTTGTTTATATGAGTTTATTAGTCGAATTTATAAGTTTGAAGAAATGATTGCTTTAATTATATTTACATGAAATTTCTCAAGCTAGAAAGCGTCGTGGGGGAAGCTAATGAATGACGCGAAAAAGTGAAGCAGAGAAATAAAATTGAAGAAATATAAGCACGTTTTCACAGCAGAAAATGTTAGTGGAGTGTTAACAATTCTCACCTTGCCGAAAATGCGACTTCTGCACACTTCCTCAACATCAGAATCCTTCACAGCAGTTTTCGTCTTGGTTGTCCTTCCCTCCGCGTTGCCTTTAATTGTTTGATAGCAAGGCATTTCTACGAAATTTTATGATGAAGAACTTGAAAAACAACACAAATCTCAAGCAGCTTATTTTGATTTAAGTTCTCAACCTTAAATCAAAAATGTTTATTATTTCGTTTGAAGTGTATGTAAAAATATTATTCACAGTTTATTTTAGGAATTGTTGATAATTTCTCGCTAGTTTCCGCAGTTTTCGACTCAAGATCAGTGCCAGAATTTCAGATTTACTTTCATCGATCTTCACACTTCTAATAATTTCTGCATTTCTCTTCAGTTCTCTCTCGTTTTTACTAAATCTTTTTAAAGAAATTCGTGTTAATTAAAATACAGTTAAAAATTTTGAAGAGATTTTTTCTTGATCACTTTTTTTTATTTTTTAAATTCCAAGCCGCAACTTTCAAATTATTGTTGTTTAGCGTTGTTTGTTCCTCGTTTATTTTATTCCCGTTACTTTTTCCGGCCGTCTCACCTTCGTTGGCGACTGAACATTTTGCACTGACTTCCAATTTTCAGTTGAATTTCAAGTACTCGATATTCGCACGATCTGATTGTTTTGCCGCCGTCTGTTTTCACTGCGATTGTTTTTCACTTTGCTTTAATTTTCCTTTTATTTATTTGTTGTTTTATTTTCCTTACATTCTGTTTTAAATGTTCACACCTGTTTTGACTTTTACTTGTTGCTATTAATTAAGCTTGTTGCTTATCTTAGATGAGTCAGAGAAGAGATGGTAAATTACGAGGAAGAGGCGGAAAAGCGACAAAATTTCCCCTTCTCTAAGTTGTTTTCTAATACAATATTTTTAAACATATTTAAAATGCTTAATTTAGATCATGAAATATATCTGCCAAAATTTGTTCTGCGCATTAGCACACATTTGTGAGCCTACTCGTGAGTGTGCCCTTAAATTGTTGAAATTGCCCATGAATCGTGAAATATTCACAAGACTCTAAAATTTAGACTCTAAATAGCTCATAATAACTCACTTGTAGCGTACGTGTGAAAATCATTAAGTGCTTCAAAAGCAAATCTAAGTATTCAACACTCAACTGCGCAGATATAACCACGAACACGAACTCATCTTTTTAAACCCTAAATTTTAATGAAAAACACTTTTATTAAGAATCATAATGAATAACAACTCATTAATGACCGCACTGACAAGTATGTCTGGCAATCTCGTGAGCGTGTCTCTGCGTGCACAAGTAAATGATTTTTCTTCTGTATTTTTGAAATATTGCACCTCCAAGTTACCTTCAATCTTCATGACTTTGGCGATACCAAAGTTTGGTCAGTTATTATGTCAGTTTGGCTTAATTATGAATTACTAGACCCACATGCAATGAACAGTTAACTCAACTGTTTCTTTATTCATCTGATTCTTACAAAGATACGGTTTACAAAGTATGAAATTAATATGGACGATATCAAAAATTGTACATAATGAGGTGAATATTATGTTAATCAGATACAAATATGAAGTCGGAGAAGAAACTCAACTGTATACTAGTTTACCTGACTTACAACTATGTATATTATATAGCTTACAAGTTAGAAAGAAATCAAGTCCACTGATACAAAAAGTCTCGATGAACTACTGGAACCCCTTCGTTGTTGTCTGAAATCAGAATAACTTAGCTAGCGAAATAAAATTGAGGTAATTGTGGTGAGAGACTCAACTGCTTCGTAATTGATGTGATTCTTAAATTAACTGCCAGATATCAATTAAGAAAGGTGACTGGTATCACTTCTCCTGACTTCACTTGACTCCTCAGCTGTGTTGTCTAGAATGAAACTTCTTTTTATTAGTTAAACACACACACACAATTATTAAGAATACAAGGCAAACTCACCTGCTTTTCATATGTAGTTCATCTGGTTCTCGCAGTGCAGCGACCTCCACTTAAAAATTCACAATAGGTGACCCTGTGTGGAGCGGAATTTCGGGTTCACCTTGCTGTCAACAGTTTGTATGCGTTGACTGACTAAAAGAAGCGCCGAATGTCGATACCTTGAGGTAGAGAGGCCCAGTTAATTGTTGCTTGTGGTCCTAAACATTGTGCATTCGGGCCTTGAGGAGCGGTCCCTTTAGGCACTGAACCCTGCGCACCTGAACCTTGGTTCGGAACGTTCGTGTTAACACCCTGTATGCCTACGGTGATTTGGGAGAAATTCAAAAATAGTTTGCCCTCTTTCTCCAGAATTTTGTTTTTCGAATATCCATCCACGGCGAAGCTGATAATTTGGCCACCTCTATTATCCGGTTGAACGGTTAGAATACGCCATTTCGCCGTTGAAATGCCCGGGTTTTGCTTGGCCAGTCTTGAGAAGAAAGCGCTTTTGGGCACGTTAAAGTCACCCGGCAGGTAGGCACAGCATGTGTAAATCCTTATCGATTCGTCGTCGTCGGTTAGCTTGATTACTGGATTCGGATAGGGTTTGATCCGCTTGAGCGCAGCCGCCAGCCACAATCTGGTCTTGTTGTCGTAGCACAACAGTGAGAGGTAGCCCTCGCCCACTGTGCTGGCCACAAATCGGGGGTGCGTATTCTTGTCGGTAATCTGATCGATCTCCATCAGCAGGTGGCTTTTTATCAGCTGAATCTGTTGTGGCTTGAGGAGCGTGTGAGGGTGGCCCGGGTGGATTATAGCGACCTTACTCTCCTCGGCCACAGCATCCTGGCATGACAGGTTCGACGTTGAAGGCTGCTCGGTCAGTGTTGCAGTGCCATCATCTGACTCGGTCACTCTTTTCTCCAGCGGCTCTTCTGCGTCGTCAACTGGCGATCTGCTACGTTTCAGCGCGCCTGCTTCGAGAATTTCGCCCGCAGCCTCCTCGTCGGCCAAGGCCTTCTGTGCGCGTCTTTCGCGTTCAATTTCCCTCGCTTTCTCAAAGTCCATGCCGTTCTTCACCATCGCTTTGATTCGTCTTCTCGACGAGCTTGAGAAGCGCTCAATTAACTTTTGTGGGTAGGCGGGCTCAGTCGAGGTGGCGCCTTCTTTTTCCGCACCATTAGCCGTCGCCGTATCTTTACTTTCACTCTCCGTGATATCGGGTTGAGAGTTTTCTTCACTCTCCTCCATGTTGCTGGCCGAAACTTCTGCGTTTCTTTCGGGTTCTGCTTGTTGTTGGCGTTGTTGCTGCTGGGCGAGCGTCAGGTCATAGGACGGGTCCTCCACCTCAGGGGTCGGTGACTTCGGTTCTTCCTTCACTCTTACCGGAGATACGGGCACCACTTTTACACGTATTGGACTCTTTCGACTTGTGTCGCTTTGATTCTTTTTGCTTCGATTTGCGCTTTTTTCATTTGCGTTCTTTTCTTTTGCGTTCTTTTCATTTGCATTCTTTTCATTTGCGTCGTTTTCTTGTGCGTTGTTTCCATTTGCGTTGGTTTCATTTACGTTGTTTTCGTTTGCGTTATTGTTTTCATTTGCCTTGTCTTCATCTGTGTTGCTTCGGTTTGTGTTGTTTTGGTTTGTATTTAATTCATTCATTTTTGTTCCCACGAGTGTTAGAGAAGGGGTTGGTCCGCCCCTGCAGAGCTCCGATGCAGGCGTAAGGCTGGTTACTGTGGAAGGGCGCCCGGTATCCCACAGGGATGGTACGTTCGAGGTGCACATTTTTCAATTCCCCGCACCATTCAGTCCTCGGCACGTATTCCTCGCCACCTTGACTTGGGAATCGGTTGACTTTTAGTTTTCGGCATCCCACCAAGGATCTGTCCAGCACGAGTTGGACTCGAGCTGCTTCAGCTCCTTGGATCGCGGACCCTACTTAAGCCCCCTCACCGCGACAAGGTGGTCAACCAAGAGGGGGAAAACACTTTAAGCCGAAACGTACACTTAAATCAAACCGCACTTCTTTATTTTCTCCAAAGTCAAACACTCGCGTTTCCACTTTATCAATTTTGCTAAATTCACGCTTTGATTTTTTTCATCTACAATTGATGATTAAACTGATTAATTTTGAGCTGCAACATCAGATCGTTAATAAGGCGCAACAGTTTTATTCTTGTTTTAACAATTTAAAACAAGAAATATGAAATTGAAATAAGAAAGATTAAGTTGAACCAAAGACATCAGATTTCCTTGAAAACTGTATTCTAGCTTCTATACATATGTAGAGATACATAGATAAATTTACACATAATTATAAGTAAATATATAATAATCTATAAAATTGCAATAAAATGGTAACAAGCGATGGCAAGTTACACTTTCACAGTGATCAACATGACGACTGCAGTTCACAAGGGGCATCACAATTCAGTTCCTGGAAAGAAGTGAAAACGAATGTCTTTCTGTTAGTGAAGCGTAAAGATTTTCTCAGCAAGGGTAAAAACTCCTACCGAGTTTTCGTAGGTCGACTACCATGCGACAGCGAGCGCTTCACTGATGACCCTCGATTTGGTCCCTTGTAGTATTTTGACAGAGTTTTACTGACGCGAGCCGGTCGTGTGGGAGAAGAGCTGCAATCGAAAACGTCAATTAAGAGAAAACCCTTCCATCACTAACCACCCAATGACAACACGTACTTGCTTGTGGTCTCGAAGTCCATCTTCGTCTTGGACTCGCTCTCCATCTCGCGAACACGCTGTTTGGCCAGGAGTGCAGCCGCTCTACCCGTTCCGCGCTCGCGAGGAGGCGGTTGATCAGCCGTGCTGTCAAAACGATGCTCCACGAAGTCGGGATCTTTGTCTTCGTTGCGTTTGCGGCCGCGCTTGCGTGGCACCGGCGTCGTCGTTGTTGCCGTGTTCGTGTCCGACGAGTTCAAGCTGCAGCTGGTGGTGCTGGAAAAGCTGAGGTCCAGCTTTTCGGCTTCCTTAGCGCTCGCTGTGTCATCATCGGCATGATAGAAGCGGCTGGGGCTGTGCGGAAAGGGAGAGGCTGGTTGAAATGCTGCACATCGCTCTGAAAGAGAGGGATACTCACTTCTTCGACTTGGTAGCTTTTGGCAGCTCCTTCATCGCGTTCGCCTCGTAACGTGCGGCAGTTCTGTGATCCATAAAGACTGGAGTAGACTTGCGGCTCTTGACAGCCATCGATGTTGAGTAGCGCCGCATGTTAAGCATTCGTGTCGCTGGTGGCGCTTTTCTCTCCTTCTCGAGTGGAGTGCCGGGCTCCTCCTTCACGCTCCTGTGCGCCTGCTGTTGTGGCGGCTGCTTGGTATTGCTCTGCACCACCAGCGCTATTTTATCAATCTGGTCCTCCACATCGAACTCGGTGCAGCCGTCCGACGCGTTTTTCTTCTTGGCCTCGACCAGCACCTCCTTCACGACACTCTTCGTGGTAGAGTCGGCGTGCGCCACCGTGGGCTCCTCCTGTTTGGCTCGCTTCTGCTGGAGGGCTTCGCTTACCGATCGGGCCAGCGTCTCCTGCAGAGCGTACTGCGAATCGATCTTCTGCAAGCCAATGGCTTCTAACAGCTGCTGCCTCAGCGTCGACTTGTTAGAATTTGATTTCCTACCGGTCTTCGCGGGCAAAGTAGCGGACTTCACGACGTTGTGGGCAGTGCAGCTGGGACCCACTTTGACGCTGCTGGTAGCCACTGTGCAAGTGGCTGCGGCCGTCTTGGCAGGCATTTGATCGCCCTCCGACGGCATCTGTGATGCGATCGATGTCAATTGCGAGGACATATGAGTGGCGATGGTGTTCTGCGCCTTGCCGATGGACAAGGTATTCGAGCTCTGGACTGAATGAGCCGGCGTCTTCGTTGCTGACCTGGCCGCCGCTGCCGATTCTGCCAACTGCGGCACAACGTTGGTTCCCGCGGGGGGCGTAAACATCGTGGACGACGAGTGAATGACAGTCTTGCGCCGCTTGATGATGGGTCGCGTTATGAGCGGCGGAGATTTCTTAGCGGGCAACGCAAAGGCCGACATTTGCGTGGTTGACAAGCTGCTGGCCGAAGTGCTGGTGTACAAGTTTCTGTCAGAAGGAGGCTCCTCGTTCTCAATCTGCGGTGCTCGCTGCTCCATCAGAACGATGTCCTCGATATTGAAGCGCTGTTCGCGATTAACGTTGGTGTCCGGGACGCTGGTGGTGCTGTTGCGACGCTGCGATTTGATTTTTAAACGCGATAATACCTGGCGCTGTCGATGCAGGAGCGCAAACAGCGCCTCGTTCGAGTTCTCCTCTTCGATGGCCGCGCTCACGCCGTAATTGTAGAGGGACGTGGGGTCGATCTCCACGTTTAATTTGGACGAAGACCTATAAAGGCGCCGTCTGGAGCTGTCGTTCGCCTGACTGGCGTCCTCATCGGAGACAATGACAAGAGCTTCGATTCCCTTTGACGAGCTCGTTTTGCGCATCTTCTTGGGATGAACGTGCTTCGGCTGAGTGTTGCACACGTCGCGTTTCATGCGTTGCGACTTTTCAGTTGTAGCCACCGCTGTATCGTCTCCGCTGGTGGCCGGCTCATTGACGCTGATCAGCTGCACTGACGTCTCGGCTGGTAGCTTGTACGGCATGGCTGGAGTAGCAGCGGCTGGTGCCTCCGCTGGATTGGTGAGAGCTGGACTTGCAGCAGCGCTAGCGTTCTCTTGCGCGGACGCGTTAGCTGCCCTTGCGGCGACCGCTGCTGTTGCGAGGGCCCACTGCTGTTGCTGGATGGCTTGGGCGGCCATGAACACCGGCGCCAAGTACGGACCAAGGATCTGCGTCAGGTCCATGTCCTGCAAGAGGTTAGGATCGGCCATGATTTCGAGGAATTTGGAGTTACGCAAGCGCTGCATCTGCAGCTCCATCGTCTTCTCCGTCAGCGGCCACTTGAGAGCTTTGAGAATCAGTTTCTGCAGATCGTGATCTCTGATGACGCGACCAAGTACGATGTCCTCCGGTATACCAGAGGGGTGCATCGATGGCTGTGGATGTGGCTGCGGCTGTGGTTGAGTTTGAGGCTCCGTCGACGCAAGCGGAGTTGCAGCAGCCTGCTGCGGTTGTGGTGGCGGAGGTGGCGGTGGCATTAAATGGTCTGCACGACGCTGAGCAGCAGCAGCACGTTTGGTTGCGACCGGCGAACGCTGCGGGGACTTCGAATTGCGCTTTGAGGCGGCAGTTGGAGTCTTCTCCGCCGGGGACGCTACGTGTGGATCGGAGACTTTTGTGGCAACACTTTCTGTAGTCTTTCGGAGCGCTTCAGCCTCCTGTGGTGGTTCATTCGGAGGATCCACCGGCTGCTGCTGCTGCTGAGGCTTCTGTGATGACTTCAGCAATGAAATTTGACCGCTGCTGCTGGCCGACGCGGACGCTCGTATGTTACTCAGAGCCATCTTGAGGTTTTTGCGCTTCTGCTGAAGCTGGTTGCGGCCGACTTCGGATGGCGTCGAACTGATGCTGCTCGCAGTGCTCTTGGCGACGGAGGGTTCCATGCGACCGATGACGTAGCCCCCACTGGTGAACATGACTTGCTGGGAATGCTGGGGTCCGCCCACGAAATTGAGAACTGCGGCTGGCGACGTCTTCTTGGGCGACTTTTGGGAAAGGTTGCTGCTACTGGCCGCCAACTTCGCGGAGCGCTGAGCGATCGACTTGGGCGTGAACTTGTTGTCTTGCGTATTCTGTCGCTTCTGTGAGGCGTGAATCAGCTTCGACGAGTTCTCGCGCGTCAGTGGATCGTTTATGGAAACGTTGACGACAACTTCCTGGGTGGGTGCCGCGGCTGGTTCGGGATGGATCGGCTCCAGAGGTTCATCTACGATTGGGTTGTCAGCGCCGGAAAGCAGTAGGTTGTTATCGGACGAAATGGTCGCTGCCGTCAGGGTGTCATCGTGAGCGCGGGGGGACGAGTTCGCGCGGCTGCTGGTGTCCGGAGAGGTGGTGCTGTTGTTGTTGGAAGTAGAAGCAGCAGGGTTGGGTTCCATGCTGATATTGAAATCGGAAGAAACAGATGGCACCTGAAATGAGGAAGATTGTTGGTTTTCTTTTTAAAGTTTGAAAGCCAAAAGGCGGACCAACCTTGGCGTGGACCATGAAATCCCGGAACACTTTCTGCGTGTGTGTGGCAATCTTGGAGAGGGAAGCGGTCGCCTCGACTTGCCGAAAGCAGGTTTTACAGAGCACCTTGGGTAGTGGATCATTTTCCTCGATCTGGAATTCGGTAGCGAAAAGTCAATAAAGAACTTAATTTTGCTTAGTAAACAACCTTTAAAAATATTTAGTTTTTTAGTTTTCAGTTTTGTGAATAATTATTTTCTCCCTCTCTCTCTTCTCTCTCTCTCTCTCTTTCTTTTAGTTACAGAATTCGATTTTAATTAAGCAAAAAAAAAGCTTCCATTAAATTGAGCGATTAATTGTAATCATTGATGGAGTTTTTTGCAGGAACAGATGATTCCGCCCTTATATGGGCACCAGAACAGCAGCAGATACACAGCAGGAGCAACAACTCCGAAACAATGACATTCATTTAACTCAGCATGCGGAGACACCACGCGCACACACACACACCCTGTTTTGTCACATCGTTATCATTCGTTGCGCATTGTTGTCGCCTTCGTTGCGGCTGCTGCTCTCCTCTTGCACTTTTTTGTTGTTAAACTTACTGCATTTCTTACGGTATTCTTCTTGTTATTTTTCTCTTTTTCACTGATTTCAATTTCAGCATCAAAAGTGCAAAGCTTGAGAGAGAGAGAGAGAAAGAGAAGAGACGAATAAAAGAAGCCAAGAACAGTAGTGAGAGACACACACACACACACTGAGTGTAGGGAGACACACACACACACACACACTGAGCGTAGTGAGACACACACACTCAGTGGCTGTACTAAGCGTAGTTCAGAAAAAACTCGAATATTGGAATGGAGATTTTTTAGCATTTGATCTTCGAAATTTGCTACTGCGATCGATAATGCAGCTCATGCACGCGGTTTCAACGATGCTCATCCACTCGATCGGAAATTCAACAATCAGTCTATCGGGGACTCACTGTAAACACGTTATGCGAAACACAAGGGATTTGTCAGCCAGTGTAGTAAAATTGTGTCTGGCGCGTTGCTGGCTGGATGGTTTTGAGCTGCCTGAAAAACAGCTTTTTGTTGTGTGTTGGTAAGCGCTAAAATATCACGAATACGAAAGCCGATGGTAGGCACACATTTGCATGTGTGCGTGCAGCATTCGGGTTTCAACTTTCGTTGTTTTTTTATAACGTTTTTTCTCTCATTGTTTTCTTTTGTTTCTCCGTTTTTAACCTTTCTATTCTCGTTCTTAAGTGCGACGTTTGCATTTGTTTGTTTTTGTAAACTTTGTCTGTGTGGGTGTGTGTGGAGTGACACAACTTCTTGCCTGCCTGCGACGGCCGTAGTCAGCTGTTGCGTGATGGGGTCCACAAGGGGGCGTCGGTAGCACGAGGGAGGCAGGAACACCTACTGTTCTGGAAAAAACTTCAGTTGGTGGTTGGGATTCCGTTGCTTTTGCAGTCTTATCCTGCGCTTTTGGCTTATCGTATTTAACTTTTTTAATCTTTTCTCTCTTACTGTACGAAAACATGTCGAACTAACACACACACTCGAACACCAACCTTCCAAGCAAAACAAAAAAAATGGGAGTCTCTTCCGCAATAAACTGCCAGCGTTGCCAGCACGACATTAGCGTTCTCGTCGGAAAATCGTCTGCTTGCAAAGAATTTAAGAACAGAATTTACATTTATCTCTCCCTCTCCCTCTCACTTTCTTTTTCACTAAGCGTGAAAACATTAAAAAATATTTTGTGAGTTGCGTGAAAATATTGATAAATCCTTGAAAAATCGTCGCAATGACGTCGCAAAAAGCCGCTGTTCTGGCAGCACTGAACACACATTGAAGAGAAAAAAAGCTGTTCAGCTGGTTTTACTTCGCGTGCAGTGGCAACACTTTGGGGGCTGCGAGTGTATTGGGGAGCCTCTTCTCGCTTTAACATGATGCACGGGTGTGTTGGTGAGGAATGATTCCAGTGCATACACTTGCTTGGCTCGGACGAGTGTGTCGAGATGTTAGAGCGACAGAACGAGATTTTGTAGTTTTTTCTTGGTTTCTTTTTTTTTTTTTGTTGCTTTCATTCGTTGCTATTTTTGTTTTTGCGAGTAGCAAGTTTTCATCGACGCTGGTCGTTGGCAAGCGTGGAGGAGAAACAATTTGCCAGCACGCATGTGTTTGTGTTAAATTTTCTTCTCTTTTTCACTGCGTAGTAGTAATTTGTTGCTTTTTTCTTCAGCATTTTCAAGTCGTTGACAAGAAAAGGGTTGCATTAATTTAAATGCAAGAGAAAGTTAAGTTTTATTTTTTAATAGGATTTCAATTCTGTTTTATTAAAAAAATGTGGATTAAGAAAATTTATGTAAAGTTGTAAGATTTGCTAGAAATTAAACTTTAATAAAAAAAACTACACACACACACGCACAGACACACACACACACAACAAAAGCCGCATGAGGGAAGGGATTTTATTTGTTTTTGTTATCATCCAATTTTCATGTGAAGAATGGGATTTCAATTATTATGTCAGCTGAAATAAACGTTTGAAATTCAATGTTTTCGTTCCAACTTAGAAAAAATCTTATTTTTCATTGTCTGTTGTCGGTTTTACTTACGTGGATAGAAGAGTAAAATATAAAATATTTACATAATTTGCTGAATTTCACCGCGGGGTCAGCATCGAACGTCCCCCCTCCCCCGCAGTTTGATTGTGAGACGCCAGAGCAGCGGGGGTCATTAAATTCGATATTTTTCTGATGTTCTGCGGGGATGTCGGTGTGTGTTTAACCACTTCTGCGTGTGTGTGTCGGCTGTGAGCGTGTGTGTCGTCTGTGAAAGTGTGTGGTTCGGGTTTACGTCCTTCCAGAAGCTCAACGATTTCTGTATTCATGCATGCAGTGCACACACACATACACACACACGCGCGTGTTGCTTGCACGCACGCACACAAAGATTAAATCGGTGTGTGTAGAATTCAAGTTAAATCGGTGTGTGTAGAATTCTGCTCCCCACATCACACACACACACACACACTCGCGCATACAATGAAGTCAGCAAAGTCTAGCGTTTCAAAAACGCAATCTAATTGGAATTTCTTTGAAATTATTGGCTTTTTATTTTTTCCGTATTTTCCGCGAAATCTCATTCCCTTCCACGTCACGCATTCCTAACCATCAACAACAACAACCCCGCTCACTTCCCTCAAAAATATTCATTTCTCTCAAAAATATTCATTTACAATCCCAACCAAAATAAAATTTGAAGCGTGCAAAATGAATTTATTTAATTACTCACCGTGAAGTACAAGTATTTCTCGATCTTCTCGCGCAGGGCGGGCGTCCGCAGGATGTAAACGCACTCGGGCACCGAATTCTTTCCCTTCGTGTTGGCCGCACAAACGCGACACAAATATTGGAAAGTCGGCTGCGTTTCCATTGCGTTTGACGGGCGTTTGACGCTACAGCGGTTTTGCAGCTTCGTTTGCTGCTGCTGCTGCAGCGAGTGTTGGTGTGAATCGCTGCTGCCGCCGATTGTTACTCTCGTTCCTCTCTGCGCGAGACCGCGACAACCGACAACGTGTTTGTTGTTGTCGTAGCGGGTGCTCGCAAATTTCTTTCTCCTGCCGTGGAGTGGATTTTTTCAAGCTGTAGTTTGTTGTTGCTTTTAGAAAACTGTTGTTTTCCTAAAACCGCTGAATTCCTCTCTGATGTCGAGAGACTCTTATTTTTGTTGTCCCTTGTTGTAGTTGGTAAATTTTAATATTTGCCTTCGCTCTCTTTTAAGAAAACGTTAGCTTGCTTGCTTGTTGTTGTAATTTTGTAAAATGCACGTGAATTTTTTTAATTCGCGGCTTCAAAGACTACAATTTCAAGTCAATACTCTTTATTTTTTATTAATTCGAAATATATAGTTATTTTCACAAATTAGCACACTAATTAAATTTACAAGAACTAAAAATTTTTCTGCACACTTCAATTTAGTCTTTTTTTTTATAAAATGAAACTTTTTATAAAACCAACGACAGCTAGAGTGACGTTTCACGACTGGATATTTCGACAGGCAACTTTTCGCACAAAAAACAGAAACACAAACAAGTAGTCGGTCGGTGTTGTTGGGGATGCCGCGGTGTTGCCTTCCTCGTTCTTATTTTCGCGTTTAAAATAAATGAACTCGCCTCGTTCTTGTTGCTGCTGTTGTTGTTGTTTTATTTGCGTTTTTCTAGTTTCTGCACTCGTCGTCGCAAGTTGGCCTCGTGTGTGACGACGACGACGACGACGACGACGGCGAACAAGTTGGCGGCGATGCGAAGTGCAAGTGTGCGTGCGCGAATGTAGCGAACACAATCTCGCCGCTGTACATCTACTTCACGCGCGAGCGCCACACAGCGGCATATATTTGCACTAACTGTACCACACAACGATGGCGGCCGCTGTCGCCGACATAACGCGCTGACTTGACTGCAGCGCAGAAATTTGTAGCGTTTATACTATATAAAGTTGAGTTTGCCTCGAAGGCTTAAAACTCCTTCCTCAATCACGTTTTATTTTTTGGCGCAGTTAAAAATAATGCTTGATTTCCGTTGTGTTAATTAGGTTTTGAACAAAAAACAAACGAAACTCTCAGTGCCGCTTTAAATCTCTCAACTCTTCCGCTAACACACTCGCTCACCTCGCGTTCCAATGGAAACTGATGAACGCTTTTCGTTTTCGGTGACGAGCAGCCGAGTGTTGTGTGGCGAACACAGCCACACACGGCATCAGACCTGCGACGCACACATTCGCTCGCCTCCAACACCAATGCTACACGCACGCAGAACACCAGCGCCACCACCACTACACACACACACACACACACACACACACACACACACACACACACACTTACACAATGCACTCTCCGAAGAGCACGCACACCACCACAGCGTCACACACGCTTCTCTGGAATGCATGGATTTGTGCAAAACCCTGTAATACAACGAATATGTGTGCGTGTTTTTTTGTTGCTCCGTAGTGTTCGTGCTTCTTCTGCCTCGCGCTTCGGCAGAGAGCTGTTCAGCCAGTTTTGCTGTCTCTTCTTTCTGACGATCTGCTGCCTTTTTTTCGCTATAACATGCTGTGCGCGCTGCTTGTTGTGTGCGTGCGATGTTGTTGTTGGCACAGCCTTTCGTTTCAAATACCCTCGCTTTTGTCGCGTTACTCGTGTTGTGTTTTCTTGATTTCGCTTGATTTATTTTTTCCTGCCATTCCCTGACTCTGCAAAATAATCCGTATTTTTTCTTTCCTTTCGATGTGCATTTGTAGTGGTGCTCGTTCGCATGTGCATTTGCATGTATGGATTGCATGTTTATGTCGAAGCAAAAAAGTTTCAAATTTCTAGACTACAAACAAAAAAATTTCCTCCCTTTTTTGAAGTCATGACAAAAATTCGTGTTAAATTGAAGTTTCCATTAAATGTGAAAAATCCCATGTTATGCATCCACGGCGATTTAAAATGCTCACAAGGAATCACAAACGAATTAATGAATTCCATAATAATTCCCAGAGAAATTAAAAATTTCATACCATTTCTCAGGGTAATTAAAAATTTCCCCATATTGAAAAAATGATTTCTCACCAAACTGTCATCTCTAGTTTTTGTCAAATACTCGCAATTGTTTCACCATCTTCATCGACACCAACACCATTTCATTTCAGCTCCCTTTCATTTACACACACCAGCCCAACAATTTTATTATCGAAAATAGCTTTTCTGTTCTCATATTAGAAAAAAGCAAGCAAGAAATTGTGAGAAAAACAAAATTAAATATGTGAAATAAATCGGGAATCGGGAATGCCAAATTTTTTGGGCGATAATTTCTCTTGCTTTTTTTTTCAAACGAATAACTTTTCATGGACTTTTTCGGATATCAAATATTAGACGGAATTTTAGAATTATCTGCAGTTTACAATACTAAAATTTTATATTCAAAATTATTAAATTATATTAAATTTTATATAAAAATTTTATTTTAAAATTAAAATTAAAAATTAAGTTTTATGTTAAAAATAGCAAAAACAGACTGCTGGTGTTCGATGTTATTAACGAATATCACGAGTTTTTTTGTAAATTAAAATTAAAAAGTGTGTTTTTTTTTTTGACACGGTAGTCACGAAATATAGTTTTTCGAAACTTATATAATTAATTAATAACCTTAACTACAACTTCGGTTGTTTTTGGAATATGAAAAAATCATCATTCTGACTCATTCTGCATTAAAGCGTAAAATAGGTGAAAAGTGCACTTAGCGCATTTTGCGCGTAAAAATTGTGAATAAATCTTCTAATCTGCAAACAATTTTCCCCTACATTTCCAATCAACCCACACCTGCCTCCCCTCTCCAGCCAACCAATCCGATCGTAGATATCTGCGTTCGTCCCTGTCAGAGCGGAAGGACCTTTCAAGGATCAAGGAAGGAAATCTTTTTCCTCTTCCATTTCCCAATTTCATTTGAGACAAAAACGACATTTGTTGCGTGTGTGGCTGAGTTTCCTGTCTTCGATTTGTGAGGATTTTTCTGGCTTCCCTCGCCGAAGGGCTGCTGATTGCGTTACCCCTGGTCAAGAATGGAGCGGCGGAAAGCGCTCAACAGTTCGCTGAACTCGCCTCCCCTCCTCCTTCCCGCCGCCTCCCGCACTCACTCTTCAAACAACTTTTAGGGTGGAATTTTTACGCAGCAAAATACTGAAAAATACGGCGCAGTAGGATGAAATCAAGCAAACGAGCGACGCAACGAAGAGCGCAGCGGGTAGTGAGAATGAAGGAGTGAGAGAGTGATGACGACGATGACAATGAGCGAGATGATGATGTGGTGGTGGTGGGGGTGACTGTGGTGGTTGAATGCAACGACGTACAGCCAGCAGGCAGAGAACGCCGTCTATCACGCTGAGCGCGGGTGAGTCATTCAGGAAGCGGCGTGAGTTTGACGAGTTGCTGAGAATTGTTTTTTTGAATGCGTCTCAGCTGCAGCTTGTGTGTTTGTGTGTGTGTGTTTGTGTGTGTGTGTGTGTGTATACTCGTGGAAGGCGATAGCGAAGAGAGTGTGTGAGGTCTGCGTGTGTGTTTGCAGAGGTTTCGGTAATTTTAGTGGAAGCAACTGTGTTTGCGTGTGTAGCGCTCTGTGTGTGTGAATGATACGTGTGTAGCTGTGTGTAGCTGTGTGTAGCTGTGTGTATAGTTTGCCTCTGTATGCGTGGCATAGCAACAAAGATTTATTTTGTTTTGCGTTGCGCTGTCGCTGCAGCTGTTTGAAGCAATTTCAAGAAATACTCTGTGTGCACATGTATGGGTTTTCGTCGAGTCGATATTTAGCTGTGTGCGTGCACACGAGAATGAGAGTCGTGCCTGTGTGTGAGTTTATGTTATCCGTGTATTTTCATCATCAACCGTTTCTCCCAAAAAAAAAAAATTGTTTCTACAAAAAATTGAACTGAATTCAACCCATACTAGTGCACCAGCAACGCACACACACACACACACACACACACACACACACACACACGCTCATCTTCAACCTCGACTAAATTTTTCTCCACACTTGAGGTTGAAATGAAAATGCGACGCAGGAAATGAATGCTTGACGGGCTGAATGAATGGATGGATTGAAGGAAATCCAGCAGAAAATTGCGTAGTTAGCAGAATCGAATTAAAACGAAGGGAGAAAATCGAAGGGGAGACAAAGCGCACTGCGGTGGTGTGAGTGTAAATTTCAGAATGGCGAATTTTAAGGTTCAACAACGAGATTTGCGTGATGCCAAGAAATGTCTGCGTTTTCTATACGTTTTACTTTCTCATTTCACTTTCTCATTTTCACTTTCTCATTTTCACTACTTTCTTCTCAAAGTTTAACTTTATTCGAATACTTTTCACTTTAATTTAATTTTTCTTTACATGTTTTTAGGCGAAAACCTAAAAATTGCTTCTAAATTGAATTGAACCACAAATGAACTAAATATGAACTAAACTGACTTAAAGATTAACTAAACTGAACGATCTATGAACTAAACTGAACTACCTGTGAACTGAACTGAACTACCTACCTACAAACTAAACTGAACGATCTATGAACTGAACTGAACTACCTGTGAACTAAATTGACCTACCTGTGAACTAAATTGAACTACCTGTGAACTAAACTGAACCAATAAATTAACTAAACTGAACTAAAAATTAACCGAACCGAGAATTTGATGCCGAGCAGCTGATGGAAGATAAACGATTCAAGTTATTAATTATTTTAATTTTAGATTGAAAGAAAATCAGTTTTATTTAGATTTAAGGACACAGTTATTTGATGAAATAAAACTATTTTAATGATCGAATATGGTTTCCAAATCCCTTGCGATTAATAAATTTATTCATAGATTAATCGATAGTGATGATAAATCGAAAGCAGTCGACGAGTCTTTAATATTTTTCAGAGTTTGTTGGTGCAGATGAAAGTTTGTAAGAGAAAAAATGGGAAGGAGTGTTTATAGCCACGCCCACCAACACGTTAATATGGATTTGTGTCAATCTGATGAATCCTTTCTGCTAAAGAATGGGATTGAATAGAAATTTGGATGAAATTCAGAATAAGTTGCATTTGGAAAATTGCTTAGGGTACTGCCACGCCCACTTCCGTGCACATTTCGGATGAACGATGTCTGCTGAGGTGAGTAAAACATTGAAATCCATGTCATCTTTCCACTCCGTGCTAGAGTTGAGCATGGTTTTTCTATTGACACGCCCCTAAAATCTAATTAAAGCCCAATATCCTCCCCAACACATACATACACATGTACACATATTTATGCAGATAAATATGTTTTGAAAAAAGTGATAAAATTAAATAAAGAGGCAAATTTTTGTATGCGCTTCCTTTTTCCTTTTTTTTTTGTCGCTTTCTTTCCTTTTGCAATCTACGTATATATGTGAGCACACACTTCGAACACACGCACACATATAAGTACCCACCGTGGCTTTGGATGTGTGCGCATACATACATATATGTGCATACATACATACATATATGTGCGCCAACACCAATATATTGGCCCACGCATTTATATTTTCTACATTTTCTATTATCGGGTGGGAAGTTATAACGCACATAAAAAGCCACGTAAATATATATCAACAAACACACACACACACACACACACGCACACACCGACGCATGTCATATACTTGCCTGCGATGATATATATTGTTGTAAACGTGTGCACGGCTTTCGTTTTGCTCGACTTTAAGAGGGCGCGTGATGTCATCGTCACCATCATCATCATCATCATCGCCCTCGTCATTCAAGCAAACGCGCGTATGTGCAACACACACGCGCACGCACACACGTAAACGTCCCTGCCCACCTACACATTTTTGCAGTCACGTGACTACACACACGCACACGCGTCTAACAAACATCCACCCACATGCATGACCACGCGTAGCCACCACATTCAAGCTTCAAGCGGCATTCAAGCTGCAGTCTGTAGAGTGCAGAGATCAACCGTTATGTTGCTCTCTTGGGTTTGGTTTGAGAACACGTGTACTTCGTGTTAATTTGCCAAAGCTGTCATGCTTGTAGTTGTTGTTGCTGTTGTTGTTGTTGTTGTTGTTGTGTTTGAATGTATGTAGTTTTATCGTTTTTTTTCTTCGCTTTTTTATGCTCATAATGAGGTTCATTCATTTGCCAGCTCTCTGTTTCGCCTAAAAGTATGCAACGCATTTCTCGCTTGCGTGCGCCAAAATTTTACTCGCGCTCTCTTTTTAAAATTGCAGCTCTCGCTCTGTAAACTGAGTACAGTCAAATTTAATTATTCATGAAAGGTGTTACATAACAGCAGCAGCAACGACAGCAACAACAACAAGAACCTAAAAGTCCTTGCAAAAAAAAATTAAATGGTAAACAAATAGCGGAAACAGTGACAAAAATTTTAAAAGCACGAAAATGTAAATAAAATGGAGGAAAAATACAAAGTAAAAAATAAAACACATTTAAATAGGTAAATGAATAAATAATTGAATTAATTAGGAACAACAATATATAAGTAATCAAACAGTTAAAGAAGTAATTAGATAAATAAATAAACAGATAAACTAATAGATTTTTCAATAAATGGATAAATAAATATAAATATAAATGGTTGAATGAATACATAAATAAGGAAACAAATAGACGAATAAGTAAATAAACAAGAAAATATATAGGTAACAAATTAAATAAATGAATAAATATATAAAAAGATCGCTATATAAAAACTAAATTAATGATTAGAGAAGTAAATAAATAAATTAAAAATGAAATGACAGTTGAATAAATCTATATATATAAAAGAAAGTGTCCGAAGCGATGTAATCCCATAACTCGAGAGTGGCCGAACCGATTTTGATGATTTGTACTTTGATGGAAAGGTATTTTCTCAGTACGGGTTTTAAAAAAAAAAAAAAGAAAAAAAAAATCGAAAAAAAGGTCAAAAAATCATCATTTCAAAATGTGTTATTTTGACAACCAAGAGTGTTACGACAGGTTTTTTTCGATTTTTTAAAAAATTTTTTTTTCATTTTGTATTTATTTATTTTAAACAATTGAACTGTCAGAGCAGAAAATCGTGTATGAAACATTGATGAAGGCGATTGATAACGGAAATGGGGGAATATTTTTTATCGATGCTCCCGGTGGTACTGGGAAAACATTTCTTATTTCTTTGCTTTTGGCTACTATTCGTTCGAGATCTCAAATTGCTTTGGCAGTCGCTTCTTCAGGAATAGCTGCTACGTTGTTGGAAGGAGGCCGGACAGCACATTCAGCGCTGAAATTGCCGTTGAATCTCCAAGTGGTTGAAGAACCCACATGCAACATTAGTAGAAATTCCGCTATGGGAAAAGTGTTGCAATGTTGTAAAATCATCATTTGGGATGAATGCACAATGGTGCATAAACGTGCATTGGAAGCAGTTAATCGGACCATGAAGGATTTACGGAATAATTCAAGACTTTTTGGAGGCGCTATGATTTTATTGTCTGGTGATTTCCGTCAAACGTTACCTGTCATTCCAAAATCAACTGCTGCTGATGCAGTTAACGCTTCCTTGAAGTCATCGTCTTTGTGGCGCTTTGTGAAGAAACTTAAATTGAATACGAATATGCGAGTTTCATTACAAAACGATCCTACAGCTGATGTGTTCTCCAAACAACTGATAGCCATCGGTAATGGTGAAGTTCCCGTCGATGTCACAACCGGTTTGATTTCATTTCCGTCGAATTTTTGTAATTTCGTTACATCGAAAGATGAACTAATTCGTAAAGTGTTTCCGGATATTGTTGTTAATTATTTGAATCACGATTGGTTAAGTGAACGCGCAATTTTGGCAGCGAAGAACAAGGATGTGAATGAGATTAATTTTAAAATTCAAAATCAAATTGGTGGTCCAATGCATTCATTCAAATCTGTTGATTGTGTGGTAAATGAAGATGAAGCTACGAATTACCCCACTGAATTTTTGAATTCTTTGGATTTGCCTGGTGTTCCGCAACACATTTTACACCTTAAAGTTGGTTCAGTAGTGATTATGCTTCGAAATTTGCAACCTCCTAAATTGTGTAACGGAACGCGTTTGATTGTAAAGCAAATCATGAACAATATCATTTACGCAACAATTCTCAAAGGCAAGTTTAAAGGAGAACAAGTTCTCATTCCGCGTATTCCTTTGATACCGACAGACATGCCTTTCGAATTCAAACGCATTCAATTCCCGGTTCGTCTTGCGTTCGCCATGACAATCAACAAGGCTCAAGGCCAATCATTGGATGTTTGTGGTCTAAATTTGGAAAATGAATGTTTTTCACATGGCCAACTGTATGTAGCCTGTTCACGTGTTGGTAAGCCATCTGCTTTGTTTGTGTTGGCACCGGAACAAAAAACCAAAAATATTGTGTATCACAAAGTACTAGAATAAAGATGATTTTTTGGAAAGAAAATTTTTTATTTAAAAAATGCAATAGTTTCGTTGTATTTTTGGGTGGGACAAAGTCCGCCGGGGCTGCTAGTAAGAGATAAAGAAATAAATATATAAAAATATTAAAATAATAAATCTCTATTAAATTAAAAACTACAAATTTGTGCTCCGTAATTGTCGATAATAATCTTTAAAATGAACTTGAACGCAAATAACGACTAAAATTGGCCTACTGCGAAAATGGCTAAGTTTTAAAAATTTCATTTTCCCTTTAAAATGTTGAGGCCAACACAAAATTGCCAACATCCCACTTCAACCTGGTGGCACTCTTAGAACTCCGCATATACGCACTGCATTACCGATGTTGACTTTGACAGGTAAAGTGAAACCAAACAGCTGTTTTATTTATTGTTTTTCGAAGAATTGAAAAAAGAAACCAAGACGAAGTACACGAAGTAATATTAAAACGCAAAAAGTTCTCAATAATAGTAAAGTCAAAATTTCCGGTATTCATCAAATTTAGAAAAATGAACACATCAGTGCGCTACGATTGTAATCAACCGATCCAGCTGCACATGCATGAATCACCACAGACGCCATCAATCACTTCGTCGACGACCAGCATCGGATTCTCCAGTACTGGCAGCGACGACAACACCAGCAATCACAACGTTAGTATGCGGTCAGATCCACGTCGTTGCTATGCGCCTCGACTGTATAAACCGTCTCTTCGCAGATACTTTGCACGCACGACGGTGTGCTAGTGAGAAAAGCCAGTGCCGAACACATTTCCTACCTGAACACCAGCGGCTCCCTCTCCCTGGTCGAGTGTGTGTCGCCGCGTCATCTGTTCATCGAATGGCGCCCCAACGAAAACATCCTCATTGCCGACGACCTTCAGGATCAGGGCGACTGGGCGCTGGTCGACACGATTTCGCGTCGCACGCGCACCACTTCTGAATGCAAGGCCTTCAATACGAAAGCCGAGCTGACACCACAGAAGCCGCGTGGCATACGCACTCACCTGGAGAAACTGGGCTCAATAGAAGTGAAGCATCGCGGCCAACTGATGCGCTTCATTCGCAAAAATGACGGCTCGTTGCATAGCGAATACTTTTTTCAGCACGGGAATGCGGACATCTTCGTGCACTCCATGCGTTCGTTGCACGTTATCGAAAGCTCGCCCTCGAAACGAGAGGAATTCGTCGTACTGCCCACGGAAACGCAGAAGCTGAAGAAAACGTTCGCCGAACTCGACATCGGCGAGATCAAAGCGAGTTCGCTTGACAACGAAAGCTGGCTGCCTAACAAGGTGGTCGGGTTTCTGGTGAACATTCCTGATTACGTGCAGCCGCACCGAATGCCGCCCAAGTCACGACCGGTTTCGTCGATCTCCTCCGTGGATATGCGCGAACTTCCCAAATCGAATTCGTCCTCCTCCACGGTAGAGAATTACACAGTGGTTGGCATGGACGGCAGCGGCAACGACAGTGTGGCTAACAGTCGCAGAAGCAGTCTGGACAAGTCGGCGGACTTCAGTGAGCCTGAGAACTTCAAGGAGGTGGACGAGAAGATAGTTAATTTGTTGCCAGAGCGTCAACCTGTTATGCGTGGTATGCGTCGCTGAGTTGTGATGCATGTGTATATTTTGTTGATTCTCTGATCCACTGACAGGCGGTCCGCTGAACGAGACACAGTGGCTGGAGCTTCTAACACCCGATGGCCGCATTTCCGACGATGCACGCGTGCGAGAAATCATTTTTCGAGGCGGCATCGAGAGTAGTCTACGCGCCGAAGTCTGGAAGTACTTGCTCAACTACTACTCGTGGAGCGACACCGCCATCGAGCGTATAGAGCGGCGCAAGCAGAAATCCATGGAATACTTCAGCATGAAGGCGCAGTGGCTGTCCATGTCCACGGCGCAAGAGGCCAATTTTGGCGGATATCGCGAGCGCAAGTGCCAAATCGAGAAGGACGTCAAACGCACCGATCGCAGCCTGGAGTTCTTTGCCGGCGAGGACAATCCGAATCTGAAGCTGCTCCAGGGCATTCTGATGACGTACGTCATGTACAACTTCGACTTGGGCTACGTGCAGGGCATGTCCGACTTGCTGGCCCCAATACTAGCCGTTCAGGTGGGTGTTCTTGTTGCTTTAACACTACATTTTCTGGGTGCGCCTGAGATCGCGAACTGAATTGCGGAAAAGCTGTTCTTGTAGTTCCTCAAGTAGCTCGTTTTCTATTTTCAGGTGAATGAAGTGGATGCTTTTTGGTGTTTCGTTGGCTTCATGGACATCGTTTTCGCCAATTTCGACGTGGATCAGGCCGGCATGAAATCGCAGTTCTCGCAGTTGCATCGCCTGCTGGAGTTCGCCAATCCTCGTCTCTTCAAGTACATGCAAACACACGACTCGGACAACATGTACTTCTGCTTCCGTTGGCTGCTCGTCTGGTACAAGCGTGAGTTCAGCAACGACGACGTCCTTGGCCTGTGGGAATGTCTGTGGACGCGCCTGCCCTGTCCCAACTTCCACATTCTGATTTCTGTTGCCATACTCGACCAGCATACGGATGTCATCATCGAGAGCAAATTCGAATTCACCGAAATATTGAAGTATGTCAACGAGTTGTCGGGCAACATCGACTTGAAACGCACACTAGAAACCGCCGAAGCGATATACACGCAAATTAAGAACGCCGACGTCTTGCCCAACGATATACGCAAGATCATCGGGGAACCGCTGCTGGAGCAACCATCGGAAGAGGCCTCACCTACAAGCGCAGGGGAACAACAGGTCGATTTCGACGATGGCTTTGATGATCTGGTGCGCGAATTGCCGCCGGAGGAGAAGAAGAGGCAGCAGGAGTTGTTGGAAGAGGCGTGTGAACGTTCCATGTTTTTACAGTTCATGTAGAATTTGCGCAAAATCCAAAGTACTGTAGAGAGAAGCAACAGTTTGCACTTTTTACATTTATTATACATGAAGTTGACACTTTTTAAATACTTTTTAAAAATATTCCTAAATATTATAAAATAATTAAGAATTATAGTTACAAAGAATAATGTTTCTTTAAATTTTATAGCATTCAGCTGTTGAAAGTAATCTAGAATAAATTTTTATATACTATTTTAGTCATTTTTGTGTATATAATGGTTTTGTAGTGTCCAATGTTTGATTTTTTGTATGATACAAAATTTTCCCTATGAAAATTGTCAAGATTATAAAAAATTCACTTGGGCGTGCAATTTTTAGCGAGTACGTGTATTCAATTTAAAGATATACAACTAACTTCCCTTGATAATTCTCGAGTAAAACTTGTTCAATTATATGAGTATAATTTTTAATTATTCGTATTTAATTATTTTAGAAGGAGAAGTTGCATAAGTTCCAAATGAGGAAGTATTCTTGTTTCGCTCCCTTTTTGCCAATACTCTGAATGTCCTCCCATCTGACGTCCACCAATCTGAGTCGATAAAACAGTTCCCAATTTGACATTTCTTTGTTTACCAATATTTTAACAGCTGATTGCGGCGTCACTTTTTTAAGAACGCTTCAAGAAAAGAGTTGGAAAAAATTAAAATACTTTAAATGAGGGAGGAAAATTTAAAACTACGTAAAGCTAATAAGCACAAAGTGTCAAAACGACGAATACGAAACAAGCGACGTAAAAAACAGAAGCAACAACAGCGACAACAACAACGACAAGAAGCACTACATCAGTACTATCGAGACCAACTGCGAGAAATGCAACAACAACAGCAGCAGCAGCAGAACAACAATGCAGGGGAACAACAATCACAAGACTTTCAGCAAGAGCAACTTGAGCCACAAAACCACGAACCACAAAACTGCCAGCAATCAGAAGACTGCCAAAACTCGCCAGCACAACAACAAGAACAGCAACAACAACAGCAGCAGCAACAGCAGCAGCCGAGGGTACCATCATCCGGAGGCGTTGAAAGCTTTCGACAACGCATGTCAGGTGCTCATCGCTCTTGGCAGAAATCCTACGCGGATGCCGTGCGATGGCTGTGCGCTCGTCAGGTGCACATGTGGCGACATCGTGCCGCCAGCTTGCAGAAGGAAAACGAAATACTACGAGCTCAGCTACATGGAATGGAGCCGAACGACGAGGAGACGAAGGAGGAGGAATATATAACGTCATCATCGTCGTCGTCGTTGGGTGCGGAAGTGGCAGCACAAACAGACGAGGCATACGAAAGGGACGAATCGGAGTTGGCTAATGGATATGTGAGTTTTTTGCGAAAAGCGTTCGGACATCCAGTGGAACCGAAGAAAGAGCTCGACGAAGACCATCGACGGGCACAAGCGGAGGAACTGCAGGGAAAGGTTTTCTCAGGGAAATCCTGGTACGATTACGAGCGCTGGTAGCCGAATAACTGCAGCAAACACATGATTTCAATTGGAATTTCAGAGCCATTGGCTTGCTTTCTGTATTCTGTTTGTCAATATATTAAAATATATCATTTGTATACAAAAAAAAGCGATGAGGAAGAATAATTGTACTGCAAAACTTTTCTCCACTTCAATCTTCACTTCTTGACGTAATTCTCACCACTGCGTATAATCGAGAATAGCGCCATTAACAACACCAATAAACAATACCAATAAACAACAACAATATACAACAACAATAAACAACAACAACACTAAACAACAACAACAAGTTAACCAACAGCACTGGAGTGGCGAACGGCAATCGGGAAACAACATTGAACGGGTGCGCGTGTGAAAGTTAACAATTTTATTCACAACGCAGTTGAATGCGACAAACTGAGTCAAACACTTGGTGCTGAAGGTGTGTGTGTGTGTGTGTGTGTGTGGTGTAGCGCCGCGCCAAGTTGAATGCAGCAAGGCAGTCGCCGCCGCTGCTGTTGCAGTGAAAACAGTGGGAGGTTGCAAGTTATGCAGTTTGAACCGAATTTACTTCTTACGAAATACTGAATGTAGTTGTGCACACAGTTGTTGTTGTGGTTGTTGTCGTTGTTGTTGTGGTTGTTGTTGTTGCCAGGAGAAAATACTACATTAGTTGAATTTATAGTTTGTTTGCTTGTGTTGGCCAGAAAGTTTGCTTTGATCGCGGTGACACGCGATGTGGTGAATATAAACGAGTTCGTTGCTTAAGTCCTTCGTTTTTATCTTGACCTTTCTAAGGCTGTAAAACATCAAAATGATTTAAAAAACATTTCCTAAAAATCCGAAGCAGTAAATGGTGTAAAATGAAAAAATTGGGGTTAAGATATTTAGAAAAAATTATAAATTTAATTTTATACCTTCTTATATAGAAAAAAAAAGAGGAGAAAAATTGTTTCACAGCCAATTAAGTTGCCTTTGCTAACAAGGACAATTAAAGGTGCCTGAATTTTGTGTGGAATTTCAATTTTCTCGAAAATGCCACACAGCGCACAGTAGTGACATCGGCAGCGACAACAGTGAGCAGTGAGTGGCGCACGTGCACGCATGCCGCAGATAACAAAGGCAGCGGATCGCGACGACAACTACGACTGCATTGTACGGCATATAAAATATGAAATGTGACTGCTACGGCGGAGGACAGCTACAGTGGGGAGAAAAAGAAGAGACAGCAACAGCGACAACAAAAACCAAACAACCAGCGAACAAGTAACTCAACACAATACATGATGAGAACAATTTTGTGCCGCGAAACATTATCACGTACCAGCGAGTGTCCATCTACAGCAGTCAACAGCTGTGACAGTAACAAGTGCAGTAACAATAAAAAACGGAGGGGAAGCACGGGTGGTAGATGAGGCAAGTCAGGGAATCCCGTGTATGCGGGATTTCGGTCGAGAGCGGGGGAAAAACTAACAAAACTATAGGGAAAAAAGTGAAGTTCTTCTGAAAGTACTGAGAAGTAGAGAAAACAATTTGGGAAAGGGGGAGGGGGTGAGCTGTCCCACTGTCCCTTCCCCTGTGCACGTGCACGATACCCTAACAATGACTGAAACAGGAGAATAAAATTATTAAATAACTTCTTACATTCCTAAAATAAAATCGAATGAGGCGACAAAAAAGTCATCAAAGGAATATTAATGAGTGCGTGAAAAATAACAACAACAACAGCAACAACAACAACAACAACAACAACAGCAACAACAAGAACAATAACAACAGCAACAAAAACAAGAACAACAACACCAACAACAAGAACAATAGCAGGCACGCGGACCACCAATAATCAAGATTGATTTTTATACTAGAATTTTAACCAATAAAGTTCCCACAGCAACAACAACGAATGCCATCGATCAGCGACGACGACACTCGGTGGTATCATCGTCATCATCACTATTTCGGACCAACTCCTCAGTCGCTTAAATGAGACCCTATTAAGTCTCAAGCGGCGATCGGTGGTGGTGGATGCGGTATGTTATTCGCGTTGCATTCACGATGCTCACGCGCCTCTAAAGTGCTTCGAATAGTTTGTGTCGTTATTAAAAAAGTGTTTTCAGTGTTTTGTCAACGTTGACGTTGGTGTTGTTATAGTTGTTTTCTTTTCTCGCCCGCACACCTCGCACATCAACCAACCTGCTAGCGAACTACTAGACACGGACACCAGTGGCATACAACGTTCGTTCTCCGTGCTGTGCATCACATGAATAAAGTCCTGAGAAGTTTAAGAAACAACGAACGACAAGCAGGAATGACGATGATACGATGACGACGATGTTTGATGGTGATGGGGATGGCGATGGTGATGGTGATGGGGATGGTGATGGTGACGGCGATGGTGATGGCGATGGCGATGGTGATGGGGATGGTGATGGCGATGATGGTGATGATGATGGTGTTGGTGGTGATGTTGATGGGGATGGTGATGATCGTGATGACGATGGTGATGGTGAATATGATGGTGATGATGAAGGGGATGGTAATGGCGATGGTGATGGGGATGGTGATGGTGATGGTGTTGGCGATGATGGTCATGATTATGATGATGATAACGATGACAACAATGATGACGACAACAGCAACGTTTTTAGCCACATATTCGGCGACATCGAGTGATATTCCGTGCTTGTTGTTGTTTGATAGCCTTGTTACCTTTATTGCTACTTCTGTTGGTGTTGTTGTTGTAGTTGTTGTTGTTATCGTCGTTGTTGTTGTTATATATTCCACACTACTCAGACCTTTAAGTCATTCGCATCAAACTGCACTTCTACCGATACGATTTCCAGATACATTCATAGAAATGTGAATCAGTCAGTCAATCTGGCCAGCGTCCAGTTTTTCTTCTTTGTAATCAGCTACGAGTGAAATAATTAGCAGTGTTTTTTTCCCTTTTATTAAATCAACGCTCCAGTGCACTCGCATTGATGAATGCAACGTTGCAGTGATCAAGTCTGAGGAATTCCTTGCAATCTGAAAGAAAAAGACGAGAGTAGAATACGTTCGTAAAAAGTTGATGAGTTCATTTACGCGCTCAAGATACCACAAAGACGCACTCTACAACCGCAAATTTCTCATTGTATTGGTTGCGCTTTTCTCTGTGGTTTCATCATCAACTTCTCTAGCATCAACAAGTGAAAACACATCCTTGAAATGATTTTAGAACTATGAGAAAATGAAGGTTTTTAGTTTTCGAATGTTTTGAAAATTTTAAAATATATTTGTTCGGGTCTGTTTTCCCCAAACAACTTCTGAGATTCAATGAAAGATTCAGAATCGTAGACCGGCACACCGCTTCTGACTTCCCATAACACGGATATTTTATAGCGCTGCTATAAAATATGACGAAACCTGAAGGCTGCGTACACGAAACAATAGAAAAGTTAATTTTATTACTCGACGGCTGTGGTTTCCGATAGTAAAACAACCGAAACGACAACTACAACAATTTTAAAAGCAACCAACAACATGAGAGAACAGAAAGCAACGCAACAAGTGAAGAAAGCGATGAATGTGCATCACATATCACGTCACTGTCGTCAACAAACGCGTTGACTGCTGCAACGTGCAACGTTCTCGGATGAGCTAACTATCTGGTAGATGAATATATCGGTGGATGCATGAATAGATGGATGGATGCATGAATAGATGGATGGATGCATGAATAGATGGATGGATGGTTGGATGGTCGGATGGTCGGATGGCTGGAGGAACTGATGCAGCGACTGATAGAGAGACGGGAGGAATGCGAGTAGACTCGCTTGGACGGTCCAGATCTGGTACAGCCGGCCTCCCCGGAGACATTACAGAGTCCGAAAGTGTTCGCGGCAGTTGAGCGCCGCCGCCGCGTTGGGTGAGCATGTTCGTTGCCACCGCCTTTAATGGCAGTCGCCGCTGAGACCGACCGTCAGCAGCCAAGCAAGCAACAGCAACCGCGATCGCTATCAGTAACTTTTCTGCAATAAAGTTGATGGATTTCCAATCATTAGACGAGCGCTAAGTGTGCGGCGAGAGTGCGTTTTGAGTGCATTTTCGAACATGCGGATGCCTTCAAATTGATTGCACTGCACACTCGCCTCGGCTGCCATGAGTGGCGCGCACGTGAGCCGAACATAACTTCATTCCTGCGTCCCGCTATCCTCACTCACGGAGGCGCTCCGCGGCTCCGTGGCTCCGTGGCTCCGTGGCACTCATCCGTGATCCGTGTTCGGCATGTGATGTTGCCGCGCGTGCTTTTCCGCCGACCGCAGCAGCTTCTTGATGACGGGCAGTCCTGCCGCCTGCACTGCAGTTGATCTACTTGCGGCTGCTGCTGCTGCTGCTGCTGTTGTTGTTTGGTGTGTGCGGTGGATGAGTGGTGAGGAGTGCGGTGGCGGCTTCACTACTGATGACTGTAATGGCAAATTTATAAAGCCGCACTGATTTATTGCCGCTTAAGTGCGAGGAATTTTGGCGTAGCTGCTGCTGCATTCGCAGATGGTTGTGGGTTTCCCGCGACAACAACAACAACAACAACAACAACCTGAACAGACACGCAACAACGCTGGTTCGGCCATTCAAGAAGTTAAGAAGAAAATACAATAAATTTTAATTTCTACCCACAGAGAAGAATTTCGTTCACTGCGATGCATTTACAACAAAATACGAAAAAGGTCAACCAGAACTCGGCAAGAATTTTTTATTTATGTTTCTGCTGTTGTCACTGCATTTGTGTCGCGTTGCGGACGGCCGCGTTGGTCATGTTGCTGCAAATGCTTCGCCAATTTTCAATGCATTTAATTAGTAGCGATCGCCGTCTTTGTCTTTGCATCCGAGCCGCCTGAGCCGGCCAACTGCAACTGGCCTGGTTGAGCGAATATTTACGAGACAAAACAATAAGATTGTGAATGCTATGTTTTCATGTTAAATACGTTCGAAGTTTTTTCTTTCGATTCGGAATTTTTTTTCTTTTAATTCTCTAATTTCTAACTATTTTGGTGGAAAAAATGTGGAGGAAATCTATTTTGTAAATATAATAAATTGCAAGTTTGTTAGAAAAAAGAAAGAGCTTAAAAGAAACTAAAATAGTGCAGTTTTCAAAAATTAAAATTAAATTAAAGTATTAATTAATTAAATATTAAACAAAAAAGAAAATGAAAATAAAGAAACTAAAATGAAAATTGAATTACAGAGAATTAAATATAAGAAAGAAATGAAAATAAAGAAGTTAAAATTAATTAAAGTAAATAAAAGCAAGAAACAAATAAATTCATATTATATTAATATTTCGAGTTCGTTGCTTAAGTCTTTCGTATGTCGCTTGTCTACGAAATCTCCGTGGAAATAAAGTTCGTTTCTGGAGTCTTTTGTTGGAAGTCAAGCAAAGCGAGTGACTACAGCGAATACAATATCAACAATAATAGCAACAACTACAACAACAACAACAACAACAACAACAACAACAACAGCAACAACAACAACAACAACAACAACATCAACAACAGCCCCAACAATTTTCCGTTCATCACCGCCCTCTGCATTAATTGAATTCATTATTCAAGAACGAATAAATTTTCACGTTCAAAGGTTATGACGTCGTCGTGTCAGCATTTCATTGTTTATTGTCCTCTAATAAAAGGGATCTTTCGGCGCTTTCTATCGCACAAACACACAAACACGCTCAAGGCGCGCACACACACACGCAACAGAACTCCGAACTCCGAACAGAAAATAGCACTCCCCGCATTCAAGTTGATCGCGGCATCAAAGTCACTCAGTCAGTCAGTCAGTCAGTGAGTGTAGGCCAGGCCAACATCTACGGCCTGCTATCCGCTACAAATATTAATGCGAATCTTTTTTCCTTTATGTTTTCCTTTGCAGTTTTGTTTTGTTTTCTCGGCCTACCATTGTGTTCTGCAAAGCATAACGGTACACAAATTAGCATTCAATTCATTTTCAAATGAACGCTAATCAACGCCCTGCACGCGTTCCTCCAACGTTGCTGTTGTTGTTGTTGCTGTATGGCATGCGGCAAGGAAGGAGTTCCTTGTTTGCTGTCTTCGCATTCAATCTGCACTCACTTCCACGCCTTTTGTGAAGTCGTCAGTGATGGAGAAGCGAGGCCGAGAGGACAAGGAAAACAAAAAAGTGGTGGGAGTGATGATGGGAGGTGGTGGGGGATCGGGTTGAGAGGAGGGAATGGGGTGACGGGAATGAGAAGAAGAAAACGTTTGTTGAACTATGAATTCAACATTCATAGATGGCGTTGATGGTGCGACGCGGCGTTGATGGTGCGACGCGGCGTTGATGGTGCGACGCGGCGTTGATGGTGCGACGCGGCGTTGATGGTGCGACGCGGCGTTGATGGTGCGACGCGGCGTTGATGATGCGTCGTCGATGGTGCGGCGTTGATGGTGCGACGCGGTGTTGATGGTGCGTCGTTGCTGGTGCGTCGTTGACGGTGCGACGTCGATGGTGCGTCATTGATGATGCGGCGTTGCTGGTGCGGCGTTGATGGTGCGGCGTTGATGGTGCGGCGTTGATGGTGCGGCGTTGACGGGCTTTCAATTTCGAAATTTTTATATAAAAATCCGCTGGAGGGTTACGAGGGGTGGAGAAAATGCGAGGGGAACGCTTCAGAAGCACGTGGGGTTTGAGAAACGGTACTGAAATATTTACATAACTTTTGTTTTAAGGATTGAAAGGAATTCTAATTTCTAATCAAGTCGTTGGGAGTGAATAAATGAATTCTAAAGTCGAAGAAAAGTATTCGGTGGATGGGTGAAAATTGACACTGTTTCGGGTGCTAAAAGAGCGAAGGAGAGAGAGAGGGAGAGAGAGAAGGAGAGAGAGAGGGGGAGGGGGAGAGGGAGAGAGAGAGAGGGAGAAGTGTGGGCGGGAGTGAAAGGCGCTCACGTAGAACGAAGAGCTACGAAGGAGTGCTTCAGACTGCAAAGTTGCGATTGTAAATAAGAGAGCGCGATTTTCCTTCCATCATAAATCAAAGTCAGAGTTTATTTTCCGCAAATAACTGAATCAACGCAGCCTGATGACACCCCTCTCGCCACCCCCGCCTTGATTTCCTTGTTGTTCTCTAAACACTTTTGCTTTCTTTCCAACTTTTAGCAACTAACAACGGTTGCTGTTGTTGTTGTTGTCGACAACATTGTCGAGCAGCATGTTTGTCGGTTCGTATTAACAAAGTCATTCTTGCAGATGCAACTCGAGATGTTGCTGCGATTGTTTTAGCGATGATGATGATGACGATGATGTTGCTGTGTGTTTTTCTCATTGAATTGCTGTTATTTCATTGTTGTTGTTGTTGTGGTTGGTGCATTGTTGCTGTTGTGCGTTGTTGCTGCCACAAATGAACAGATTTTTCAACTGCTTAATTGTTGCCGACTGCATGCTGCGCCTCACAAAGTTGAACCTGAAGTTTGAATTCGAATTTGAGTTTGACTTTGACTTTGACTTTGAGTTTGACTTTGACTTTGACTTTTGTAGCCGAATGTCGAGTGGAAAATAACTTGCAGCGCTGGTGGGCGGATACGCTGGCTTGTGAGCGCAAAAGCAGAGCAACGGATGGACCAACAAGCGACCGAAATGAGTGAGCGAACCGTTCAAATGACAGCTGAAAGTTGCAAACAGCTGGTGTTGTGACTGCTGCGCTGTTTGCCCTCGATTGCCCAGCTACGGATCAATTGAATCAGTTAAATGGGCCCAAAATTAATTAACTCAGCAGTCCAGTGCTGCTGCTTCGCCCATAACTTGGCTATTTGAGCACCAATTCAGTGCTGAATTCATTGCTGCTGCACTTGAGTGTCTAATTGTGTCGCTGTGTGCCGCCGGCCGCTGCTGCTGCTGCTGCTGCTGCTTCCACCGCAAGAGTTCAACACACGTCTCACGCCCCAGATGCGCATTCGAAAGCGTTGGCTTCAGCTTCAGCTGACATCTGCAGCACAGTCAACGATGCTCGTGATTCCGCGCTGCGCTAGAGCAGCCTCGACTTTCGTTGCCATCGCAGCCGGGAGGCACACATTCGCGCCAATCGCCACGTTTATTGTTCCACTTTTCGCAGCCGCCGAGGGTTAGTTAAGTTGATATCTCAGCCACAAGTGAACTTCTGGGCCGCCGAGAGCGCTGCAGTCGCAGCGAGGCGCTTCTAATCTCCACCATCTTGCTGACGCGCTGACTCATTTAAAGCGCTCGCTGTCAGCTTTTCTACTCGTTGGCACTGACAAAAATGTCGCAGCCACTTGACAGCAGAAAAGGTGGGCGAGAGAGAGAGAGAGAGAGAGAGAGAGAGAGAGTTACTTTTTTTTTGCTGAGAGAGAAAATGTCGCGCAAAGTGAGCGCGACTTTTTAGAGAGGTCAAATTTTAGAGAAAGTTGACGTTTTTCGCAGTTTTAACGAGACGAGTTGAGGAGATTAAAGAGTTTTGTAATTAAAAGGGAAAAATTTAATGAAAAACTACAGGAAAATAGATTGCAAGTCATAGATTAATAAAAGAAAATTGTAACAAATAAATAAAGTGAAAAAATTGGAAATATTAAAATTTGAAATTAAATTTAAATTACAAACTAAAATGTTAAAATTAGAAAAAAACGTTTGTTTCTTAAGTCTTTTAGTTCGTTATCAATTTTAATTATTAAATTGCATTTTTAACAATTTTCGCTTTTATTTTAATTGTTAAATTGCAATTTTTCACTGCGGATGTTTAAACTTTTAAACGTTTTAAAGGTTTTTTTGGGGAAAAAACTTTTCTCTCACCTGTTCTACCGTTACAAATAGCATGGCAAACCATTAAAAATTCTGTAGAAATCGTTGGAATGCAATAAAAATCATGCATGCGGAAACTTTTATTACCAAATTTCTACCATTCATTTTTTCTTCTCTTTTATTGTTTTTTGTTTTTCAATTTTTTGTTTCTTTTTTCTCCCTTCACACCCACTCAGTGCGCTGAATTGAAAGCGATCGCCCACAATCGATCGACTGCTGCAACAACAACAACAACAACAACAACAACAACAACAAAAAAACAACAACAAAAACCCAACAAAATCAAGTCAGGCTTGAAAAATCTGAACAGCTGGACTCATCAGGTTGGGAAAACATGAAAGCGGCAGCCCAGAAGCAACAACAACAACAACAACAACAACAACAATAACAAGAACAACAAACAACACCACCACCACCAACAACAACAACAATCTAAATTCCATGCCATTAGAATTGTAAAAGCAAAACAAAGAAAAAGAAACAAAAAAACGTTAAAATGTGATCACGTTTCTGGTTGAAAAACAAGAAAAAATCCCTCAAAAATACAGGGAAGTAAAACACAAAAGAATAAAAATGAGAAAAATTGAATGCTGTGTTGTTGTCATTGTAGTTGCTGTTCTTCTTCTTCTTCTGCTTCTTCCTCTTCTTCTGCTCCTTCCTCTTCTTCTTCTGCTTCTTCTTCTTCTGCTTCTTCTTCTTCTTCTTCTTCTTCTTCTGCTTCTTCTTCTTCTTCTTCTTCTTCTTGACTGTGATTTTTTGTTATTGAACTCAAGTAGCAGTAAATTCAAGTGGCAGCGAAATATTTTTACACAGTAAAATTGCTTTGTATGCGAGTATGAGTGTAAATGTATGTGTGTGTGTGTATGTGTTGGTGTTTCCTTTACCCTTGCAAGTGTTTGTGTTTGTAAACTTTTTATCGTTTCCTTGAGTTTTTTCAGTTTGATTTCCTCAAAACTTTTAAATATTTTATTCGATGAGCGCGCCGCAGTTGATCGCATAAAACAAAATCGATTTTTGCTGCCACAATCCAGGGAAAACAAAGCCAACAACAAACACTGCAACAGAACTCTCAACACAAACACACACACACACACACACACACAATTGCAGCGAGCGAGAATCAAATGCAAATGAATGTCGATAATTCGAACGATAAGTTTGTCTCTCGTCTTGTTTTCGCTACTGTTTGCTGTCGCATTTGGTTGGCAACGCGGCACCGTTTGTGGAGCGGAGAGGCGCGGAGAGAGCGGAGCGCGCGCGATCCCGTTGCTGATGGAAAATCACATCACGATTTTTGAGTTTGTGGAACATTCGGCGGTTGTTGTTGTTGTTTGTGGGTTTTTGCTTCTCGTCGGTTTAGTGAGGAGAAACAAAAAAAACCAGAAAAAACAAAAAGCAAGAAAAAAGAAAACAAGAAAAAACAAAAGGCAAGAAAAAACAGAAACACAGGCGTGCCAACAACGAAAAGAACGAAAAAACGCTTAAGAAGTCAAATGCTATCTGCAGTGAGTGAGAAAAACAAGCGTCGATTTAATTTAATTCGCTGATATTTATAAAAATCTTTTGTGTTTTTTTTTTTTTTTTTTTTTTGCACTTGCAGTTTGTTGTCAGCTGTGCGTTGTGAACACAGATTTGCAGATCTCAGCGATTTCGAAGGCAATCCGTTGCTAGCAGCACGAAATTGTTGTCCCCAAATGTATTTCTATTCAAATTTTTATAAATAATAACAAGGGAATAATAAAACTTTTTGGGTTAATTATTCCCTAAAATTCTAAAATACGCCGCGAAATAAAATTTCGCCTCTGTAGCTGAAAATTTCAAAACATTCCAGACTCCAAAAAAGGTGAAAAAAGCTGTTAAAATCCTTAAAAGTAACCGTTAGGGAATCTTGTTGTTGTGGTTGTTGTTGTTGTTGTTGTCGTTTATTCTAACGCTTCTCTGCGATGCTATCTGAACAAATGAATTTAATGCGTTGTAAGTTTGCTAAAAATTGGAGGAAAACATTTTGTAAAGTTAAAAAAAAATGCAAAAAAAATTATAATAAAAAATAAAGAAAAACTTTTTAAGCCATAAGAAAGCAACAACATCACACCGCTGAGCAAATGAAGAGACAACAACAACAACAACAACAACAACAACAACGAAAACTAGACAACAACAACAACAAGAACTAAACAATCGAAACAACTAAACAACAACAACTAAACAACAAAAACAACTAAACAACAAACAACAGCAACAACAACAACAAAAGAAGAAGAAGAAGAAAACCGACAACGAAAACAACAACAAAGATGCCTGCAATGACAATAACGTCTGCTTTACACACGATAACAACAACAACAACAACAACAGCAACAACAACTGATCACGTTTCTAACGTTTTTATATATTTTGTCATTTCGAGTGCTAATAGAAAAAGTGTTGTTGTGTTGTTGTTATTGTTATTGTTGTTGTTGTTGTTGTTGTTGTTGTTGTTGTGTTTGTTAGGCAAAAGGTTAACACTTCTTTCACAGATAGGAACAAACACACACACACACACACACACACACACACACACACACACACACAACTAAAGCCAAACAAGGATTTGAATATGAAAAAAATGTGTGCGGAGCGCAACTTTCAGGCCGTTAAACGGCGTTTAAAACTCAACTTCAACCGCGGCGAACTGCGACGAAGCGTTTGCCGAAATGCAAAACGTTTTAACAACGACAACAACAACAACAACAACAACAACAACAACAACAACAACAACAACAACAGCAGCAACAACACCAGCAGCAGCAGCTCTGCATCTCAGATGCCGACTGCAGATACCGATAAAAACACATTCAGCGTCCACTAGAGACGAGCGAGCGAGCGAGACTATTTAGCGCACGAGCGAGTAGCGAGTTGCTAGTTGGAGATGCTCTGCGGTTGTTGTTGTTGTTGTTGTTGTTGTTGTTGCTTTTTTCTACACTCTGTTTTTTTAGCTCTTGTTGAGGGTTGATGTTTCTCGCGAAATTTTTTTCTCTGCAAAGTTTTCGTTGAGTTTTTTTTTTAAACTTCTTTATTTAGTGTTAAATACTGCGATCGTAAACAGTTAGAGAAAACAGCAAGAGCAGTAACAACAACAACAGCAACAACACCACGAGCAACAACAACACCACGAGCAACACATAATCAGGCAAAGAATTTGACGACAATCAGCCGAAAAAGTATCGTAAAATTTGCTTAAATGTTTGCTTGCAGTTCTTGTTTTTTCTCTTTTTTAAAGGTAATGGAGGTGGTATTGTTGTTGTTGTTGTTGTTGTTGTTGTTGCTGTTATTGCTGTTATTGGTTTAGTTGTCTACATATCGTGTTGTGTTTTTTGTTATTGTAATTTTTTTCAGTTGTTTTTTCATTTTTCTCTCTCGATTAAGAGAGATAAAAATTGATTTCGTTAATTAATTGCAATTTACATTTATTTTAGCACGAAATTGAAATCTAAAATAGCAACGAAATCCAACGACAACCGCCGCCGAATCCGTTGAGTTGCCATTTTTATCGCGTTTTAATTGATTTCGATCGAGATTTCGAGTGGGAAGGGAAAAACTTTGAAATTCGAAAGTCGAACACGTTTTTCCTCGCTCGCGTTTTTCTTCTTTTTTCCCTCTCGTTGTTAAAAAGAAAAATAAAACGCAAGATGAGAGGAAAAGAAGTGGCAAAATACGAGACTTTTCAGCTCGCATCAATGAATCTCAAGCACTTGGATGCCCCGCTTAATTTAAACGCTTTTCTTCGACTAATTAAATCGCTACGAAACCGCGGCCGCTGCCACACCATCGCCGCCGCCACTTGCAGCTCCACCGCCGCCACTTGTAGCTCCACCGTCGTACCGCCACCGCCACCGCCGCCACTTGCAGCTCCGCAATCCGCATCTGATTGCATGCAACACATTTAGCAGCAAATTTGTTCATGCAAATGCGTTGCGATTGCTCGCCGAACACGTTGCTGCGCTCGCCGAACACGTTGCTGCACTCGTCGAGCTACGATTTCGATGCCGCTCGTTGATTTTCGATATTTAATTGATGTCCAACCTTGAGTTGCAACGAATTTCGAGCGCTAGAATGCGAGTTTCATTGGCGATCGAGAATCGCGTTTCGTGTCTGTCGGTTTTTTTTTTTTGCTCCCAAAAATGTTCTCCAGCAATTCAGTAGCCGATAAATCGCTCGCGATTGCTATAAAACTCAACAATTCAAGCGCACGGACGGACAAGCGAGCGAATGAAATGGAATCGGAAAGCCGATCGGACGCTGAAAATTTAAATCAAATGTGTGAATTGATTGTCAACTGGTGTTGAGAGTTGTTGTTGGTGGTGGTGGTGGTGTTGCTGTTGTTGTTGGTGTTGGTGTTGAGAGTTGTTGTTGTTGTAGCGGTTGTATTTTCCACGAATCGGTTCTCAACGTGCTCTTGAATCGCCTGCCCGTCAGAGATTCCAAGCTCTCGATAACGTTTAAGTTTTCGCTCGCCACATTGAACGAATTCCAACTCGTTGCTGTTAGTTTAGGATTTCCATTCCCCTCTCAAATTCCCCTCAAGTCCCCTCTCAAATTCCCCTCAACTTCCCCTCAATCGCTGCCACTCGAGTTAGTTAATATTTTTGATAGTTTAAACTTGCGCTTGTGTTTTTGAGGTCAGCGTTGCACTTCGTTTCTTTAATTCCCGCGTCTTATTTTGACACCAAAAGCTGCAGAGAATTTATTGCCTCGCTTCGAGTGTCAAAACAATTTGTTCGCCGTTTTATTTATTGGCCAGAGTGGTGTTTAGAAAAACCTAAAAGCGATTTTTGTTCAGCATTTTATAAATTTATCTGATTAAATTACAAACTGAGATTTTTTTTCGCTTAACTTAATGAAGTTATTAAATTCATTTACTGCTGAATCATACGAATTTCTAATGTTTAATAATATTAAATGTTTCTAATTTATTTTAAATATATAAAACATTTTAAAATCTTACAATTTACAGAAATTCAAACGCACATTGAAATGTTCAACTTTTCTAATTCTGTATAAATTCAGAAAATTCTAAAAATTCCAATTGATTTCATTAATTTAATAACGTCATTATTTCATTTTCTTTCTCTTTCTCTCTCCTCGTGAATTTTATGGATTTGAATTTTTACTCGTTTGAAAACGTCAGTCAAACAAGAAGACTTAAGACACAAACTTTTGCAGTGCTCGCTAAATGTGAGAAAAAAATTAAATCGCACATATTTTGTGAGTGATTGTTGTTGTTGTTGTTGTTGCTTAATCGCAATTTTTGTTGTCTCCTCGCATTTGTTTCTCTCGCTGTCATTGTATTTCTGTATTTATTGCCGCTGCCGCTGCTGCTGCCGCTGCTGCTGCTGCTGCTGCTGCTGCTGCTGCTGCTGCTGCTACTGTGTGAGCATCTATCGTTATTGACAACAACAGCAACAACAACAACAACAACAACAACATTAACAGCAGCTGAAACAGTCGCACCACCACCACCACCACCACCACCACCGTCGCCACGATCATCAACAACAACAAATTAAATACACAAAACGGCGCTTGAAGTTCGGTGTTCGTCGCCGGTCCGGGAATGTTCGAGGCGACTACTTGAATTTCGCAAATACTTCGACGAAGTGGAATCCCGATGGGAAGCAACACGAAGTTGCTGCCGTCTGCTGCTGCCTGCTGCTGCTGCCTGCTGCTGAGAGGATCGCAGAGCTGCTGCTGCTGCTGCTATTTAAACTGCTCGCTGTGGTTGTTGTCGTCCATTGATTTTATTTGTATTTTTTTTTTCTGAAATTTCTATCGTTATTTAAAGTGTCTGCAGCATGTTTGTTGTTGCTGCTGCAATGGCTTCTTCTTTTCCTTCCTCGAACTTTTTTCTTGTCATCATCGTCCTGAATGGTCAACACTGATGGTCACGATTTATTTTAATGTTAGAAAGAAATTTAAATAAATAAAAATAAAAATAAAACTAAAAGTAAAAATAAAAATAAAAGTAAAAATAAAAATAAAAAAAAACCGAAATCCTTTTTTTCCCTTTTGCGTTGCTGACAAAAATAGAAAAACATCCACTCGAGAGCTGCTGCTGCAAGCGCAATCGAGCTGCAATAAATTAGATTGGCATGGATCGCTGGAACTGCTGCGCGTCCTTGTCACTCAGCGATTTCCATACCACTGTCAGCGCCAACATGTCATCAGCGGCAACAACACGCAACAACGTGTCAATCAACGAGTTGCCGCCGCCTCTGCCGCGCGGCCGCTGACTGAGTTCGCTCGTTGCTCGTTGAAGCCAAAGGACGCCGCCGATCAACGAGTTCACTCGCTTCTCGCCAGAACTTCTGTGTTTTGAAATCGCAAGGAGGATTTTTTAGTTAATATTTAAATTTCTTAACAATTTTTTGCTGCTGCTTCTGAGAAAATGAAAGCAATGGAAAGAGCCAACAAAACAATAACAACAATAGAAAGGCAGCAACAGCTAAATAAATATAAGCAACAACTAACAACAACAACAACAATAACAACACTATCAACGGACAACACAACACAACACAACACAACAACAGCAACAACAGCAACAAAAACGACAACACAAAATCTAGCAGCAATCGATTAATCGTAGCAACAGTAGCTACAACAACAACAACAACAACAAGAACAACATTATGACTCTCATCAGCAACAGCATCAACCGCCAGTGGCGACAACAACAACAACAACAACAACAACAATTTACAACTGACAGCATTGAGATTTCTTTTCATCGCCGAGATAATTTATATTGCCTCGTTTTTGGTTGCTGTTGCCGCTGCCGACAACATTGCTGTTGTTGTTGTTGTTGTTTGCTGTTGCAATTTCAGTATTTAATCTTCATTTTGTCTCGCTGTTGTTTTTGTTGTCCTCACGCCGTTTTATTCATCTCATTCGTCGCAAGCAACACAAACTTGCAACATCAACTTTTACTTTTCTTTTACTTGATGATGCGGATTGTTGTTGTTGTTGTGATTGTTGTTGTTGTTGTTGTTGTTGTCGTCGGTGCTGCTAGTGTTGTTGTTGCTGCTGCTTCTAGTGTTGTTGTTGTTGCTGTTGTTGTGACTGCTGTCAGAATTGAACTTGAAATTTTTTGAATCCATTTTTTTTTCTTTTCGCTCTCCGTCGATCGTCCTGTTTTTCCCTCCCCGATTCAGATGCAGCTATTTTTAGTTGTTGTTTTTGTCATGGTTGTTGTTGTTGTTGTTGTTGCCACTGTGATCCCGATATTTGTTGCAGGAGCTTTGTCACGCTCGATCTCGCATTCACTTGCTGCTCAAGTGCTGCGCCGATTTTCTTGCAGCTCCTGGATTTTGCAGCTCAGCCTTGCTGTCGCTACTGTCGCTGCTGCTGTTGTTGCCGCCGCTGTTGCTGCTCCTCCTGCTGTTGCTGTTGAAAAATATTTCCTTTGTCCTGTCAGTCGTCTCGAGAAATACAAACAAAAAAAGGAAGAAACTGTTTTGCATACATAAATTCATCTGCGGCAGCTATTTTCGCTTCTTTCTTTCTTTCTGTTCGACCGACCGTCCGTCCGTCTGTTCGTCCGTCCGTCCGTCTGGCTGTCCGTCTGGCCGTCTGTCTGTCTGGCCGTCCGTCTGTCTGGCCGTCCGTCTGTCTGCTTGTCGGCGGCCTCTGCGTCATGAAAAGCAGACGATTATTATTTAAAACCTCAAGTTTTCAGAGGAAGACAACATCACTGAAATTTTGAAAGAATTGAAAATAAAGTTGAAAGCTTTTCTCCCAGCATTCGCTCAACCTTCGAGTTGAGTTGCCTCTGCTGAGCACCTCGGCGGCGCGCTTTTTTGCTTAACCTCGACCTTAATGAAATCTGGAGGCGAACATCAGCAACAGTTGCGGCTGCTGGTGTTGCTGCTGTTGCTGCCACTGCTGCTGCTGCTGCTGCCACTGCTGTTGCTGCCACTGCTGCTGCTGCTGCCACTGCTGCTGCTGATGTGGCCGCTGATGATGCTGCTGATGTTTCTGCATATCGTGATGCCAGCATTTCTTTTATTTACTTTATTTGTTAGCTGCAGCGACAGCAGCCACCGCAATAACAGCAAAACCAACAACGCGAAGGATAAATAAGAAGTCAGATAGCTGAGTTTCAGCTGCTGCCGCTGCTGTTTTTTACCGCTAAACAACTCTTAAGGAAAGGAAATGATAAGCTGCAGCAGCAGCAGCAACAGCAACAGCAGCGACAGCAACAGCAGCGACAGCAGCAACGGCAACGGCAGCGGCAACGGCAGCGGCAACGGCAGCGACAACAGCGGCCTCAACGGGTTAAGAATGCCTTTAAACGGCTTTCTTGGGTTTCAGTTGCACCAGAAAACGCGCTTCTTACGATAGCCGGCTGCTTCCTGAGAGAATGTGAATGCTGAAGGTAGGAAATTCAATTCCTCTATTTTTTCTTTTTCTAAAAATTCTCTAAAAAACTTCTAAATAAGAAACACAAGAAGTTAAAAATTAGAAAACATTCAGTGCTTCTTATTTCCCTTCAAAAATTACAAGATGATTTTCAAAACATCTTTTTAACATATAAAATCTTTCTAACAAATAAAATTTGCAATATAAAATTTAAGGCTAAAATTTGTGCTTTTAATTTTCAATAGGAAAAATTTGGAAATGAGAGAGAGGGAGAGAGAGAGAGGGAGAGAGAGAGGGAGGGAGAGAGAGAGGGAGAGAGAGAGGGAGGGAGTGAGAGAGGGAGGGAGAGAGAAGGAGGGAGTGAGAGAAAGAGAGAGAGAGAGAAAAGCGAAAAATAAAAAGACAAAAATAATTACTTTCGATTGCCTTACAATTGCTTTAAATAATCACTAATTTCACAAACACACTCATAAATATACTCATGTTGAGAAATAAATGTACTCATTTTATAAACATACTCGCAAATATACTCATTTAAACGAAATAAATATACTCATTTCATAAATATACTCATAAGTGTACTTATTTTAAATAAACGAGTAACTCAAACACATTCATAAATGTACTCATAGATATTAGAAAATATACTCACTGCATAAAAGTACTCATTAATATACTTAAATAACTCATTTCACAAACACACTCATGAATGAAGTGAGTGGGTTAAATGAAATAAGTATACTCATTTCATTAAAATATCTAAAATATACTCACTTAAAATAAATAAGTATACTCGTTTCATAAACGTGATCGCAAATATACTCATTTAAATTAAATTACAGAAAGTAAAGAAATGTCAAAATTCGAAATTCACACCAAAATTAAAAATTCAATGAAAAGCGAAAAAATGACAATCAAAAATGACAATAAAAAATGACAATAAAAAATGACAATAAAAACTAAAAACACAAAAATGCCGGCATAAAATTGAAAAACGAGCGAACGTCGCGCTGTCTGGCAGTAACAACAATTCAGTAACGAGTGGAAAAGAAACAACAACAACAACAACAACAACAACAACAACAACCACAATCACAACAACAAAATAATGATTTAAATAAACTTGGAATATGACAAGAGAAGCCAAGCCGCGTGTCATTAGCGGAAATCAAGAAAGACAAATAAATGCAACGCGCGGCGAGAGAGACGGAGAGACCAACAGCAATCCATTCCGGCAGACAGACAGCGTGTCTGAGAGACGAAGGCAGGCAGATAAACAGACAGACAGACAGACAGACAGACAGACAGACAGACAGACAGACAGACATACGGTCGAGTTCAGTTCTTCGGCCAACCAATCAACAGCAACAAATTGATGATAATTCATGAGCAACATTTACGACGAACATGATGAAGACAACGATGTCGACGATGATGACACACACGAACTCATTGTACGAGTAAGCGAACTAATGAAGGCGTGGCAATTGGCAACCAGGAAAAAAACTAAACAAATAATTTGAGTGGCTGGTTTTTGGGGTCTTTTTTTAATTTAAGAAAAAACGCGATTCTCATTAGCAGCGAGTATAATTAGCCTCGAAGCACAGGTTGCTGCTGTCCGCCTACTTTTCTGTCTGCCTCTCTGTTTGTCTGCCTGTTTGTCCGTCTGTTTGTCCGTCTGTTTGTCCGTCTGTTTGTCTGTCCGTTTGTCTGTTTGTTGGCCTGTTTGTCTGTCTGCTCGTGTCTACAGCTACGGATGCAGCGCATTCACTTGAAGCGTCATCTGGAAATTAATTTCGGCTAATAAATTTTAAGCAAATCTGCCAAAAAATTCCTACCGTTGCTTGTCGGCTGGTTGTTGTTGCTGTTGTCGCGAATTTCACTTGCAACCTCCTCGATTTTAGCTAATTGCTGCGAAATTCGTGATAAACTTATCGTGTTGAAGCAACAGTTGGTCGGTTGTGTTGGACTAAAAGGTCGGTTGGTTGGTTGCTTTTGTTTTGAAAAGGCGAATGAAAGAAACGAGTTAATCATTTAATGAGTTGGGGTGTGGAAGATGTTGTTGTTGCTGTTGTTGTTGTTATTGTGGGCAATGTTACTTTCTCCCCACATTGAGACGAGATTTCAATCTCGAAAATCCCACGATTTTGAAAACCCTTAACTCAGCCTGTTAATTGAATTCCTAGTGAGCGGAAAAAAGTAGGAAAAAATCACCAAAAACGGAACGAAATCATTTCTAACGTTTAAACAAAGAAATAATAATTAAATTTGTGAATGTAGAATTGTGAGGAGGTCACCTGCCACGCCCTCAACGGTCACACCGCACCGCAGGCAGAGTGGAACGGCCATCAATCAGCAGAATTCGCACACACACAGCCTGCAAACATGAGATTTTTCGTCACGGTCAGCGGACTCGAGTGTGTGTGAGTGAATGAGTGAAAAGCACGTCAGTCAGCTGGTGCGTCTGTTTGTCTGTTTGTCTGTTTGTCTGTTTGTCTGTTTGTCTGTTTGTCTGTTTGTCTGTTTGTCTGTTTGTCTGTTTGTCTGTTTGTCTGTTTGTCTGTTTGTCTGTTTGTCTGTTTGTCTGTTTGTCTGTTTGTCTGTTTGTCTGTTTGTCTGTTTGTCTGTTTGTCTGTTTGTCTGTTTGTCTGTTTGTCTGTTTGTCTGTTTGTCTGTTTGTCTGTTTGTCTGTTTGTCTGTTTGTCTGTTTGTCTGTTTGTCTGTTTGTCTGTTTGTCTGTTTGTCTGTTTGTCTGTTTGTCTGTTTGTCTGTTTGTCTGTTTGTCTGTTTGTCTGTTTGTCTGTTTGTCTGTTTGTCTGTTTGTCTGTTTGTCTGTTTGTCTGTTTGTCTGTTTGTCTGTTTGTCTGTTTGTCTGTTTGTCTGTTTGTCTGTTTGTCTGTTTGTCTGTTTGTCTGTTTGTCTGTTTGTCTGTTTGTCTGTTTGTCTGTTTGTCTGTTTGTCTGTTTGTCTGTTTGTCTGTTTGTCTGTTTGTCTGTTTGTCTGTTTGTCTGTTTGTCTGTTTGTCTGTTTGTCTGTTTGTCTGTTTGTCTGTTTGTCTGTTTGTCTGTTTGTCTGTTTGTCTGTTTGTCTGTTTGTCTGTTTGTCTGTTTGTCTGTTTGTCTGTTTGTCTGTTTGTCTGTTTGTCTGTTTGTCTGTTTGTCTGTTTGTCTGTTTGTCTGTTTGTCTGTTTGTCTGTTTGTCTGTTTGTCTGTTTGTCTGTTTGTCTGTTTGTCTGTTTGTCTGTTTGTCTGTTTGTCTGTTTGTCTGTTTGTCTGTTTGTCTGTTTGTCTGTTTGTCTGTTTGTCTGTTTGTCTGTATATCTCGTTGTTGTAGATCTTCGGCACGTTTATCGGTTGCTCTTTCTTTGTGGGTCGCCTGGTCACGGTGCACATCGGGCGAAATTCCTTCAATCAGCGAAATTGTTATAAATCTCTACAAACGTCCACGACACCAACAACAGCAGAAACAACAACAACAGCAACAACAACAACAGCAACAACAACAACAACAACAACAACAATTGCAAAATAAAAGGAAAACACGAAAAACGTTTCTTTAGAACCGTTAAAATGAAATGTTCTACATCTGAAAATCTGTACTCAGTGAGCGAGTGAGTGCGAATGTGTGTGTGTGTGTGTGTGTGTGTTAATGTGTGGTATGAATGTATTCGTGTGTGTGTGTGTGTTTCTGCCAGTTGCACAAAATTTCCAACGTCAGGCTTTTCCATTCTTTAGTTTTTTCCCGCAAAACTTGAATCATTTGTGGAAATCGGCTCGCACCGACTTCGATGCTTCACAAGAATCGTGAATCATTTCCACAACAACACGTTGCTGCCGCCGCCACTCAACTTTCAGTAAGGCGAGTGAGTGTGAGTGTGAGTGTGAGTGTGTTGGTGTGTGTTGGGTTCAGCGCTTTCAATTCCGGTATCAGTGGTCGGTCTACGTTCTCACTGCGCTTCGACAAATATTTGGCTCAAATGCGATCGATAAAGAAAAGAATTCAGTTAATAAGAAAAATAAAAGGTTCACTGAATGCACCTGCAGCCGAGTTCACTGGGGTCTCCGAGTCTGTGATACGCGATACTGGGTGCTTCAATAGAAAAGTTGGAAGCAATTAAATGTGATGAAATTAAATGATTTGGAACTGGAATGCAACTTATATGGAAGTGAAATGTTACTAAAATGGGACTAAAATGGAACAGAGATGGAAGTGAAATGGAACTAAAATGGATCCAAAATATACCTGAAATTTAACTGAAATAGAAGTGAAACAGAATTATTATGGTACTGAAATACAATCGAATTGGAACTTCAATGGTACTCAAAAGTAGTGAAATGAAATGAGTTATTAATTGGGTCGCATCGGCAACGCAAAATGAACGTGAGGCCATCCGAGTTGCTGCAACTTTTAATTGCGAAGATGGGCGATTTTTCAGTATGAGTTTTTCGTTGCAAAATTTCGCCCGCTAAACTAAGCGAAAAATGATTCCATTGCTTTTCTTTTAACATCCTAACCTGAGGCTATAACAACAACAACAAGAACAAGAACTTAACTAACGACTACCTTAACAACAACAACAACAACAACAACGGTAACAACAACAACCACAACAGATGCGGGCAACATCATCTAAAACTGATTGAATCCCATAATATGATCACGATTTCAAAATTACCGTATGAAGTGGGCGTCAAACTGCAGTTAGAAATACAAACACAGCTGCACGGACGTCGTGTGATGGCGGGAGAGGGGTAGGGTGAGGGGGGAGGGTTGATGAGGGTGTGAGGAAGGTTATAAAGAGGGAGGAGGAACACTCAGAATACTCAGTCTCGTGAGGAAATCGTACGGCCGGAGCGAGCGAAGCGTGTTGAGCCAGACTGTAGTCGCCGCTCACCCGCTCGTGCGTCTCTCTGTCTCTCTGTCTGTCTGTCTGTTTGTCCGCCTGTCTGTACGTTTGTCTGTCTGTCTGTCTGTCTGTGTGTCTGTCTGTGCGTCAGTCAGTCGACCGCGATAGCTGAGCTTCGAAGGCGCTTTAAATGCTTCAAATTGTTTTCCATTACTTTTCTCCGTGCAGTCGTTGGCTGTGCGCTCAGAATTCCGTTGCCGTTGCCGTTGCGAACGCGAACGCAAGGATTTCATTTTGCCGTCTTGATTTCTCTTTGTTGCCCACGAAATTAATATTTTCGTTGTTTTGCTGTTGCAGCAGGAAGGATTCATAGAAATTCTAGTGACTTTTGTAGGCTGATTACCTGGAATTAATACTGCGTTTGTGTTTGTGTTCTGCTGTGTTGTGTTCTGCTGTGTTGTGTTGCGTTGTGTTGTGTCGCTGGCAATCATTGCTGGTCATGGTTTTGACATTAACTGAGTTTTTCTTTGCTTCATTTTCCTGCGAAGAGACAGAATTTTTCCGCTTCGCACGCTGCCGGTTCATTGTTGTTGCCTTTGTGATTGTTGTTGGCTGTTTATATAAATTGTAATATTTTTCTTTTTATTGTAATCTTTAATTGGATTCGCTTGCATTTCATCTTTCGTCTGCGATTCTAATCAAAACAAACTTTTGAATTTTCAGTTTGAATTAATTGCAGTGAAAATTCGCTGTCATGTCGTGTGTTTTTCTTCGTATTGTTCGCTGTCAGTGTGCATTGCATTCATCAACAACAACAACAACAACATCAACAACAACAACAATAACAACAACAACAACAACCACAACAACAACAACGTTACGTTGACGTCTACCAACTTCGATTTCGATCTTTTGAGCTGCTGAAGTTTTATTAACTTTTCAGTAAATTTTGTTGATAATAACGTTCGTTGAAAAAAAGGTGAAATATTTCGAAAAATTTCATTATTTTTCCTTCGAAATACTTAAAGTTGTCTGCACACGTTTCGCTCGATTTTAAAGACTGCGAGGGACGCTATTTTTTACGATCGAAATCATTATTTTTAAATTAACATTTAAAGTACTTCGTTCGAACTGCGAAAAAATTGATTGATTTGCAACAAAATCCCTCGCTGAAATCTGCACAGTGGGGTGCCGCCTGCAAAGGCAGTCTGGACGCCGCGCTGTTTTTGTCCCGTGCAAGTCGCGACGCTGCTGCAGGATGCCAGTTTTACGACGCGGTGCGTGAAGCAACAAGATCGCCAGCAGCACAGCAGCAGCAGCAGCAGCAGCAGCAGCAGCAACAGCAGCAGCAGCAACAATAGTTGCAACGCCTAGACTCATTTCAGAGAAATCAGCGTCATTGAAATTCAAGGACGTCGAGTAGCCGGAATCTATGAAAACCGCAAGAAGACCGACGAAACACCGCCGCCGCCGCCGCCGCCGTCGTCGCACACCGCTGCGCCACATGTGATCGGCAGCAACAAGAGCAGCAGCAGCAGCGACGAGAGCAGCAGCAGCAACAAAAAACCACCAACAGCAACGCAACGCAGTGTGGCAATAAAAAGTTGGAAACACTATGGAAGGCAGCAATTTTTGCTGTAGAGTTGCTTAGATTTCGAAACGATTTCGCTGCTGTTGGTTTTGTGCAGCTCAATTCTTCTCTCAAAGAATGCATTTATATTTTTTTTATTAGTGTGGAGAGCGTCATTGTTGCTGACAAATAGCGAGGAGTGATGTGAAGTCGAGTAAATGAAAAGCAGGAGCAGCCAATTCAGTAGCAACAAAGAGTTCGAATGTTTATAAACAAGTTTCAAGTGTCCAGCAACATTGTAGCGGTCTGCAAATACAATAAATGCTGCGATTGCAGAATTGTAGCAATAACAACAACAACAACAACAACAACAGATTCCATACCGCGTTGCTGCTCGGTAGTCGCTGCCAGCAATTGCCGCAATTTTTTTATTGCTGTTATCATTATAATTTTTATCGCTGTTTTTTTTGTTGTGTTCCTCACTTCTTCAATATTTTTATGGATTTAATTTTATGTGTGAAAAAGAAAAGAAATCCTGTTGCTCATTCAGTTTTTAATTACTTTTTTTCGCTTACATTTTATTGCTTCTTCTGTGTTATTTAATTCTTTCTTTTTTTTCCCTTTCCTAATTTTGACTTTTATTTCTTCTTTCTTTTTCTTCCTCTCTCTCTGTCTTTCTCTCTCTCTCTCTCTCTCTCCCTCTCTCTGTTTTTCTTCTTCTTTTACACTGAATTCATGTCATGTTTTCATTTTGTTTAATTCGATTTCGACTTTTATATTTTCATGCGAGAGACTCGACTAAGCAATCACAAGAGGATTCACAAGAAGACAGCAACAGCAACAAAAACAACAACAACAACAACAACAACAAACGTGTAACACAAACAACAATTGCGTACAACATCATTTGACTCAACATGCCGCCTCGTAAACTTTTTAAATGCAGATGAGTTTACAAGGAATGCGTTGTGGCAACATGTTGAAGTGACCCAGTACGCAAACGCACAAGTATATTGAAAAAAGGAAAATGCAAATGAAAATTAAACGTCGCCCAGAAGATTGCAAAACGTGAACCAGAAGAATTGAAGTACTCAAAATACTCTAAAATGATCTTCGAAGTGTTCAAGAAAATTGTTGAGGAAAGCGTTCAGTTTACAAGAACGATTCCATTTGTCATTTCCTACTGGGTGATTGCATCCAAGACGTACTTGGGCGAGTTTCAGCGAAGACAAAAACAAAATCCTCGTTATTTTAAGGACAAAATCTGCTTGCATTTAATTTAGCAACAACGAAATCGATGTTCGATCGCGCTTCGCTCGACTGCAGCTAAAAATGGTCGGCCAAAAAAAGACCGTCACAGCTGCTGCTGCTGCTGCTGCTGTCGTCGCTGCTGCTGCTGCTTCCCCTCCTCACTGACTTGTCAACAACTGAAGGCAGAAACCGCCTCGCCTGCTGGCCAAGTACGGGATGACAAGCTACTCTTCGGGAGCGAAACGGAGAAGAAGAAACTGGGAAAAAAAAACTGCAATTGTGTCTGCGCTCGAACAGAATTCGCATTCAATTAAAAACGATTTTTATTGCAGTCGCAATGAAAATTGAAATCGAAATTGAAACTGAAGTGCTGCAGCACAGTGAATGCAGATGTGTGAGCGTGTGGTGCTGTGTGTGTGTGTGTGTGCGTGTGTGTGTGCGTGTGCGTGTGTGTTGGCTTGAATGTTGCTGGTTTCTAGCAACAACTAGCGACAGAAACAGCAACAACGTGCAATGTGAACGCATGCGTCGTGCATTCCTTCGATCGAACTACCAAAACAATAACAACAACAACAACAACAACAATAACAACAATGAGAACAACGATCAGAACTACAACAACAACGATGAGAACAACAAAAACTACAACGCCAAGTCGGAATGAAGCAACAACACAACTACAACGGCAAGCAAACACTAATAAAATAACACCAACACCACCACCAATAGCAACACCAGCATCACCACCACCACCACCACCACCACCACCACCACCAACAACAACAACAACAACAACTTGTTTCAAGTCGTCAGTAATTTATAAATGGAGCGACACGACTGAATTTCTGTACGCAGTTTGTTGTCTTCTGTTGTTTGTTGTCTTCTGTTGTTGCTGTTGTTGTTGCTGTTGCTGTTGTTGTTGCTATTCCTGTCGCTCCAACTGTTGCTTGGTCATCCTCCACCTTGAATGTTCAACTTCCGTCCCCCTCTTCCGTCTCTCTCTCTCTCTATCTCGATCCATCGTTACCTTGTTGCGTTTTATTTTCTCAAGTTTTCATCTGCGTTGAACTAGTTTTTGTCATTTTAGTGAAGTTGGTGCTGTAGTTGTTGCTGTTGTTGTTGTTGTTGTTGTAGTTGTTGTTGTTGTTGTTGCATGGCGAGGCTCGCTCCTTTGAAAATGATATCATTGCGTTGCATGCGCTGACCATCCGTCGCCTTCACGTACATCTAAATAAGTTATTATCGTCTTTCAGCCTAATTGTTGTAATTGTAGTTGCTATTGTTGTTGTTGTTGTTGTTGTTATAGTTGTTGTTGTTGTGGAAGTAGTTATTGGTCTTCTTGTTGTGTTTGTCATTGTTTTTATTATCGTTGTTTTTGTTGGTACAATCGAAAGTGAATTTTTATTTATGCGTTAATTTTGTCGTTACAAGACGTTTCGTCGTTGTCGTCGTCGTCGTCGTTCATTGTTGCCTTGCGTGTTGCCAATGCAATTGTTGTTGTTGTTGTGGTTGTTGTTGTTGGTTGTCATTGTCATTCGTGATTTGTTGTCTTGACACTGAGTTGTTGCTCCTCTTATTGATGGGAAGTGAAGTTGGGGAATGGAATGGAAGTTGTTAACTTTATTGTGGTGCTGAAAATTCTACGAGGTGGTTGAGAATTAGCGTGGGTGGTGGCGGTAGGGGCGGGGCTTTGGGGGGGGGGAGATATATAGAAGATAATATAACTCCCTGTTGAGTTATTTCTGATTCCACTTCGGCTGTGGATCGGCTTTAAAACCTAAAAGCTTCTTAAAAGCTCGCTACTCGGTACGAAAATCTAAAAGTTTTTAGAAGCTCGCTACTCGGCATGAAAATCTAAACGCCTTTTTAATGATTGCTAGTTGGGATAAAAATTTAAAAGCTTTTAAAAATCTCGCTACTTGACGCAAAAATCTAAAAGCTTTTAAAAATTCGCTATAATAAAATTCAGCATAAAAATCGAAACGCCTTTTAAAAAGTCGCCATCGAGCACAAAAATTCAGAAGCTTTTTAAAAGCTCGCTACGAAGCATAAAACTGTAAAAGCTTTTTAAAAGCTCGATACTAGGTATAAAAATCTAAAAGCTTTTTAAAAACTACTCTAAAGCCTTTTAAAAGCTCGCTAGGAGAGAAAATCGAAAAGCTTTTAAAAGCTCGCTATTCGGCATAAAAATCCAACAGCTTTTTAAAAACTCGCTACACGGCATGAGAATCGAAAAGCTTTCTAAAAGCTCGCTACTCTGCACAAAATTCTGAAAGCTTTTTAAAAGCGCGCAGCTAAGCTTAAAAAACTGAAAGTTTCTTATTTGCTTGATTTTTAAAAGCTCTTAATAAATATTTACAAATAAATGTGTCTAAAATTCTGTTAATCAAATGTGTAACTGAAAATCTTGTATTTAAAATCTTAGTATTTATTGAAAATTGATATTTTATTGAATTTTAAGTGCAAATATTGAACAGAAAACTAAATCTTTTCAATCTCCTCAATCAATATGAAATGAAATGTTCAAATTCAATTAACTCCCTTTTTCAATTTCTTAATCAAAGTTTCTGATTTCGCTTTTTCCTCCTCGCCTCGAGCTGATTTGCATCTGCATTTAAAAATATCTCATCGCAGTCAAACGATATGGAATCAAATTTAATGCAAAAATTGCGGCAACAATGTTGCCGTCCTCCAGCAGCATCGGCAAATGGATAAGCAAACACACACACACACACACACACACACACAGACACAAATAAACAAACATATTTTATGAGAATTAATTGCGAGGGAAAAACTCGGGAGAATGTTTTTCTCTTCAAAAGGAAGTCAAATAAATTCAAACATCGTCGAGAGACGGAGGAAATCAGCATCAAATATTGAATGAATTGAATTGAGGAAAATAACAACAACAGCAACAGCGACGACAACAACAGTGGCGACAACAACAACATCGAAAACAACAACAACAGTGGCAACAACAACAACAACAACAACCACAACAACAACAGCGACAAAGACATTTCAGCGAAATCATATCAAAATCAAGGCAGACTTAAATGCACCAAAGGTGGGTGCAAAGCAGGGGCTGGGGAAGGGGGTGACCGTGTAGAGGGGGAGTAGGGTGAGGGAGTGGGTGGGGAGAGGCGTGGAGGTTTTGTTGTAGCCTCTGGAGTGACGACGATAGGGACGCTACAGTGACGTAACTTGTAATAAAACGAGAGATTTCAATTCTTTCCTCTTCAAAGGTGTCTAAAAATTGTCTTATATTTTAGTGGGGAGTTTTAATTTTTTAGAAATATTGTAAATCCCCCAACCCCGCGCACTGACCTCACTACGCCTCTGGTAACGAGAAGAGCGTCATTTGCATGCGACAAGCGACTGCGGCCCGAGGATGCGATGCGATGCGATGCGATACAAAGATTGCGAATGCGTTCAATAAATTGAAATGTGACAGAAGTGACAGTCGCTGGTGGGGCAGGTGGTGAGTGAGAAGGTTTGTCACCGAGATGCTGGCAGAACGGGAGGATGAATAGAAGGATGGAGAGGAGGAGGAGAAGGAGGAGGAGGAGGAGGAGAAGGAGGAGGAGAAGGAAGTTGTGGAGGAGCAAGAGGTGGAAAACCGCATAGAGGTGAAGTGAGAGGCAGCAACATCAGAGGTCGGTAAGCAAAAGGAAGCCACTGAGTTCGCCGCGTTTTCCGAGAATTCAAGGCACCGGACGACAAACTTGCGCTGCGATAGGATTGCGAGGAAGAAAAAGCGTTACGAACGCTTCACATCCATCAAAAGGTTTGGGAATCGCTGCTGCTAAACGATTGCCGAACGGATGCGCCGCTCCTGTGTTGGACTTCGAGTGCGTCTCCCTTCTAGTTTATTGTTGCTGTTACGCTGTTCGCTGTCCCATCAAATGTCGCCGACGAACACACACACACACACACACACACACACACACACACACGGGCGTGCAGCTGCTATTCATCTCTTTCACCAAACATCAATCCCATCACTGAATCCATCGAATTCTCTAAACAATCTGAATTATCCAAGCATTCGTACAATCGCATCGCATCGATTGCATTGCGATCGCAAACGAGCAACATGTTGCTGGCTGGCTGGCTGCCTGTATGCGTCGCCATCGTCAACGCCACCGAGTCAGCGTCAGACAGTCGGTCGGTCGGTCGGTCGGTCGGTCGGTCGGTCGGTCGGTCGGTCGGCCGGCGTGTCGATCGGTCGGTTTGTGGTTGCTGCATGTTGTTGTGTCGTCCTCTTCGTTGATGTCGCGCTGTTGTCTTTGCTGTTGTTGTGGTTCTTGTTGTTGTATCGTTGCTGTTGTTGTTGTTGGTTTGGTATGTTGTTGCCGGTTGTTGCTGTTGTTGTAATTCTTTTAAAGAAGCCCTACAGGGTTGCCGCTTGCTTGCTCGTTTCAATGACAAGAATTTCCATCACATGTTCGATGTTGGATGCTGGCAGCGGCAGCAACAACACCACCACTACCAACAACAACAACAACAACAACAACAACAACAACAACAACAACAGCAGCAACAACAACATTAACAACAGCAACAACAACAGCAACAGCAAGCACTTTAAGTACAACAAAAATGGTGGAACATTTCATTGGGAAATCAATTTCAATTGTCACCGTCCTTCCCTTCCTCACCGCGTCACCGCGTCCACGCCATACAATAGTTAAAATAGTTCTCAGCTTGGTGGCTGTCAGTTTATTGTTGCTGCTGTGTTGTTGTTGTTGGAAGTTTGTTGTTGTTGGATGAATGTTGCCTCTGAGAATGTCGCCTCTGAGAATGTCGCCTCTGAGAATGTCGCCTTAAACAATTCAGCGCTGTGTTGATTTTTTTTGTAGCGGCGATAATTTCCATATTTTCCATGAATATATTTTCTCTGATCGCAATATATATATTTTTTCATTGTATTTAATGCAAATTTATTCTAAGTTTAAATGAAATCCTTTAAATGCTTAGAATTCCATTAAAATATATCAATTCTTAAGATCGTATTAGAGTTTTTTCTTCTTAAAACTTCTAAATATCTATTAGAATCTTAGGAAAAAAAGATTCGCAGAAACTCTTGCATTCCTGAGTATTTGGAACCAAACGCAATACAACGTGACACGCATTTGAAGCAATAATAATACAAAAAAGGTTTTCGTGTTTTATAATTCCTGTAAAAGGGAACGAAAATAAGCAAGAAACTCGCATAAATAATAAATATCTTAAAGATAAACATGGCCAATTATTTTGAGGTTTGGCTATGCGTCAAAATAGAGCGCGTATGCAAAATAAATCAAAGCGGTTGTGCGACCAAAAATGGTCCAGTCAGTTAGTATAAAATGTCGCTCAGGCGGCCGGGCGTTGTGGGGCGTGTTTGAGCATGCATGCAGCGCACACAGACACACGCTCAGTGCGGCGAGCTAATAATTCACAATCGATATCCCATTCAATGCATTAACAAATTCATTGCGCTGCCTTATATGGGGCTCGGCGGCACGTACCGCGTACCGCGTACCGCGTACCGCTCGAGGCGCATTCGCAGTCGCATTCAGAGCGAGCAACACTCCTGGCATGCAGTGTGAAGAGCGACAGCAATGAGCGCACTCTGGAGTTCCCCACTGGGTCGGCGGATGAGAGGTGAGAGGCCACGAAGCAGATCTACGAAATGTAAATATAAAACAGGGTCACAGGAAGAATTTTCATTTTCTAAGCTTCCGTTTAATTTTGAGTTTTTAGGTTTTTGAGAAATCGAATCCGTTAATTTTTAAGGAAGAAATTAGTTTTGAGAAAATTTTGAAAAATTAACTTTGGCTTAATTTTAGAGAAATTTTGAGTTTTCGAAAATTTTCGAGTTTTTTTCGAAAATCGAGTTTACGTTCATTTTAGAGAAGTTTTGAGTTTATAGAATGTTAAGAAATAGAGAAAGTTTGAGTTTTCAATGTTAATTTTAGAGAAATTTAGAGTTTTCAGATATGTGAAAATTTTCATTTACATTTATTTTAGAGAAGTTTGGGTTTCTTGTTTTTGTGAGTTTTGTTTGCGATTTTTTTTTGGGTTTTGTTTAGTGAATTTTTAAAAAATCTATTTTAGAGGAGTTTTGGATTTCTAGATAGATTTTTGAAAAATTGAATTTATCGTATATTTCACAGATGTTTCGAAGTTATGACATTCGAAAAATATAATTTACGTTAATATTAATATAATATAGAAAAATATTAATAAAATAAATGTATATAAAATCAAAAGAGTCGATCTAAAATTAGAAATTTATCTAATAAAATGAAATTTGTGTAATTAAAAGAAATGAGTTTTTATAAAGTTTTTCTATTGGAAACAATTTAAAATTTAAACTTTGTGAACATAAATTCCCTTAGAAGTTCTCAGATTTGATATTAAATCTTTTTTCTGATTTTTTAGTTGATATTTGATATTTTATTAGTTTCTTTCAGGCTGTGACACACCCTGTGAGACATCCTGTCTGCTCATTTGCATTTTGAACGTTTGATTTGCTTAACTTTATTTACGCTTTTGTCAATTTTTATTGCTGTTTTTCTGTGTTGATTTAATAATTTAAATTTTTTGTCATATTTTCCATTTATTTTTAGTTTCAATTTTAATTTGTTGGAATTTTTGCTTAATTCTTTTCTATTTCGGTTTTTTTTTCTTGTTGTATTTTCATGATGCTACTCATTTTGTTGCAAACAAGTTGCCGCTCGCTTACGCTGGATCGTGGCAACCATCACGGTGCAGGCGATTTTCTGTTATGTAAATCGGTGGAGGAGAATTATGTAAATTCGCGGCATTTAATGTACTTCGCACACGGTTTTCGTTTTGATTTCCTTTTTTTCCGTGCCGTTTTTCCACAACGCAAGTGTGAGTTCGAGTGCGAGTGCATTTTTTGAATTAATTTTGCGATTCCGGCTGAGGATTTCGCGCGAACAGAAGGTTTGGCTGCTTTGGCTGAGTTGTCAGTGTTCGGCGGCTGAGCGACCGACGGAGTGGCTGACGGCTGGTTTGGTTGACTAACTGAACGGCTGACGGTTGCTAAAGAGCGCGATTTGGCACGATTTTCGATTTTGTGGATGCTGGTGGGTGTTCGGATTACGATTTTAAGCCGCTGTTGCATGCATGGAAGTTAATGGAAATGTTACTCAATAATTTTTGCATTCAACTGCCGTCTGAAGGAATAAATATTCAGGTATTTTAATTTGCCACGGAAAATCTGAACGTGTTTTCCCTTCCATTTCCAATTTACTTCATTTACATCATTCAAAACCTTCGATATCATCAAATTTATCCTGTATTTACATTGATAACAGCTTTTTGTTTGACCAATTTTAAATTTTTACCCCTTTTCCCCTCCAATTTTTTCTTATCTCATAAAACTTCTTATCCTGAAAATTGTGATCCTTCGCTCTCACCGACGAATGCTGTCTTCGGTGAATTTAATTTCCTGAAAAACCTCAACCATCATTCATTATGTTTCTGAACAAAAAAAAACGACGACGGCGAGTAACAAAAAAGTGCATCCTTGACAACCTACAAGTTTCGTTTCGAAACTCCAAGCAACAACTCAGAAGTTTCGAAGTGACTGACCTCTGAGCGGCATCCTCTTTAAATCCTACAAAACACAAAACACAAAGGAACAACAGAAACAACAGAAACAACAGAAACAACAGAAACAACAGAAACACCAACATGAAACCAAAAAAAAAAACCCCATCAACCCTCGATGAGTTCTCAATACTTTCTTAAATACCAAAAAAACAGAAGGATAAACAAGAACGAAGGTCCCGAAAAAGAGCGGAGCACAGTCTCGCGAGGAATTGAGGCAGCTTCAAACGCTTCCTCATACACTGCTGGCCTCACTTTGTTAGCCAGAAGTCAAAATGTCGAATTCTTCAAGTTAACGAATTAAATGCAGCTTGTAGGCTGCCTTCGCAGCTCCGTTGCATGCTTCATCATTAATTCGACGCTTTAGTGAGAGTTTTTTCTCGCAGAGATTACTGATACTTTTACCGTTGTTGCTGTTGTTTTTGTTGCTGTTGTTGTTGCTGTTGTTGTTGTTGCTGTTGTTGTTGCTGTTGTTGTTGTTGTTGTTGTTGCTGTTGTTGTTGTTGCTGCTGTTGCTGCTTTTGTTGATTTGTTAAGATCACCGCAGAGAGTGACGACACGATTAACAGGATTCCTCGGCAGAGAACGCCAAACTTTTTTCAGGCACACATTTTATATAGTACGTCTAGTATATATGCGTCGGTAAATATATAATGTGACTTAATTTACACAACAATTTCTAATACATTTTCTCATTTTAATCATTAAACAACAAAATATCAAATTCACTTCTTCCGATATTCCGATATTAAGGAATTTTAATCCTTATAGAGACTCTAAAGTACATTTGAAAATATATCTGAAGTCTTTTCTGAATTTTCAAAATCAAATGTGAATTATTTTAATGTTTCTGAAAGATTGAGAAAAAACATCTGAGAATTACAAATCATATGAGAACTCAAATCATATTCCAAAATCGACTTGAAGTGTTCTAAAGCAGCGTTATAATGTGGATTATGATTACTTTTTGATTAAGATTAAGATTACTACGATAAGTAAGCGTAATCTAAAAAATTTGATTACATCTAGAAGAAATTAGATTTAGACCACAACTACATTTTTTATTACAATTATTAAGCCATTCATTCACAGCAGCAAAAAGTTATCAGATTACTTTAATCTTTATTATTTTATCAGTAAGAAAAGTATCATTTATTGGTTATTTCCTCATTATATCGAGTAATTTATCTAATTTTTGTTAAGGTTATTGAAAACAGTCTAAATAAAAGAATTTTAATTTGGTTCACGTTATTATTTCTAGATTATTTATTGTAAAAAACAAGTATAAATGATCCAAACATTTTCAAAATAATAAAACAATCCTACTTTGCGATTATTTTGAAATCAACTAAAATCAACTAATGAAAACAACGAAATTTACATTACAATTAGAATTTAAATCATCAGAAAATAGTCAGAAATAGATAAATTAAACTTTATAGATGGAAATTTTTGGCATTCACTTTTTTCGGTAGCCTTAATATCAGTTTTCCCCAACGAGTCAATTAGTTGGGAGCCCCTGCTGGGCCATCTTAATCCGCTGCTCATTTAGCAACTCGCGCATTTAAAGTGTCATCGAAGGCATTTTTTCAAATCCATTTTTTTCCGTGAGTTGCCATTTTGAGGGTTCTTTTTTCCACAGCCTCTCTTTTTCGGCCGCTCTTTTCAGTTAACATATCTGGGCGCATTTCATTCTACCAATTTGTGAGCGCGGTTTTGTAGGTCTTAAAATATTTTTATGCTTTTTGCTTCGCTTTGTTGCGAACTTTGAAGGTACGATTTGGCCTTTGAGGCGAATCTCGTTGTTGCTGTTGTTGTTTTCGTTGTTGTTGCTGCTGCTTTTCCCCAAAAACCATATTTTTTGTGGCTTTCTTTAACATTCTTTAATGCAATTCTTTCCATTTATCTCTTGAGACTTTTTCGGCTCAACTTTTTTCGAATTTCGTCAGAATTGGCGAGATTGTTCTTGCTTTTGTGTTTTTCCCCAACTTGACTAAGAAGAATAATTGAGTTTGACACAATAAATTGTTCATCACGTAGGCTGTTGTTGTGTTGTTGCCGTTGTTGTGCTGTTGCTGGTTTTTTGCATTCAGTCGAGTGTTGATTCCTTGAACTCAACGCAGTCACAGTTGGCTGCCTGTCGGTTTGCCGATCGCTGGTTGCCGATTGCCGATTGCCGACCGCGAGTTGCAGCGCTTCCTCGCTCGCTGTACCGCTACAACAGCCTCGCTCACAGCATGCAAAGAACGACGACGTTGCATTCGCTTGTTCTGGTTAACAAGTTGTTGACGATGTTCTTCGTGAAACTGACACCCGAAAAAATTTACCGTCGCGCGTTTTCGAGTTTTTTGGTGTGATTTGGCGAGCATTTATTTCAATCATGTTGAAAAATTTGTTCTTCATGCAGATGCAGGATCTGAAGGAAATGCTTTCGCCTGCTTTGTGTTGAAGTGAAATAAATGATCAACACAAGAAGTGTTGATATGTTGAAGTTAAATTGATAAATGGAGGTATCAAGTGGTTCGGCTTGTTTTTGATGTTCTCTGTCCACGTTTTCACGCAAGAAGTCATTTGGGAAGCCAACCAACTGATGGGTGAACTCAAGTTTGTATCAACAACCGACTAACTTAGATAACCAAAACCGATTAACCAAGCAAACCATCGCAAATCGCTCAATCAACAGATCAATCAACCAACTAAGCAGATCAAATAACCAGCTGGGCAAACCGGTTCAACAAATCGGCCAGGCGAGCACCCGTCTATCTAACCAACCAACAGACCAACTAACGCATCAACTAACAAACCAACCAACTAAGGAACCAACTAAGGAACCAACTAAGGAACCAACTGAAGGACCAACTAAGGAATCAACCAAGAAAGCAACTAAGGAACCAACTAACCAACCAACAAAGCAAACAAACAACTAGGCAAGCAACGAAGAAATCAACGAACCAACTAACTAACTAACCAAACAACCAACCACCCAACCACCCAACTAACTAACCAAACAACCAACAAACCAACTAACTAACCAAGTAATGAAGAAACCAACTAACTAGCCAATCAAGCAACGAAGCACTGAACCAACTAACTGTCAAACTAACTAACTAACCTATCAACAAACCAGTCAACTCACCACTCAATTAGTTATCGAACCAACTAATGAACAATCGGCGAACCATTTAAGGAACTCAACAACGAACTGAGTGATCAAACAATCTACCAACTACCGGACCAATAAAGTGTTGCACCGGATAACCTAAGGGGATTAATTATCCTCAGCCACCTCCCCCTAACCCACTTCCCCTCCCCCCTCCGGCACGGCTCTCTTCACCCCCATTCAACCATTTAAATTAACCAGGTTATTAGATAATAGAAATAATCATACCCAACCATTACCATCTCCATTGCAGCCAATTCCGGCGCGGCCCATTCCATTCCGCATCGGCCCAAGTGAAAAGCGTTCATCCACCGTCATTATTTTGTGGTAAACCACGACTTTCTTGCGGATTATAATGCGTAATTTTAACACCATTCGTAAAACAATCACTGCCGCAACTTCCGTCCTCCAACTGATCGCAGATCACCGCACAGATCAGTCGTTCTGGCGTTCTGACTGATTGCACAAAACTGATCGATCGAGTGGAGACCAACTGGCTGGGGAGTATCTGGCTGAGTAACTGGTCGAGTATCTGGCTGAATACCTGGCCCAGTGCCTGGCCGCGTCCACTCCCGAGCTGACCAACACTCCAAATAATCCCCCAGGCACTTGTTTCGCACCTCGACGCAATATCAATCGGTGGCGATCAGTGATCGCCAGGAATTTAATATTAAATACGTTGATTGAGTGGCCGCGCACCGGGCGGCCGAGGTGAGATGCAGCGCGTTGATGTTGCACTTGATGGCGATGATGAAGTACTCGTCGATCGTTGTGGTCCGTGGCGTTGCCCCTGCTGATTGAAGTTGGAAGCGCCGCCAATCAAAGTGAAATCAATTCTAACGGTGTTTGGCGTGCGAACGCGCGCAACGACAACGACAACGACAACGACAACGACGACGACAATGACGACAACGACGACGACGAAGACGACGACGACGACGACGACGACAACGACGACGACGACGACGACGACAACGACGACGATAACGACGACGACGACGACGACGACGACGACGACGACGACGACGACGACGACGACCACGACCGCGATGATGACAATGACGACGAAGAAACACTTCAATCTTGTAACTGCGATCGCAACACCAACAACGCACAATAGTGTCGGCGAAAATGCGCGCGATCACAGCATCTGGCCATCCGCAGGTGATCGCTGAACGCAGCGATCTCCGGCTGGCGATCGTGGTGGCAGTCGAAGCCGTCGCCGTCGCCGCCGCCGCCATCGCCGCTGGTGCTGATGGTGTTGCTGATGTGCGCGGTGTTGATCAGCCGCCGAACATCATCATCGCCGTCATCGTCGTCATGGGTGCGCAAAACATACAAGAAGCACAGTTAAGAAACGACCGGCGGCACAGCACTGAAGCGTGTGATTGAAGAAGGTGGTGCTGGGGCATCTGCAGCGGAGCGGGTTGTGTGCGGCGCGCAGCTCGGCGGACGGAAGATGAGGGATCCACAGGCAAAGTGGATCACCTGGATGGATGGATGGATGGGAGTTGACGGTGACTTTGACGTGGGCTCAATCATTCAGTTGCGATTTGCGTTTGAAGGCCGCTTGCGCGAATGAGTTATCATTTCAGTAGTCAGCCGGTTGTTTTTGGCCGTTGGCTGCGTTATAAAAATGGCTGGGATGAAAGTAGAGGTGACGGGAGGGGGAGTAGAGGGAGAAAGAGTGGAGAAAAATGAGGTTATGGAGCAAAACTGGGAACCAAACGATTATTGAACTTTCCTTGCTTGAAATTTAGTTAGTACAGTTTTAAATTTATTAATTTTGATTTACGTTTAACAATTTGTTTAACTGTCGAGGGTTGACCTGCTCGCCGTCATTCCCTCCCTCCTTCCTTCCTTCCTTCCTTCCTTCCTTCCTTCTCTCCATCCTTCTGTCCTTCCTTCTCTCCTTCCTTCTGTCCTTCCTTCCTTCTCTCCTTCCTTCCTTCCTTCTGTTCTTCCTTCCTTCCCTCATTCCTTCCTTTCTTCCTTCACTTCTTTCGTTCTTTTCGTACAAACGGCAACCGAATTTTTAAGAAGTGACCGATTTTCGAACAATTAATGAAGCTTTTTTCACCGTTAAAAAGCCGACAATAAATCTGCAGGCAAGAGCAACAACAACAACAACAACGACAACAACACCGCTACAGCATTGACAGCAAGAACAAAATCGTCAGCAACAACAACGGCAACAAAAGGTAAAAGAAAAATAAAACAAAAAAAAGTCAAAATAAACTTTGTATTTTCATAAAAGTTTCAAATTTCATTTCCTGTTACCTTTTTTTTTATTTATAATTACGAGTATTGTTGTTGCTGCTTTTGTTGTCTTCGAACTTCTTTATGTTGCAGCAACAACAACGTTTTAATATTTGTAATGACAAATTTGCAAAAGTTTTCTTCAACGCGCGTCGCCTACCTGCGCATCGTCGAGCCGGCTAAACTGTGAACATAAATTAAAAAAAAAAAGAAAAAACTTAAAAATTAAAAAAAAAAAATAAAAGAAAAGAAGTTGAAAAAATTGTGGAGTTCAAAAATAAAATTCGGAAAATACAAAGGCAGCAAAAACAGCGAAAAATCCTTGAAAAGCAATTTGCAATAGGGTTTACAACAACAACAACAACAACAACAACAACATCAAGAACAACAAGAGCCACAGCAGCGCCAACAACAACAACAACAACAGCAACAACAACAACAGCAACAACATCACCAAACGAACAACAACAATGAAAACTGATGCTGAAATCAGATCCTGGCAATCTGGACGCAGGGCATCGCAACGATTTCTCATTTTAATCAATTAAAAAGTCATCGACCGTGCGGAGTTTGCTGTTGTTGTTGTTGTTGTTGTTGCTTTTTGCGGTGGTATTGTTACTGATGTAATTTGTTGTTGTTCTTTGTTGTTGCATTTCTTCTTCTACAGTTACTGCAACCATAAATAAAAAGGATTTTTGTGGCAACACAACAGCAGCAGCAGCAGCGACAACAACAACAACAGCAACAAATGACAGGTTGTCAGAAATGCTATAAAATAAACATGTTTGATTAATTAGGTGAAATGTTGTGAAAAATAAGCCAAGCGTTGAGATGATCAAAGTTGCATAATAAATGTTCGTCGAGTTTGAGAGCGGACAATTTCTGGGAGGGAATTTTCGGAGGGGAAATTTGGGAGGGAATTTTTGGAGTTTAAATATTTGGAGTTTAAATGTTTGGAGTTTAAATGTTTGTAAGAAATAGGAAATGATAAATGATAAAATAAAACAATTAAACAATAAATCAAAATAAAACAATAAATAAAAATAAAACAATAAATCAAAATAAAACAATAAATAAAAATAAAACAATAAATAAAAATAAAACAATAAATACAAAAATAAATCATTCACTACACGTTTACAGCAAGTTTGCTTCCTAAGTCTTTTGTCTATCTAAATCATTTTTTTCAAACTGCGACATTTCATAAAACGCACACGCACACGCACACGCACACGCACAAGGACGCTTGGTGGTGTTTTTGTTTTCTTTTTTTCTTCTCATTTTGAAAGCAGATTTTTATTATTTTCTCAATTTATTGCCGCCATTCATTCTTCTATAAGCTGCCACGCAGCAAGGCGACGCAACGTTCTGGCTGACAGCCGATCTGAAGGTGTTAAAAGCGTGCATTTTCAAATGCATTTAATAGCATTACAGCTGCACCTGAGCCGCGATCGTTGACGCAATTGCTCGAAAACCAATTGGCGACGGCGATGGCGATGGCAAAATAAAAGCAAAGCAAGTGAAGCGAAGCCAACAAAACAACAACCTACAGACGACAATAACGAGCACAAAAACAGACGAACTCAATTGGCGACAACGTTGCTGCGACATTTCCACGATAAGCTGCTGTATTTCTGTTGCTGTCGCTGTTGCTGTATTGCTGTTGCTGTTGCTGTATTGGTGTTGCTGTATTGGTGTTGCTGTTGCAGTTGCTGTTGCTATTGATGCGGTCCGACCGCGTTTAATGCTACAACTTTCTCGATGTAAATCAAATAATCAAGTAATCAAGGAGAAATCAATACTCATTGAATCAGTCAATATTCGTATAATGAAACCTATTAAAGCAGATTAAATGGAACACTTGAAGGGGTGACGGAGGGGGGAGGGGAAAGGAGTGCAGAGTGGTGCGAGCAAAAGCAAGGATGCTTCGGAAGAGCGCAACACTTGCTGAGATCTGATATTCGTTAACAAGTAAAAGTTGGCAGCCATCGCAGAGCGAACAACAAGCGACGACGACAAAATTGACAGACATCCTGTCAACTCCGTCAATTGCTGTAAAAATGTTGCCTTGTTACTTTCAATTGAGGCAGCGGCGGGTTTTTTCTCTCTCTCTCTCTTTTGATTTCTTGTCTGTTTAGAGTTTGTGGTTCAGAAGCAAGTTTGTGTCTTGAGTCGTTTGTTTGAAGAAAGCGAAATATTTTCAAAAGATAAAATCTCACCACGAAGTTTTTTAAAATATTAGCTTGCCAATGCGAATTTTCTACTTGTATACTTGAGATCTCATTTTAATTCCATCGATTAAGTTTTTCCTTAAGAATTTTGGATTTTCTTGACCAAAAGTTTTCATTTGAAAACTTCAGTAAAACTTTTTCACTCAAATTCTTGACTTTCGCGCACCATTGGAAATTTTTTAAATATTTTCCAATAATCATAAAAGCTTATTTAATATTTCTTTACTAGTTCTTCGCTAGTTCGTTGTAGATTAATAATATTTTAATCATCTCGCAAGAAGGATGAGAACTAAAAACTAATTCATTTTTAATCATCTGATTTTATTTCAATCACGGCAATTAAAAAAAAAAAAAGAAACTAGCAGTCTATAATCTCATCTTAATAGCGATATCAGAAGTGAATTATGTAATCATTAAGTGATTATTTCTGCATTGTTTTGTATAGAATTTCCTATTATTTTTGCTGTCTTCTCTTTAATGCAGAAAATTTAAAAATTACATGCTTCAAGTTATAAAATGGATTTGTAATTAGAGAAAAATAAAAAAAGAAATTTTGAAAAAAATAAAAAAATATAAAAAGAAGAAACGTCTGAAATTAAAAAGGGAATTCTTTGGAAAACAAATTGAGGAAAACTTCTGAAACAAAAAACGGTAATTTTTAACTGAAAAAATAAAGACTTTTTTATCGTCACTCCTGGCATTCAAAATGTGGAACTTCAGTATCTGAATTTGAGAACTCATACGTGTCTTCTACACAAGCACTTCGATCATAAATATTTACGTTCATCTTTAGTTTATTTTTATTATATAGCCAACATGTTCACCACTTCCCCTCCGACCCCCTCTGCACAAACAGATCGTGAATGACCTGTCTGCCAAATTCGAAGGAAAGCATGCACTCGTAACTTCCAAACAAATTACATTATAAAGCCCGAAGAAGCAACAGATGGCCAAGGCGAACAACAACAAAAAACAAAAACAAGAAAAACAACAACAACAACAACAACAACAACGGAGAATGGTATACCAAAATCAAAGAATGTAGTCGAACTTTTAACTGCGAACAAAACTCATTTTGTCTGCAGTGAAGAAGAAAACCAACCGCCAATAACCAACAACAAAATCACACCTTTTCAGCTCAACAACAACAACAACAACAACAACAACGACAACAACAACAACAACGACGACGACGACAACTACATAAGCGGCAACAACTGCAGCAATCGAATTAAATTGAAAGTGTTTACTTGGAGTGATGGCGCGCAAATGTTCAATCGCCAAAAGACACACACACACACGCACACAAACACGAACGCACACACGCACACACACATACGCACACACGCACACACACGCACAGCATCAATAATCCAAAACTCCACACCACATTCAGTCTGACGACGATCCATTCATTCCTTTTAATCATTCGGACAAGCAAGCCGCGCAGTGAGTATCGATCGGATTCTCCGCCCTTTGATATCACAAGCAGAAGCAAAAACAACTGCAACAACAACAATAAAAACGCAATTCAACAGCATGCGTTACGTCGAAACTCGAAGGGACGACGATGCACAAATCGCACTTTAATTGCAGCAGCAACCAACAAAATCGTCTAGTGAGAAGAATCGTAGCGGCGCACGAATCGCGAATCGGGCGGCGCATCATCTCGTACCAGCTGAAGGGAATCCTTGAAATGATTGCGGCACGAAGTGCGAGAGGTGGTGGATGCGTGTGATTCGCGCGTATTGGTGAGAAATGTAATTAGTTAATGACTTTGATAGACGCGACAGCCATCCAGGAGGCCGGAGAAACAAAAGCCACAGCAACAACAATTGCAGAGGCAGAAACAATGAGAAGGCAACAGCGCAACACTATAAATTCCACAGTGAAAAAGACAAGAAAAAATAAAAGGACGACTCAGGATTGGTTTGGCTTTTGTGTGGATGAGAATGCAGGAGGCTGCGATTCAAGGCACAGAGACAGCTAAGGATGCAACAGCATCAAGAACAAACAACATGCAGGATTAACTACTGAGAAATCTCTTTAATTGATTGAAAGGATGACAGGAATTCCAATCGAACAGATATAATTTACACGTATATAACGTATTTACGAAATACTTCATTAGTCTCATAGTTCACCATTGCGAGAATATTCTCTCTTTTTAGTTTCAGAGAATTCTGTAAACGGTGTTCAATACTTTGAGATGAAATGGTTCAGTTGTCGGAAACTCATGAGATCGCGGGAGATTCGTTCTTTTTCTCAAAGCAGATACCGATTTCTCTGCCCTCTCTCAGATATCCACAAACATCTCTATTTTTGTGCGGTTGACGTTATGATGTCGGCAACGAAATTCAGTAATGCATGCGGCGTTTTTTACAAGTGGCTGCACAATAAGCCCAACATTCTCCAAGCTCCCCATTCAAGCTTCTTAAGGGTGGTCAACTCAAAGACAGAACTTGTACAGGAAACCGCTTCGAGGATAACGATGACGATGACGATGACGATCAACAGACGCCGCCGCCGCCGACGATAAAAATTAGAATGCATATGAAACAAAAAACGAAAAACGACGACTGAGTAAACGAAAATTTCACGTATCGTGTGTTTCATCATTTTGACAAGCAGGCTCAAATGACAAAAGATAACACTGACAACAACAACAACACATACAACAACAACAACAACAGTAACAGCAACGCAGGCATCAGACGACATTGCAATTCCTCCAAAAATAAAGCGAACTTGAGGACAACGCCGCCGCCACAGCATTTCCGTGACGAAAATAAAGAAAATCGAAAGATCAGAATCCGAAATTTTTCTATTCATGTCAAACGCATCCGACTCGAACTCGAGCTGAGACGAAAAATGCAAATCCAGTCAATAAAAGGATCAGAAGTGACTGAGTGCACACGTAAATTGCCTCGGAGGGGAAGCGGCGAAGGCAGCGGTAGCGGTAGTGGGGCGATGTAGTGAAGATCAAGACGAAGATGAACAAGAAAGGACGACGAATAGGAGGAGAAGAAGGCCGTGGGGGAGGAGGAGTAGGAGGAGGAGGAGGAGGAGGAGGAGGCAGTGCAGAGCTTGTCGCCATTTATTATTCCAAGTGGCATTCAACGGCGACCGCAAGAATGATAAAGAAATTCGGAAAAAACAATCAAATATCCCCTCCAATCCGACCCTTTAAAATCTCGCAGGATTATGAGACTCCTCTCAAAACTTTGATGTACCTCGCCGATGGTGGACTTCTATTGTGTGTTTCTGGCTGATGTTGCTGACGGCGACGACGGCGACGACGACGATGATGATTGACTATGTTTCCATGTTTTTGTTGTTGCCGTTTTTCCCTTCTTTTTTGTTGTATGAGTGCAGTCAGCTAACTTCTGCCCAGCTACCGTTCGAGACAGAACATTTGATTTGTACTCGAATGATAGCTCTTGCAACTGTTGTTGTTGCAAGAGAAGCTGCTGCTTCTGTGTTGCTTCTGTTCCATCGATTTACTATATTATAAATTTTGAAGCAACCCAACACAGCGCAGAACAAAAAATCTGTTCGTAGCCACTCTTGACGGTTGATTGTTGGCTCTTCCTGTCATGTTTTGTTGCCCGCGGTCCTGAGCGCCGTCGGATTTTCAAATTGGATCTGCGCGCTGCTGGATCTTGTTAGCCAAAGTTGGCGTGCTCTGTTTTTTTGGCTAACTGGTCGCCTGTGCCGCTTCGGTTGCCGTCCATGCTTCGCTCGTGTTCTTGTTCACTTGACTGCTCAGCTTCCCTCTACAGCGCGCGATTCCACTCCACTCCGCTCCACTTCGCTCCACTTCGCTCCACTCCGCTCTGCTGCTCGCCGCTTTGGTGGCGACCGCCATTATTTTGAATAACAAAATTCTTAATTGTTTGGAAATGTTTGCTTAGATTGAATGGAATATCAAATTTCGGTTGGTTGTCGTCCAACTCGTTGTCGTCGTGGGATCCAAAGCAGACGCAGGCTGGACAGGATCATCATCAACTTTAATAAGCTTCACATTAAGGGAGGACAATAGGGGAGGACTGTGAGAGGGGACAAAGGACCGGTAACATTGAGGAGAGAGATGTGTACAAGGAAGAATAATGGTTGTATATCAGAGACTGGTTGAGGAACCATAAATTGTGGATGAAGCGGGGGCGGGAGGATGTGCAGAAATAGGGTGGCGTACGATCGTGAGTTCTCGAGGTCAGGAGAGATTATCGAAGATAATCTAAAAGGGAAATCACGATCTCGAAGTCGATTTATTGTATATTATCTGATCTCTCATCTCCACCGAAAGACTCGACTCAATCTCCGTCGACATTATTGTCTCCACTGAAAAAGCCGACTCGATCTTAATAACCGTCCTAATGTCAAGATCGTAGATATAAAAATCTCGATCTTAGTTATCTTCTCAGTCACAAAAAGTCGTCTCAAACTCGATTAATAATTTCAATTGTAGAGAAATGTTTCTAATCGGAAGGTAAAATGCCTCGATCGCTCTCAGTCTTGATCTCGATGTCAATGATCGTGGTGACAATCACAATCTTAATTTGGTAGCGGTCTTGTTGACCGCGATTGCTGTCGCAACAAACGTATCGTTGTAGACTATCGCCTCGAATTCGGAACGAGAAAGAGGCTATCACGACCTCGGCTACAATCTCGACTGAGAAATGCTGACGCGACCTCAATACTTGGGAAAGAAGAAAAGAAAGCTTGGGTTAGATTAAAAATGGGTTTGAAAGGAATGAGTTCAAAAATATCGAAATGATCAGAAGAAATTAGATAAAACAGAAATTGGCAGAAAATTTTATATTGAAAAGAACCTTTTGGTGGAAGAATTCAATGTAATAAACGGAAGAGGAATAGTTTTGCGGTGAATAACTTAAATTTTTCGGTTTGTGTAGCAATGAGTAGGTACGCAATTCTAGAAGAATACAGTTCGCTATCAAAGAAGGGAATGACTAGGAAAATTTGAGCCTGGGAAAAAGATTCGCGAAGAATAGAGGAGGTTCGTGATGGAATGAATTGATGGGAACTTATTATCACTTAATCAGAAAACAGCGGGGTCAACAAAAGGTTGCTCATTGTGAATGGAATTAAATAGCGGCAATAGTAGATGAGGTCATATGAAGCTTGAATTAACGTAAAGCTTGAATTAAGTAAACTATTTCGCTGAAATAGTCACTTGAATAAGTAATCGAGAAATATAGTTAGACATCGAGATGTCGAAGAAAACGAGGAAATTAAAAGTCTTATTGAGAGATACCACAATAAACAATTTGGTATATATTTCAGTTTGAATTGGATATATCGAATTATATCCGTGAATACTTCGTTTCCAAGCCTCGAAATGGTCTTAAAAAAACTAGCCTTCTATTCTCGTACGAGAAGCTTTGAGCAATAAGTCTTCATCTCCCTCCCGTCCCTCCCCTCAAGCTGCCCGTAATACTGCAGAATTCATTTCGTCATGGCACGCACTGTGGTTAATAATTTCTTAATTCGATAAAAATGGCAATTCTGCTAAGTAACTCATCCGTAGTGGTAACCGGCCGAGCCGACGGACGGCCGAGTCAACCGCAACGCGAACGTGGACGGCCTTCATTTATTTTAGCAATTATTTTCGCATTTGGCAAGTTGGAGTTAATTTCTGCTTATTAACGTCGGGATTTCGCAGGTCCCTAAATCCGCTGAGTTTAAGTGCGAGATGAGCGCAACACGGCACCCTTTGTGCGAGCGCGGAACGCAGGTGTGAAGCGTCCGACGGCTCGGGACAGTCATACAGTCGCACAGACAGACGGGACACGGAATATAGCGTTCGCACAATGGCCGACGCAGTCGAGCTGTCAGTTTGTCATTCGGTCATTCAGTGTGTCGGCCGGCCACCCATTCGATCAGCTGGTCGGACTGCAAGGCTTTCACCGAACAACCGAAGAGGCGAGTCCGAGAGGCGGACGGACGCTCGAGTCCGCAACCAACTGACGTGTCAGCCGGCAGGTTCAGGCCGGCCGCTCGGCCGCCGCCACTTGGCAGACGCTGTCAGTTTGAAATGAAGACATTAGTGTTAATGGATTTGTTATTAAGGTGTTGCAGGCGATGGATTGGACCGTTCGTCCGTGCAGCGCTCTCTGGCTTCCTGGCTGTCCACCCGTCCCCCCTCCCCGTCCCTCGTCCACGGTCCCATGCCATCCTGTACGCTGCTGCTGCTGCTGCGAAGCTCATTACGAGCTGAGCCTGTTGTATGCCAACTTTGCCGGCTTCACTCGAACTTCGTTAGCTCTGCTTCGGTCCTCGCTCCGGTGCAAGCTGGCCTTCCAAATCAGCCTCGATCTCCTCGGGACGCCCCTGAGCTGGATATATCAGTGCATAAGCTGCTCGGCCGTTGTTATTTCTTCGACGTTACTGTGTGTCGACTTTAATTTGTTCCTCGTGGAAGCAGTTGAAAGAAATCATTATTGTTACTTTCCGATTTTTTCCCTCTCTTTTTCTTCTCATCTCAGCGGAGTGGAGAGCTGTTGATTATTAAGATGCGTGGACTTGATGAATTAATCAATTTCAATTTCAATGGTAAGCCAAGCTTGAAAGTTACAACGGCAACGTCGTACTCCCTCCACCCTCCACCCCCACCGTCCCCCGTCCGCCTTCAACTTTTTTAGACAAATTATGACCGAATGCGCGCAGAAATGACTTGGCTGTCAATCAACTGCACGACTTTTATTCTTTTATAGTTCGAAAACAATATAATTTAATTCAAAGAAGAGATGAATTGAGGTGGTGGTTGTTGTTGTGGTTGTTGTTGTGGTTGTGCGTAATGTTATTGAAGAAAAATCACTGAAAAGTCATCAGCGGTCAAGAGAACGAATTTAGCATGAAAAGGCTGGACTTTGTAATGATTAAAATTGGTTTCGGTACATTTGTTACATAATTTTTTCCTTTACTTAACTACTTGTGGAATTGATTTAGTTTTAATAATTAACTACATAATTAACTACATTACAACAACAACTAACTACAACTACAACAACGAGATTGTTTGCAACCAAACAAAGTTTAACTGCCGCAATTCAAGAGAGAAAAACTACATGGAAATCTTAACGCTAACTAAACGTCTGTCAGGAATATTTTTGAGATATCCTGCCGCAGTCGAAGGCAGCGGAGGGGCGGGAGGGCGCAGAGTTCTGCATGTTTGTTTCAACTATAATAGCTGTTGGCTATTATTAGGCTGCAGTATTAAAACAAGTACAAGAACGGCGAGGAGAACAACTGCAGCAATTGTAAAATTGCACTCAGTAAAATTTCCACTCCACCACGCTGCATGTCTGTCGCTCTGTCCATCTGTCTGTGTATGTTTTCAAGTTCCAGCTACAGCTAGAGCTAAACCGACAGACAGACAGGCAGAGTTATTGCCATTGAGTGCTGCAAAGGGTTAAGAAAAATGAAAAAAATGGGAAATTTTGCATTTATTGCTCTTTACTTTGAAGTATTTAGGGACGTGTAATTTTTAAAGAGTTAAAAATGTAAGCAACACTAAGAGAAAATCACTCTATCGTATTTGCAAAATAAAGAATTAAGTAACTTTTTAGGAAATACAATAATTCATTATTAATTAATTACGCTTTACTTCTTCGAAACCGACAAAATGCGCGGTTTCGATATTTCGTTTATGTTTTCATGATTTTTTGCGTTAATGTTGGCATTTAATGCACCATCAAAGAGTTCATCCAACTCTCTAGCCTATTTCGATAAACGTTTGGTGGACCATAATAGACCATTTGCAGTATTATTTCTATCTGACCCAAAGTAACCCATCACATCTTAAAGGTTTTGAGTTTTACAAAAGTACAAGTTTCGGCTTCCCGACATCACTTTCAGCTCTAATATTCTTAATATAGTTTTAATAGCTTCAGTTCGAGGAATTACTTTTATTTCTATTTCCTCAGTAGGATTCTAAAAGGTCTTCACATTTATAATAGACCTTTTATTATCGTGTAAAGGAAGGATCCCAAGACTGTTTGCAGTCCCTCTTTTCTAACCTCCTTTTTCGCCGTGTGTAAAGAAATAAAGTATTCCCTAGCTTTCCCTAGTAAGGCCCTGATTGTTCCTATCAATTCGTGGTGTCTTCACCGTGGTGCCCCTCGTCTTCCTCTCCTGGCCCGCTCTCTCCACGAGTGCCGAATGGTGATGGTGCGCCGTTCAACTTGATTATAGGTTGCGGGCCATGTGATTGTTTTTGTTGCTCTCTCGTTGTGTATTAATTCACAGAAAAATTGGGTGTGTTTGTCAGTGACGCCGAAGAGGAAAAAGAAGAAGACAAAAGCGAAACACTGCGAACACTGCGAACAAATAAAAAGTGAAAAGGTCTCATTTACTCTTCGATCCTGAGCGCCAATTTTAATCGTCCCAAGGCAGCGTCGTTCCCAAGGTTACCATGTTTCTCCGGGGACCTTAAGTGTTGCTTTCAAGGTTTCTGCTCTTCGAGTTCGGCTAGAAAATAAGGCTGTTCCACAGCGAGCAGTGAAAACCACAACACTTCCCTCTCCCTCCGGTCCCTGGGCCAACACAGCCTCTTCAGCCTCGCTAGAAGTGCACAAAATGTGTGGTTTCGAGTTTATTGTTGGCCTTCACTGCTTCACTTCACCACAATTCATATTTATTGCGCTGTCAAGGAGCTTCGACAGCTTCTTGCTGCAACTTGACAAGCGTTCGATGCACCACAACCGCCCATCGGGCGGATGGGGCGGCAGCTCAGTGGCGGTTGAGGGCGCTAATTTAATGCGTGTTTAGCTGGCTGGGGTGGTGTTGGTTTTTCTAAATTTAAGACTCCGTTCAGGAGAAAACCGAGAATGGGTACGGGAATTATAGAAGACAAGTTTGTTTGTTTGGACAGAAAGGAAAAGTATTTTCTAATTTAATCATTTCGGTGAGGGACAATTCATTTAGAAATCCCCTCTAGAATCAAAGAAGCTATAGTGGAAATTGTGGAACTATCTTGAGATCTCTTTTGAATTTGGAAACGAAATTCGAGAGCGTAGATCGCATAGAATAAGTGACTCATTACTCAGGTTAGTTCTTCTCTTTTTGACTTATCGAGAAGCTTTGAGCACAATAATTATCTTGTCGGTAGACCATTTTTTTAATTTATTCCCCTTTAATTTCTTCTTCAGCATTCCTAGTTGAATGCATTTCCTGAAATGTAATCACCGTTTTTCACTTCTTACTTTCCCTGCGCTTTCAACTTTAGTTCGAATTCATTTCCACTTCTGTCACAGCGACTGACACTCGTGTCGAGAGAGTGCGGAGTGTCAAGAAAACTAACAGTCACGTTTTCGCGTTAATGTTGTCAATAAAAATGCACGCTCTGTCACACAAACTGAAGTTATTGCTTTTCCACCGCAGAGACGATGACGTTGCTGCATTTTTTGCTATCGTACGGTAGCGAGACTCTGACGTTAGTTGCTAGTAAAATAAATTTATGAATTAAATAAACTTTAAGCCAATATACGAGAAGGGGAGAACATAAAGTTAACGAGGTTTTGATTTGGTTTCTGGAGTGCGCAAATAAATAATTTGGTATCATATTGGAAAGAGTAAACCTACGCGTCCTTGAAAGAAACACAAACTTAGTATAAATTGTAGAAAACCTTCTTTAGATCCCAGATTCATAGTGAAATATAAGTTCCGAAAAATCCTTATATAGTTAAAGAGGAGCGTATCTTCCCAGACCAACGAAATCCCTTCGGTTACACTGAACTTCCGTGAAAGTCTATTTTATTTTATTTATTATTAATTCAACATAAACTGAAAAGCATTTCATCAATTGCATTGTTGAGCTAATCTCAACCGCATAAACTCCGCCGACAGACAGCGCAGATACGCCAAAACCGTGGCAGTGATTAATTCCGCGTATTGTGCGCGCATATCTTCCAGCAACATTAAAATGACCGCCTTTATTTTCTACGCAAGCAGTGAAGACTTACGTCTGAAGGACAGAAACAACAACAAGAACAACAACACAACAACAACAACAATAACAACAACAACAACAACGATTACAACCGTACCAACAGCAGAAACATTAACAAATGCTTAAAAAACAAGCAAGAAAAAGTTATCTGCAAACGTTCAGTGCAAGTGTAGCAACAGCAACGACAACAGCAACGAACACAACAACAACAACGAACACAACAACAACAACAACAACAACGAACACAACAACAACAACAAGAACAACCACACTGGAATGTAGGACCAAAACTAAAGCACATACAGTGGCATCAAGACAAGATCGTTTATAAAAATTAAATGGATTGCAAGTAGAACGCCTTCATTAATTTCAGAGCAAATTCTTCATCCGCTTCATGGAGAACAGAGAGGATCAGGAGAATGGAGAAGGAGGAAAAAGGATGAGTGAGGTATTCGAGAAGAAGGGAGAGGCAATAGTGATACGTATGAGAGCGCAAACAGTTTTCGTTATCATCTCGATTTCGTCTTTAATTCGAAGTGAGAGTCTATATCGAGATGGAATTTCCCCCTCCTGATTTCAAGGCGAAAATCGAGACCGAGGTAACTTTTCAGTCAAAATGCTGATCAAGTTCGAGACAGTTTATTTAGACGATCAATGATCGTGATCGAGATTTTCTCAGGTGAGACGATAATCAGTGATTTTCCAGACAACACGACAATCAAGGGCAATAAACGCGAGCCGTGTAAGAAGCCTAAAAGCAGGCAGCAATTTTTGGAACGAAGAAGTAGAGGAAAATTGAATCGATAACGAGAGCATATAACAGCAGAAATTGCATCAAACCACAGCAACTTTTCCCCCCTTTCTCTTTACTCCTCTTCAATTTGATTTAAATGTGTTTCCCCCCTTTTTTTCTCAGGCACGGAGCCATATAACCTCGGAAGAATGGCCAGCCTCAATCTTGGCATTGACTCATTTATTTGGCGGTTGTTTTTGCTGCGGTTGTCTTTCTATCTTCTGAGTTTCTCGCCGTTGCGCGGTCGCGTCATATCATTATAGCTGGCCGCAAATCCCTCATTCCATTTCTTTCCTTGGTTGGCATGAATTATTTGCACCGTCTTGGCCTGCAAGGCGAGTACAACGTCGAATGATTATAATGCTGGTGATGCTGACGGCGAGGAGGAAGAGGATGAAGAGGAGGAGGAGGAGGAGGAGGAGGAGGAGGAGGAGGAGGAGGAGGAGTAGGAGTAGGAGTAGGAGTAGGAGTAGGAGGATGAGGAGGAGGAGGAGCATGGGAATGAGGAGGAGAGTGATGAAGAGGACGATTTTGATGTGGATGATGATGGTGATGATAATGGGGAAGACGATGAGGAGGAGGAGGATGATGGTGTTGAGGATGACGGTTCTTCTTGCCGCCCGTTTGCAGCCACAACAGTAGGTGGAGAGGGTTGCCAACGTCGAGTGCAGAATTGATATCATTTTCGAGAGATCGTACAGCACTTGTAACATAGGAAGGTAGTTAGGAAGGTAGGATAGGCTGGCAAGTATGCCAGTTGGACCGGGCGGATGTCTGCAAGGGATTTCCTCTTCGTACGGATTCCTGGCAGATTAATTTCGTTGTCCGATTTGCACGGCGTAAGTGATCCTTATTAATGGGGGAATACTCGTACCTTCGCCTTTTCCTCTCCCCTTACCATCGTAGGATGTAGCCATTCGTGAAATACTCACTCAGATCCCAACACAATCCCATTCTAGCCCAAAACCTGTCTGTGTAAACAGTAAAAACCCATCACAATTTCTTTCTAATTATTTTATTTTATTATATTTTCTTTTATTTCCTTGTTAATCATAACATTTAATTTTCCGCATCCTTTTTTAATACTTACAAGTAGTAAACGCGAATGCGTACAAATTGCATTGAATTACAGATTTCAATTAATTCAACTACTTTTACAAAAAGCAGAAATATAATACTAGAAGTAAGAATTAATTTAAAACTAATTAAAATACATGTATAAATAATTCAAACTTAGAAGTTAACACTTGAAAAATTAATTTCACTAAAACTATAACTAATTTATACAATTTCTTTGTAAACTACGGAAATAAAAAATATAAATGATATGGATAAAAATGGGGGAGGTAAATTGAAAACAAAATTTATGTAATAAAAAAGAATTTTTTTTTGTAATTGTTTCTCTCTTATATATTCATATTTAAACACTGGTAAACGGGTGCCTTAGTTTTACAAAGTACATTGGAAGATTTAGACGCAGAGCTGCGCTACACGCGGCAAATACGAATTTTTAACATAGAAGATAAATTACTCGCAAAATTTTTAGAAAGGTTTTATCAGCCATTTTTATAAGCAAATATTTTTTAGTAAATTTTTGTAAGCGAATATTTTTTAGTAAATTTTTGTAAGCGAATATTTTATATTTTGTAGAGAAGTTTGTCGAACAATTTTTGTCAGCATTCTCTCATATTATCAATTTTTGTAAGCAAATTTTTGTCCTCAATTTTTGTAAGCAAATATTTTGCAGTAAAGTTCGGTCAAAAATTTGCTGTCAGCAAACTTTTATATTATCAATTTTTGTAAGCCAATTTTTGTCGGGTCCTTTTGCGAGCAAATATTCTTTAGCGAAATTTTTTTACTAAAAATTTTAAGTCATCCTTTGGTAACAATTTGTCAGCAAATTTTTTCCCATAGTTTTGTAACACTTTCGAAAATGTTTTTCCACTGCGTGTAGTACATCTCCGCAAGTCGACCAAGATCGACTGATTTATAAGTCTACTTTACACTAAAAGCGCGCTAAAGAAAAACTAAAGAACTACGTGTGCACTTGAGTTGCGAGAGACACGTCCGCAGACACATCCTGACTGACCAGTGAGTTGGTCTTTAATGTCTTCATCAGTGCTTACATTTTATGGCTTCGATTTTTTCTCCTACGAACTACGATGAAGGTGAATTAAATACATTCGTTCAGAGTCTTTATTGGCTCCGTCGTCTTACGTGGCTACAGATACGGATGCGGGCACGCATGCGGATGCGTACGAGCAGATCGCCGCGATATTTACAGAAACCTACAACTAGCGGCTGAGTATTTGTTATCTGACGCCTACGCTGGAATTTGTTTTGCGCTAACTAAACTAAGCTTACCGGCTAAGCGAACGACTGACTACACTAAGCTGAACCCGCAATGGCAAACGTGGGTAAGAAAGAGACAACTAAAAACGCTGTACAGACGACTGCTGAAGTCACCGAGTGCTTTCGGCGCGAGCGACTTCGACAATCAAACGCATTCGCTTCGTTTCTTTTCGAATTTAAAGATAATGGAGTCTAATTTTCACTTACAAAACTAATGATCACGTTGTTGTTGTTGCTGCGGCTTCGCTGAGGCCACCGCTGCTCGCCCTCACATCCGGACTCTCATATCCTGCGTGTCCACAACCAGGTTTTTCCCCCGTTGCGTGGGCTGCGGGGGATGGCGCGGCAACGACACCATGTGGTGGCCCGTCGGCACTCCACCCAACGGCGATATCGACGGCGAACGCGTGGCCAGCGGCGACAGGGAGGGCGAGAAGGAAGGCGACATGGCCGACGAGGTGCTGAAGCTGCCGGGTGCGTCGTGACTTATCGGCGAGCGCGGCAGCATGTATTGCGGGCCGCTGCCGCTCACGGCCGAGGAGGCTGCGGGATTCGAGAGGTGGTGCGGTACCGTCGTCGGTGGCATGCGTCCCATCATACCGCCGCCGCCGCCGCCACCACCGCCACCACCGCCACCACCGCCGCCTGCACCTGCTGCCAGCACCGGCATGTTGATCGAGCGCGGTGCCACGTTCGTCAGCAGCGGCGGCGGTATGTGCGGCTTCACGCTGCCGATCGAGTGCACCAGCGACTGTTTGCTCTTCGCACTCGACGAGGCCCCACTGTTGCCGCTGTGCACCGACATGGTGTCGTCCTTGAGTCGCCCGATCTCGGAGAAGACATGTGCCAGCGGCTGGTATTGCGGTCCCCAGTCCAGCAGGTAATCCCAGTTGTAGCTGCCCGTCAGCTCCTCCTCGCTGTGCACGATCGAGCTGAGCGAGCCGTTCATTGAGGGCCCCACGTTGCCGGCGCCCACGACAGGCACGTCGCCGAATCCCATCACGTGGTCCACGGCGGCGCCTATGCTGCCAGCAGTGGTGGCGGCCTCGTCGGCACTGCTGCCGCGATCCGAAGCCGCTCCGGTGACGTCGTTCAGCTTGGCATAGATGAGGTTGGTGATGTCGGACTCGGCGGCCGGGTCCTCGTCGAACATGTGCAGCGAGTCCACGATGGGCAGGGGGTGGTGCAGGTGCGAGTCCTTGTTTGTGCTCTCCGAACACCGCCGGGACGAGTTGGAAGCGCCACCCGCCGGATTCGCGTCGCGGTCCACGATGCCCAGGCGCGCCAGATACTCTTGTGTGTTCTGAACCGATATGTCGGAGATGCGGCCATCGTCGCTCGTGCCGCCCGCACTGGCTCCACCGCGATGGTGCAGCGGTCCGCCTTCGTTGATCATGCGAATCTCCTCGTCTTCGCCGTCGTCTTCAGCGGAGCCACGCCCGCTGGAACCTGACTGTTCGGAGCCGGACAGTTCTGAGGTGGTCGCCGCCCCAGAGTTCGAACTGGCCGCGTGTGGACCGTACGGTGGTATTTCGTCGTATTTCGGTGGCGCAAACTGACCGGCCGCCCCAGAAACTCCGCCACTGCCCGCCGCCGCCCCAACAACACCGCTCACCCCTCCGCGTATCGGGATGGTGTCGAAGGCGCTCGGGTCCACGTAGCTGTTCGTGGTGCCCACCGTCTCGGTGCTCAGGTTCGGCTTGATGACGCCTTGCCGCGGCCGTCGGCTGCGCATTTTCACGAAGAGGAAGATGCCGGCCGCCGCACACAGAACCAGCAGGAGGACGATGATCAGCCCCAGCAACCAGTCAGCTATACCACCGCCAGGGGTGTTCGCGCCGCCACTGCTGGCCAAGTTCGTGCCAGGGTCAGCCAGAGGATCCAGCGAGATCTCCACCACCGTCATGTTCGTCAGCGAGCCTTGGCGGCCCGAACTCGCAGTGATGACCAGACTGATGTCGCGTCCGTCGTCGAAGCTGTCGTCCAACTTCTTCTTGAGAAGCACTGCGCCCGTGGTGCGGTTCACCTTGAAGTACGCGTGCTGCGAGCTCAGCTGGTACACGATGCGCCCGTCAGGACCCTTGTCGCGGTCCGTCGCGGTCACCTGGCCGATAACGAAGCCCAGCGGCACGTAGCCCGAGGACGGCGAGGGCATGACGAAGCGGTACGTGCGCTCGGTGAACTGAGGCGAGAACTCGTCCTGCGACTCGATGACGATGCGCACCTTCACAGTGGCTGACTTGCCGCCCGAGTCCACGGCGCGCAGCGTAAAGTCGTAGCGGTGACGCTGCTCGTAGTCAAACACCGCGTTCGAAGTGACGATACCTGTCTGCGCATCGACTCGGAACAGCTTCCACGAGACGTCGTCCGCGCCCAGCGCCTGCTGATCGATGCTGTAGTTGAGCAGCCCGAAGACGCCGCGGTCGAGGTCGGTGGCGCGGGCGGTGAAGATGCTGGTGCCCAAGGGCTCGTTCTCACCCACGAACTCGATGTACTCGGCGACAGGGAAGCGCGGCGCGTTGTCGTTCTCGTCGAGCAGCGTGAGATGGAAGGGCTGCAGGCTGCAGCGCGGCAGCGGTGCGCTGTCGCACGCACGCAAGATCAGTTCGTAGCTGACCGCTCCGCTGTCGTAGTCCAGCCTGTTGTTGACGAAGAGGACACCGGTGACCAGGTCGACGGTGAACATGCCCTCGTCGTTGCCCGAGGTGATGTCGAAAATCACCTCCGCGTTCGGCGTGTTCTCGAGGTCGTCGTCGTACGCGACGATTTGAGCGATCGAGTGCCGCAGCGGAGCCAATTCGCTGATCTCGGCCTCGTACGTCGACTGCGCCGTATCGAAGCGGGGCGCGTTGTCGTTCTCGTCCTCGACGGTGACGAACACGTTGATGGCAGAGGTGCTGGAGTTGTCCGCTATGACTGCTTGCATTGCCGCCGCCGACTGGGCGTGCGTGTCGCTCATAACCAGCCGCAACTTGTACAGGTCGGCGCGTTCGCGGTCGAGCGGCTTCACCAGAATGATCGCGCTGGATTGATGCACTTCGAACACGCCGTCCTCGTTGCCGGCGACGATGTTAAATGCGAGGTGGCCGTCTGCGAACTCCACGCTGGCGTCGAGGACGTCGTGCGACAGGCGCAGCACGACGGTGCCCGGGGCGGCGGCCTCGTTTATTTGAGCTCGGTACTGCGTCTGCAGGAATTGCGCTCGGCCGTTGGAGTGCGCATTGCAGCGCACGCGCAGCACAGTGGAGGCCTTCAGCGGCGGCACACCCGAGTCCTGGGCGGTGAGCAGGACGAAGAGGTCATCGTGCGTGCCAACCGCGGCCACACTGCTGGCGTTCATGTAAATGGTGCCGGAGAGTTCGTCGACGCGGAAGCCCTGCACCGGCGGTTGCACGCTGTAGCGTATCTGCGAGTTGCGTCCCTCGGCGTCGGCATCCGTGGCATTCACCGTGATCAGTTCGACGTCCGTCCTCGAAGCGGCCGCTGAGTCGGCCAGCAGTGAAGACAGCTGCTGGTCTGTCAGCACGGCGAAGTAGGCTGGCGGCTGCTGCGCCTGGAACTCGGGCGTGTTATCATTCTCATCGCTGACTCGCACGGTGAGCGTTGTTCGGGCTTCGTGGACAGCGTCGGAAGCAACGATTTCCAGCTGGAACTCCTGCTGCTGCTCGTAGTCGAGGCGTCGCTTGAGGATCACTTTGCCGCTGTAACGATCGATGGCGAAGATGGATCGGTTTTCGTCGGCAGGGAAGCGCGAGGTCGCCGCGCTGGTGTCGGTTTGCCGATGCTGCTGCGTTCTGTCGTCGTCGAGCTCGCTGCCGAAGCGGTAAGTCAGCGCTGGATGGGTATCGACGTCGTTGGCGGACATGCTGGTGATGACGCTGCCCAGTTCGGTGCCTGATTCACGGGTGAAAAGATTGGTGGAAGAAGAAAACAATGAGCAGTCGTCGAAGAAGGGATGAAGAGATGAATGGAATGACGGGAAAATAAAGGATGTGCGAGCAGTAGTTCGCTCCCCCTGAGCCACACTAATGGTCAGTTCAAGGAAACCCTGCGGTAGCCACCTGGGACACCCCTTCAACTTACCTTCACTCACACTGACGATGCTGTGCGGCGGAAACGTCGGCTGATTGTCGTTGACGTCCACAATGTGCACGCGTATCGTGGCGGTGCCGGTCATCTGCGGCACGCCTTCGTCAGTGGCGATCACTTTCAAGCGGTACGTGTCCCGTATCTCGCGGTCCAGCACGATGTTCGTCTTCACGATGCCGCTGAAGGCGGGCTCGATGATGAACGCGTTGTCGTGGTTGCCGTCGACGATGTGGTAGAGCACGCGCGAGTTGGCGCCCGCGTCCGCGTCGCAGGCCGTCACCTGCATGACGAGAGTGCCCTTGGTGTTGCCCTCCCACACGGTGGCCGAGTACTGCTGCTGCGTGAAGTGCGGACTGTTGTCGTTGGCGTCCTCCAGCTCGACCACCAGCTCCGCGTAGCCGTAGAGCACCGGCGAGGCCTCGGTGCGCGCTACGAGCACCAAACGCAGCTCGTGCGGCTGCGTGCGCGCCGCTCCGTGGTCGAGCGGCGGAAACAGCTCGCGATTGCTGCGACGCGCTTTTGTCAGGACATTCGCGGCGTCCGAAGTGTTAAGCGGCACCTCTGCGGCTTCATAAACACCTTCGTCGTAGTTCATGGCGCGGCCGCGGCTGCCGCCCGTCACGGCATCTGCGGCGTCCACGTAGCGCTCGTAGTCCAGTTGCTCGGGATCGTACACTCGAATCTCGCCTGTGTGGGGGTCGACGAGGAAGGCGCCGTCCTCGTTGCCTGCGCCGAACGAGTACAAGATGCGCTGTCGCCGCCCGTCGCTGCGCACGGCGCTCACCTGCAACACTTTGTGGCCGGCGGCCGCACTCTCGCTCAGCCTCACCCTGTAGCTGTCGTTCTGGAAGTGCAGCTGAGGAGCGCCGGGCTGCGTGTCGCCCACGCGCAGCTCGATCAAGCCCACCGAACTCTGCGGCGGGTTGCCCTTGTCGCGCGCCGTCACCTCGATGTGCAGCAGGTGGCCGGCCTCGCTGGCCAGGCTGGCAGCCGCGCTCACCACGCCCGTATTGGGGTTTATGCGGAACTTGCTGCGCATGGCATCGCCGGAGCTGGTGGCCAGCGAGTACAGCACCTCGCCGTTCATGCCGTGGTCCAGGTCGGTGGCGCCGACCTGCAGCAACGTCTGACCCGGCTGTATGAGCGCCGGCACTTGGCCGCGGAACGGGTAGCGCTCGAAGATCGGCTTGTTGTCGTTGACATCGTCGACGATGATCTGGACGGGTACGCGTGCTGAACGCGAATCGTAGCGGCCGCCATCGGTAGCGACGACCATGAAGTTGTAGATACGCTGACGCTCATGGTCGAGAGGCCTGAAAGAGAGGAAGACAGGGAGGAAAAGGGAAGAAATTAAATGTGGTGATTGGAGAAAAGCAGACTAAGACTGGCGTCGATATAATTAAAAGATTCAACAAATTATACTCTTTGCAGCGCCTAGAGTTGCCACCTTGAGCATCAGTGTAATGTCTGAGATTAGAATGACTGAGATCGGTACAACAATAACAACAACAACAAGCAAAACTACTCAATTGAACTCAGACCAACTCTTGTTGCCAGGTGTCCCAGTTAACTGATCGTATTTCCATCAACTTTTGAAACCTGAACTCTCTCTTCTCCACATCAGAGATCCGCTCTCCCTTCTCCACATTGGAGATCCGCTCTCCCTTCGCCACATCCGAGATCACGCTCCCCGTTCTCTACACCGGACACCCGCTCTTCGATCACCACATTCAGGATCCTTATAATTGCTACGTCTCAATGTTCGAATAAAATGCTTAAGAAAATTACGAGTGGAACGCAATTTCACTGACTGACGATCACCAACAGGATTACCAACACTTCAGAGAGCTGGTGATCGGCGTGTCAGCCCACCTTGATGATCAGCGAGATGACTGTGATGATGACCATCACAACCACGACGAATAGCACGATCGAGACCACGATTACCATGAGAATCATAATGATGACGGTGATGGGGATGGTGATGACGATGATCGCGTTGCTCATGTGGACAATTTCCAACTTGGCAAGTGTGTTGTTCCTCGAGATTCTCGAGATCGTCAGTACCAACATCAAAATGGACAGATTCAAGTTCTTGCTTTCTACTCACTCTACCGCTCTGCTTTCATCGCTCTCGCTTTCTCGTTCTCTCTCTCTCTCTCTCTCTCTCTCTCACCGTCTCTTGCGCTCTCTACCTGTCGTGTCGTCGCCTTCTCTCTCTCTCTCTCTCTCTCTTTCTCTTCCTCTTTCGGCTTTCATTTGTTGCTTCAGACTAGACAGCAACATCACGAATTGCTTGTTGAAAGTCGTAGTTGTCTTGGGATTTTCTACTTTTCCTACGCTGTTGTTGTTGTGTGCTGTGTTTTGTTTTTCTTCTCATTTTATGCCGCCAATCAGCGCGAGATAAAGGCAAACATGACAGCAGAAAGCGTTTGAATAAATGGCAACACAGTCGCGGGCGCGCACAAAAGCTACCGTCTACCGCCGCCGTTTTTGCTGTTCTTGTTGTTGTTGTTGTTATTGTAGTTGCTGTGATTTTTTGCCTTTTCATTTTGACTTTGATTTGCTTTGGTTTCCCTGCCAACATGATTTAAGTGGCAATGTTTTTTCCTAAGTTATGCGCCGGAGTTGCTTTAATGATCGAGTTGGTAGTTGTGGTTGAGGTTTAGAAAAAGAAACGAGGGGCTCCATGTTTTGGTGGCAGCCAAGAATTATGATTAGATTCGAGTTCAGCGAAGGAAAAAAAGTTCTCAAGGTTTTTTTTACGAGTTCAGGAAGAGAACAAAGAAGTTTTGTCGGATTGAAACTCAAATCAAGCTGGTGATGATCCACCCTTTGTGAGCAGGCGATAGTCCACCCTTTTTTGATTATCTGTAGATGTCCTGCAAAGGTTAGCAAAGGTTTTCTTGTGATTTTCCACGCGTATGTCGACAAGCAAATTGCTTTATCAGCGCAAACAGCACTCGTAATCGCCAGCAAACGGACAATAAAACTTATCATGAATAATGAAACGGATCCACTCAGAATCGTAGGGAGAATACTGAAATTTTATTATGCATGATAAAAAAAAATCAGCGATTTAGTTTCGTTCAAAGCGGATCCTCAAAAGTTTTATATAAAACGCTGATCCGATCGAGGAATCATGAAATATTAAACTTTAATTGTGATGAGTGAACAGCGATCAGCGATCACTGCAAGCTTTTTTATTTACTCGATCACTACGAGCTTCGTTGAAATTGCAATTTTTGGGGAATATAAAGTTTGCATTTGATTGTGTGTGCTCGATCAGCGAATGCGATTATCGAAGCACGGATACGAAACTTTCATGTATCGATGGATATAAAAATCAGTGACTTCTTCGTTCAGTTTTTGGTATCTGAATTAATCTGGACGAATGATTGCTGTTCGTATTTTGTCGACGATGCTTGATGGACAGTTCAAGTTTATGTAGAGCACAGAAAAAACGGATGACATTTTCAGTTTTTTATACACGTTGCTGATTTTTATAATCACCAGCAGGAATCTGCTGCTGCTCCACAAAACCAGCGACTGCAGATATATGAATCTATATGAGAATCTGTAGTTGCCTGCCCGCCAAACTGCTGTCTGCTTAATTTTCTTGTACACGAAAAAAAGAGTTTCAACCTCAGAGAGAAGCAGAGAAAAATTGCCTTTTTGTTGCCTTTGTGATTGTCGTTCACTGTCAACATTGATTGCCAATAAGCATAAATTTGCACCAGAGGGGGTCCTCCAAAAACCACAAATAACGACAACAACAACAGCGACAACAACAACAACGATGATGACAACATCACAAAAACAAACATTCTCGCCGAGGAATTAACTTTAAGAGCTCCGACTGGGTACACGGGATCCGTTCTGATCGGATCGGATCGGAGCGGATCGATCGGTCTCACTAGAGGTCTACATTACAAGAGCGCCAGAGTTGCCAGAGTTGCCACAGTTGCTTTATGGCTATAAGAAGAAGAAACGCCACAGCAACAACAGCAACAGCAACAGCAGCCACCTCCTTCAATCTCCGTACCGATGCTGCGCGATAACAAGACCCCGAGTTAAGGGAACTCGTGTCTACGCAACGCGGCTGGCATTGATTTAATTGTGCCTGGAATTTCTTAGTTTCGTCGCGTTCACACACACGCAGCGCCGAGCACTCCCTCTCTCCGCCGTTCCAGGGCGATCACTGATCACTGTCATCCTCCCACCCCGACGAGCATTCGCTGGTTTTATTTTTAGCAATCGGTGTCTTGATTGTACTGCAATTTGTCGCTGAGTCCCGCGTAGAGGTAGAAATTTATGGTGATGTGTAGGCTGCACTTGGATCCTCTATTCACCGATCCGTCTGTCTGTCCGTCTGTCTGTCTGTGGGGATCAACTGATATCGCTTTATTTGATCGATATGTCGAACCTTCGTTGAACTGCACTGAAGTAACAACATATTGTTGTTCACAATTTGCACGTTTATATTGGCGTTGTATTTTGTTTTATGAGAGCGACATTTTTTCATTCGAACTCTGGATGGTTTTTACGTGGTGCTGGTGATGTGAACAACCTGGTTGTGGGATCCGTATATGGTACTCAGCAGGGTGTTCGAAAAAGGGGTTCTAAATTGTAGGGTTAAAGGGAAGTTAAGGGGTTTACAAATGTCTTAACCACAGAATTGCAAAGGGAACACAGTTTTGAGAGTCCGTGTATCGGATCCAGGCTCAAATTAAGACAAACAGGGCAGAGATGGACGGATCATGCCTACTTTTTATATCAACGGTAGAGCTGTTAATATATCGGTTTACAAATAAGATCCAGATATGAAATCTATTATCCGTATCTTTTAGCAAAGAGATATCAGAGACAAGGAATCTAAGGCGGTATTTGTGTCCCTAATTGCTTTTAACTGATAATAACGGAATGCATAAACAGAATTGATACCGCATCCTTCTACAGGTAGATTTTTGTCATCCAATCTCGTCAGTAGTTTCTGAAACAATCTCTCTCAGTATTGATCTCACTGCCACCATTCTTTTCTCTCGCCTTCCCCGTCCCTCTTCAGATTTCCTTCCAGATATCTGATCTTCAACCGAGCATTTATTTCAGTTGTAATTTGAGAAATATAAGACTCCGAACCTTAATCACGAAGATTCAATCTAACACTTGTCAGCGAAATCCAATTATTTTGAACATTCTATGATGTGGATGCACATTCGCAGCGGATGCAAATGGGGAAATCGCGCCATCACGCCATCGCGCCAGCAGATACATGACATTCACACTTACCCGACGGTGGTGATCAGGCCGCTTTTGTTGTCAATCGCGAAGAGCCATTGTGTCTCATTAGCCAGGGAGTAGACGAGGCGTGCGTTCGGGCCCAAATCGGCGTCCGTGGCCTTAACGCGCAGCACGCTAGCGCCCACCGCCACATCCTCGGCGACGTTCGCGACGTACTTGGCCTGCTCGAAGCGCGGCTCGTTGTCGTTCTGATCCTCGACGATCACCGAGATGTTGCAGTGGCCCTGATAGGTGATGGGCGAGCCACGATCCTGAGCTTGTATCTGCAGCAAGTAGCGTGAGTGCTGCTCACGATCGAGTGGTCGTGCCGTCAGCTCGCCCGAATGCATATCGATGCTGAATTTGTTGCCGAGGTTGCCACCTGAAAAGAAGCGAAGACGTACGGGAGTGCGAGTGAGTAAACGGTGAGGAAATGGAGTGAAATGATTAGAATATTCAAGAATTTGACGCCAATTAATTGCGCGGAAGGAACATATATCAACAACCACAACAACAATAACCACATCAACAACAACAACAACAGCAACCACCACAACAACAACACTTACCGATTATACTGTAAATGATTTCGGCATTCGCCCCCTCGTCCAGATCGGTGGCCACCACGGTGTGGATGACGGCCAAGTCGCTGTTCTCGGGCACGGAGAGCGGGTAGCAGGATCCCGGCCGGAACTCAGGTGCATGATCATTAATGTCGGTGATGCTGACGATAAGCGTGGCGATGTCAAATTGACCGCCATTCAGTGCTGCCGATGCCGCTGCCTCGTGGCTGCTCGCCTCTAACGCTGTCGACGACGTTGATGCTGATGAAGACGACGTCCTCGACGACGTCCTCGACGGCGACGACGAGAGCGATGAGGACGCCGCAGAAGTGACTGATGTTGATGCCGAAGCGCGCTGCCTGCGTGCCTCACTGAAGGTATTCGCCGCGCGATTCGTATCGTAAACGTAGATGGGCAGCCGGTATTCGGCCTTCGCCTCGCGATCGAAGAGTCCACGTGTGCTGACGATTCCGCGATAGGTGTCGACGATGAAGTGGTTATCGGCAACGCCGGCTGGTATTTCATACGTCAGATTTGCTGATGACAGAGAAAAATGAAAGAGAATTGCAGGTTACTCGATGTGTAATCATGGTGATCGTGAAATGAGTGTTTTTAGTTTAAAATCGGAAAGTAATCTGAATTAGAATTCGAATGAATAAATGAATGAACGTGCGAATGAACTTCGTCCAAACTAATTAACGAACTACTTCCACAATGGGTTTCCTCATTCAATAATCGAAGTTCGAAATAAAAATTCGAGTCGCTACAGTCTCTTGTTTCACCTCTTCTCGGAAAGCTCTTTGCCGCTCCAGTATCCATCTTATTTATGCGTTTGTAGCTGCTGGTAAACAAATTCTGCAGCAATCCAAGTAATTAATTCTACTTAACTACCATTAAACCCGACAAATCTGTTAACTCGGCCAAGTAATTGAACTGCAGCAGCAGACACACGCAGCACAGAAGCCGAACAGGACGCAGATGTTGTTAACCGTCGGCAGATGGCAGGCCGGCGTTTTGTTTTAATTAAAACGCAAAATAAATGATATCATGTCCTTGAGAATAAAACATGCAATTAAAAACGAAGAGATGCCAGCCAGAGCGGCGAACGGCCATCGCGCTGATGTAAACAAGCGCAGGCTGACGGCTGGAGAGGGGACGCAAATCGCTGGCAGACGCTGCAAGAAGCGGGCCGACAAGCGCAACGCGCCTGGGAAAACGACGACGACAGCGAACAGCGCATTCAAAAGAAACCGTCGCACAGTTAATTTTACAGAGGTGGCAATAAATTCCACAACAAAGCGAACGCTGACTCCGGACTCTTTAACGCGAACTAGAAAGAGCAGCAGCAGCCGCCGCCGAGCTGGCTGCAGTGCCGAGTCAGCAAGCAGCGGCCGCGCGGACAGAAGCTGATGCAAATAATAAAACGGCGCACAGAACACCGACTGAATTAAATAAATATGGAGCTGCCGGCAATTGGCGGCGGCGATCGGCAAACTAAGTAGCTGCCAACGAGTGCGAAGGCCAGTGGTGTCGACCACGTTAACTGCCTACACGAATGTCAGGCGGCCAGCGCGGCAGAGGGAAGCCGCAACGAACAGGCATGCGAGAAGTGCAGGCCGTGCGTCAGATCTGCGAACATGACAGCCGAACTGTCCGGATTTAATGAATTGAACGAGACGGTAATGAATGGCTGGCTCATGCGAGGAATTATGAGGTCTGCTGAACGCACTCGATGGCTGGAATCTTGAAATCTACCGTACGAACAGTCGATGCGAGGAGCAATTTGTAGCAAACACCGGACTCTCAATCTTGCTACGATAGAAAGATGGAAAAATTCACCACTCACCGTGATCGCCGCCGTTGTACGACTTGGCCGCCACCTGCAGCACAAAACTGCCCGACTGCGTGTTCTCCGCTATGCTGGCCTTGTAGACGGCGTGCAGGAAGCGCGGCGGGTTGCTGCTGGAGCCCTGCACGAGCACCTGCAGTTGCAGCAGCGACTGCTTGGCCGTGGGCCGCCCCTGGTCGCTGGCGCTGACGATCAGATTGAAGCGGTTCTGGCTGACGGCGACGGCCTCGGCCGCTGCACCGCCACTGGACGCGAGGGGCGGCAGCGACCTCGCCAACTCGATGTAGCCCGTCTGCGCGTTGATCCGGAAGCGGCCATCTTCGTTGCCGCTTGCAATGGCGTACGTGATGCGGCCGTTTTCGCCCGCGTCGGCATCGGTGGCCACGACGTGCGTCACCAGCTCGCCGACGCGTGTCGTGTCGCTTAAGCGTATCGTGGCGGAGCGCGGCGCTGCAGACGAGACCGCTGGCGGCTGCGACGTGGTGGGATAGAGCGACTCGGTGGTGTCGAGCGGGGCCACGAAGTGTGGCGCGTTGTCGTTGGCGTCGATGACGCGCAGACGCGCCGTCACCGTGCTCTGCAGGCGCTCGCTCGCATTCGACGACTGGTCCAGCGCCTGCACGATCAGCAGGTACTCCTGCACCGCTTCGTAGTCCAGCGGCGCGAGCAGACTGAGCGCACCCGTCAGCGCGTCCACGGCGAAGAGCGGCTGAGCTGCCGCCCCCGCCGCCTCCACCGCCTCCACCGCCGCGCTCGCCGTGACCGGCGGCAGCAACTCCGCAGGGCTGTAGCGCAGCAACTTGTACTGCAGCTCGCCGTTGGTGCCGCTGTCGGCGTCGGTGGCTGTGAAGTTGTGGATCGTCGCGCCCACCGCCACTCCCTCGTCCACTTGCAGCTCGATGGGGTCCGCGGCCCACTCGGGCGGGTTGTCGTTGACGTCGGCGATCTCCACCTTCACCGTGATGGCGCTGCTCTGCGGATTGTTGGTGGCCGAGGTGTCGAGGGCGCGAATCTCCAGGCGGAACTCGGACTGCAGCTCGCGGTCCAGCTTCTGGGCCACCACGAGCAGCCCCGTCTGGCGGTCGATGTCGAAGGCGCCCTCGATGAGGTCCTTGGTGAGGGCGGCGAGCGTGTAGGTGACGTGGAAGTCGTCGTCGTTGCCCGACGCGGATCGCACCAGCCAGTTGTCGGGACGTTCGGTGGGCCCCACAGAGCCGACAACGTGACCCACGGGCGCATCTTCGCGAACCTGGAAAGAGGTTGAGGATTAGTTTTTCTTTTTTTTTTCAAATTTCAAATTACAAATTTCAAAAAGTGTTCAATTTTAATGTAAATCAAATACAAGGAAGGAATTTCACGTATTTTGCAAGGAACTTATTTTTTTTTAATTTTTTGTGAGGAATTTATCCTGTTTTGCTTTAACTATTTAAAAGATTAACGTTAAAAAGCAAATTCAGGAGAATTTCAAAGATTCTTAATTGAAAATTATTCACAACTGATATTCGCTTGTTGCGTGTGTGTGTGTGTGTGTGTGTGTTTTCGCGGAAATGCACTAGATTGCGGTGAAAGGTTCGGCGAGCGAAACCCTGCTTCCTGCTGCAATCTGCTGCCGCTCGGCCATCAGCAGTTAAAACCTTTTTATGCTTAATTTTCGCGAAACAGTGTTGAAAATCCAATCTTAAAGTCGTAATCATAACAGAAGATTGCCACTGCATTAAGGTTGCTGCGGCGGCCAAAACCAGGGACGAGGACTGTTGTGTGGCAACTGGCAACAGCAACAGCAACAACAGCAGCAACAGCAGCAGCAGCAACAACAGCAGCCACAGCAACGACAACACCGTGAAAAGAAAACCACAAGATACGCTGCAGTTGTGGCGGCAACTTAATCTGCCAAAACTAAGCAAAAACGCAGAGGAAAAAATTTCGTTTGTTTTTTGTTCCCTTTTTTTAATATGCGAAACCACAAGATCGTATAACTGCTTAAAATGCAGCACTGAAGCCGGCCAAGACGGCAACGGCAGCAGCGGCCGCCGCTCTTGGCCGCCGTTTCGGGTCGGCGAAAAATAAGTTGGCGACATAAAAATGACAGCCTTGAGATTTATAAGCCAGCCGCTATCTTAAGTTCAAGTTAAGATCCTCACATTTTTGGATATAATTAAAAAAAGTACGTATTTCTGTATGCGTCTCGTGCAGTTGAGTTGAATGCGAAATTTTTGTGAGTAATGAAGACTGAGAAAGAATGAAATTTTATGGACTCTTTTTGTGAGTTTTGTGAGCTTTTTGTGAGGTCGCCAATATATTTAGTTTGTTTTTTTTACTTCAAATTCATGTTGTTGAACTTCAAATTGATATTTATTTTTTTCTGTGATTTATTTTTTTATTTAATATTTTAAAGTTTTATTTAAAAATTTCATTACAAAATGAAGTTTATGCTACTGAATTTCAGTAATTTTTAATTTTATTTAAGATTTTTAATGATTACAAAACTCAACCTTCAGTGCGAACAATCTTAATAAACAAAAGACTTAAGACACAAACGCGCTCTTTGTTTTCCAGCGCATTCTCGCTGTGTTAACATTGTTTTTTTATTTCTTTTTTACCATTTTTTTTAAGATTTTAACTTTAAAGCAGAAGCGATTTAAATGTGTGAATTGTCGACTCTCAGCATTCCAAGAATGCAATCAATCATCATCGCTGCACCGTCGGCCACTGAACTCGGCGCGCTGTTTGCTCTGCACTAACAATTTGCTATAATTGCCGATTTATAAATGTCTCACGTTGAACGTGCAGCTTTATGTGTCATCAGCAACAACAAGAGCAACAACAACAACAACATCAATAACAACAACAACAACAACCTCAACAACAACAACAGCAACAACAAAAGAGAGCAGCAGTATTAAATCTTCTTCATTATTTTTGATTTAACAGCGTTTTGATTTAACAAGCGGTGTGAAAATTCTTCAGCACACACGATAAAAAACACCTACTCACTGAAAAGAATCATCTGGTGAGAGTGTGTGTGTGTGTGTGTGTGTGTGTGTGTGTGTGTATGTGAGTGTATGTGTGTGTAACAGTAAAAACGTATGCAGCTGCTGCATGCGCTTCGTTCTGCATTTTAGAGAACAAACAAAAATTCCGCAAGCAAGTAAAAATGAAAAAAAAAATATGTAAAATAATAAATTATGCTTAAAAAAATTTAACAAAGATTTTTAAAAAGCATTTCACTGCTTACTTGTTTACAACCCTCGCCCTCGCCCCTACCTCTCCCCATCCCTCTTCCCATCCACGTCCTTCTTCCGTACAAAATTTCGAACATAAAAATGACACCAACGCAATTTTTACGTGTTTGCAGACATTAAACGAGAACACTTTCAAAATGCCGCCTTCGGAGGAACGAAAAATAAGAAGAAGAAGAAGAAGATCCGACCTCAGGACGAAGATGAGGGAATGCAAAAATGACACAAACATGTGCCAAATTTAATTGTCATGACACATCAAAGCGAGGATGAACAACAAGAGAGAAAAAAAGAGCTGAGAATGCAGAAAATTTTTGCATGTGTCGACAGCGTGAAGAAGCGTGTTGAGCTGAGTGGTGCAAATTTTTGGGATGATTGTTGTCGTTGGCGTTGTCGTTGTTGTTGTTGTTGTTTTTGTTGTTGTTGTTATTGTTGTTGTTAACGGTTTGTTAAGCATCGCTGTTGTTGCTGTTGTTGCTATACAAATTTCACAGTACAGAGAAAAATGTTCAGCTGTCAATGATTTCAGGAGCAAAAATAGACATTTTGAATTGAAAGCTTGCATTGAATAATCATTTTTATCTAGAATTTTTTATATATTTTCTTTTAAATTAGCTCCCTCTCAAGTTTTACATAGTAAACAACGGAAATTCACATAGAAGTAGAGAACTGAAGTGCAGGAGAAGAAAAGAAGAGAAATGGGTGGGTGGAAAGACCATCATGAAAAATTTAGCAGGAAATTCATAAAACGTTCTCGTCGAACAGCAACAGCTGTCGGAAATGAACTCGTGTATAATTTATACAAACAGTAGGCCGCGTAGGGCACTTCTAACACCACCACGACTACCCGTAGCTGCCTTTTTTTTTTTTTTTTTTTTTTTGTTTCGCTCGCCAGGACTCGTGAATACAAGTAATGACACATTTGAGTACCCGACATGTTTTAACTCGTGTCCTCTCGGTGTCATTCAGTCCGAGTTGAGGACAGTGCGCGGCTCCGCGGCTGCGATGGTAGGCTGCGTCCTCCTCAGCCGCCAACTCTGCGACTCCCACACTGCAACTCACACGAGAACCTCCAACATATGTAGCTGTCCATGTGAACTGTCACCGCAGAAATTTTAATTTGCCAACTTAAGGCGAACTTAAAACAAAAAAATTATTCGAAAAACTCGAAAGTTCTTTGGCAGCGCTCGTCGGTGGTGTGGCAACAGAGAGTAAAGGAAAAGAACGAAACACAAATAACAAAACAAAAGCGCGAAGAAAGAACTCAGTTGGCTTTGTAACAAATCGTGTTTTAAACTTTTGTCACGTGACGCTACAAATCATTGCAACGCCAACGAGCAAAAAATTCTAAACAGCAAGGAGAGCAAAAACGAAGGAGAGAAAATAGCAACCATGACAAAAAATGCCGCTCATTGTCAGTTCTGGAATCACAAAAAAAGAACGAAACAAACAAAACGCGGCAAACACTGCCGTGTCAGAAGAAGAAGAAGAGGGGAAACGTCCCGAATTTAACGATCACGAATTCAAAACTCGAAAAGAGTAAAACTAGAAGTTTTCAGGCGAGCGAAAATGGCGAAGCGGAGTTGCATGAATTGAATTTGGCAGCCGCAGCGATCGGCGTGCCGATCGGTGTGACTTGAGTTTGGTAGTCAAATGAGACGACGGTGGGCAACCGAGAATCGCGTGAGTGACTTTTACATTTTTTATTTTAGAAACGAAAATTTAAATATATAATTGCCCACCTCTGGTTGGGACTTCAAATCTTCATTTTAGCGGAAAACACACACACACACACACACACACCCCACAAGAACAACAACAAGTAACAGTATATAAAATCACATAGAATTCCACTTACCCTAAACACCAAACTGGAACTGGTAAACGTCGGCCGATTGTCATTCAAATCCAACACCTCGACACGCAGCAGACGGATGGACTGCTTCGGCGGATTGCCGCCGTCGGTGGCGGCCACCGCGAGGCGGTAGATGCTCCGCTCCTCGTGGTCCAGCACTACGCGCGTCCGTATCACGCCCGAGCCGGCGTCGATGGCGAACAGTCCGTAGCCGTCCGAATCACGACCCTTCAGTATCGAGTAGGTGATCGATGCATTGTTGCCGTTATCGCGATCGACGGCACGAATTCGCACAACCTCGGTGCCGGGCGGCTGTTCCTCGCGCACGCTGACCACATCCTCCTGCGGGTCGACGATGTCCGGCGCGTTGTCGTTGACGTCGGTGATGCGAACTTTCACTGGGACGCGGGCGCTGCGGAAGGGGGTGCCTTGGTCGCGCGCCTCCGCCACCAGATCGTAGTGTGGACGAATTTCGCGGTCGAGCGGCTCGCGAGTAATGATTTCACCTGCAGAGTGGGAGGATGGAATCGGTGGGACGCGGGGTAGAGTGGGGGGGGGAAGAGAAAAAGAAAATGGTAATTAAATATTTTTCTATAAACATTTAAAAAAAATTAATTAGAATTAAAGTGGGGACGCCAAAAAAAATACTGACTCTTTGAGTCATGATCGCCTTAAGATAAAATGGAACCACAGAGTGTGTGTGAGCGGGTGAGAGGGAGATTGCGGGAGAGACAGGCCGTTCTAACCAAATTTCTCGGCCTTTTCTGGAAGCTACATGAACCTCAGGTCAACAGTTAGCGGTGCCCTAAGAATCTACCGACGATACGGCGTTTCTTTCAAACATTTTCGGCTTCATTTGATTTCTTTTCATGGAAATTGGGTTGATCGTGTGTTCCGATCATTGCGACTTGTAAGCCGATGACGGCGAGGCCGCTTCTACCGACCGAACGCAATCGCGGAAAGTCCGACTTTCCATCAAACGGGAAATGAAGAAAATAAGACGAAACCAATTAAAATCGAAAGAAAAAAGAATCCATAGACTCCACAATGGATACAAACTTGTGTATGTTTTACTGGTTTGGCCCCGCTTGGACCACGTAGTTTGTTTTATGCAGAATATAGGTCATGGCGGAACCACTCCCACTTGATGAATGGCAAGAAATGGTGGAAAATAACATAAACAGCTGCTGGTTGGTAGTGTGGGAAAATCTGCTCGGAAAGCTACTTGTTTCCTGTGATGGTAGACGTTATGAATGACATTAAGGTGATATTGAAAGGTTAACGCCTACCAATTTCAATTCTGAAGGGAATATAATAACTAGTCCCTGTTGACTTAGATCCAGATCAATTTGGAGCCTCCATGAGTCAAAGAGGATCAGGAAAGTCTCACTGGAACCAAAGTAAACTAAGGAAATCAAGATAAACCGTTTCTTTTGGATTTTGGAAAATGAGGAACTATTTGTACTTTTACATTCGAAGATTAGTTTCGTTTGAGTTCCTCACAGACAACATTAATCAATTTACTTTAAAATCTCTTGATATTGTGATAGTCCACTTCGTCAGGTCGCTTTCCTCAAGCTAAAACCTCTACCGCTTCAACGTGCTTTCTTATGTTCAAATCTAGAATTTGAACTTGTTTTCATGCGTCCGAGTTACCAACAACTTTGCGTTCTTTGCGGCATCAGGATTCTATGCACGCGATTTACATATTTAATTTAAATAACTTCTAAGCTGTGTTTGACACACGTTGCCGTTGGGGCATCTGGCGGTGCTGAGCAATCACTACCTCGTCTAACAGTAGCAGGCAACGTACCACTTCACCAGCAATAACGACAACAGCAGCAGCAACAAATTCCTTCACTGAACCAACCAACAGCCGCACACAGTGGCCACGAAATGTCAATCTGGTGACATTCAACTGACTGATGAGCTGACAGCGTTAAAACTGTTGTTGTGCGAACACTAATGGTCATTCGACGGATGGACGGACGGACGGACGAACAGATCGGATCGATGGCCGATCGAGGCTTCGATGTGGTCAGATCGCCGCTGAGTGGTTTGGGCTGATGGTGCTTAGATCGCTACTTGGCGGTGATGGTGATGGTGTTCCTCCTGGCCTGGAGGTTGTTGCTGGGAGTGCGCTACGAGTGCGTCGTTAGCATAGCAAACAGGTTTGGCTATTCACAGGTTTTCCGGTTTGATCGTGAATCAGTGTGATTGGATAGAATGGCATTCAGTCAGGTTATGCGGTTGCATCAGATGCACGCTATGAATGGACGATGACGATAAAAAGTGGAACACATAATGGATGACCACGGGTCATGGATGTTTCAATGTTGTTGCTGCTGCTGTTGTTGTTGTTGTTGTTTTTGTTGTTATGGCGGATGGCTGCTGTGGTTGGCTCTTTCATTGAGTGAGTTGTTAGAATTGTTGTGATCTTTTCTGGATCGTAAGTGACGTTAATGTATGTTAAAAGAAAATATTTAATTCGAAATGACTCTGTAGGAAATCGTGCAGATGCAAAGAACGCGGTCTCCACAAGTGCAACAAGGAAGCGACTTTCCGTTCGACTTACAGCTAATGAATCATTTGGATGGTGGAGGACATGGAAGCGAGATTTTAGTTAAGAGACGAGAATCGGGGTCAAAACGGTTTGCTACCCGAGACGATAATCGAGGTCGAGATCACTCCAATCGCGGAAAATCTCAGTCGTGCGCACCACTAATAGTACACCGAGTCTAGGAAATGGTGATTAGGAATTGGCGCCTCTGAAGGTTCTGAATTCAATGAGACTTTTCTGAATATTCAGCTATTTAATTAGTTTGACCAATCAACTATTAACCAGATATGAACCGGAGCTTTCTTTTCGCTATCAGTACTCAGTACCCGACTATCGCCGTTGAATCTCTATCACTAGCACGCGATTAAATACTCGGAATCAGCGGCCCGATTAACACCTCTTGGTTGCTCAGTTCAGCTACTGATATTATTTGCTATCAATTTCAATTCAATTCAAACCATCTCACCTCCTCTGCCCACCTCCGTCCAACTCCCTAACGCTTTCCCTTCCTACCCAACTCACAATACTCACCTGTCACCGGATTAACTTGGAAACTCGTATTGGTCGGTATTAAACTGTAACGTATGGACGCATTTTCATCCAGATCCAGATCGCTGGCACCGACCACACCCACCAACGAGCCACGTCTCAGGTTCTCCTCGATGGCGAACTCATATGCGGCGCGCAGGAAGTGTGGGTCGTTATCGTTGGCATCGAGAACGTTGACGACGACACGCGTACGTGCGTGCGCAGCAGGCGTGCCATTGTCGCTGGCCAGCACGGTGAGTTCGTAGCGATCACGTGACTCACGGTCGAGTGAGCCGCGCAAATAAATCCAGCCGCTGTTGGGGAAAATACCGAAGAGCTGTGCGATTTCGAGATCGAGGGAACCGCTGGCCGCGGCAACGGCTTTAAGCGGTTGCTGTAAATGGGTTGCAGTTGTTGTTATTGTGGTGCTGGTGAGAGTGGTGGTGGTGGTGGGGCCAGTGCCTAATTTACTGATGGCATTCGAAGTGTGACTTGTGCTGTTGGGATGATGATGATAGAGTTGGCGGTTGTTGTTGCTGTTGCTGGTGACAATGCGGTAAGTAATGCGTGCATTGTTGCCGGTATCCAAATCGATGGCGGTGACTTGAAGGATCTGAAAGCACAAAGAAAGCAATGATGATTTCATTCAGAGATAATGATTTTGAGATGATCAAGTGTGAATGGATGAAATATTCAGATTTGAATTGGACCATTTGTTCGGTACACAATAAAGACAACAACGAAGGAAGGGGAAAACTTTTGACTTTTCCTAACCTTCTTGACCAGAAGCGAATGAGGCAACAACTCAACCACCGGAGGCTTTTAAGGTATTTCAATGCGAATCGTGCACTCGATTGTGGCGTCGTCAGAAAAAGTTTTCTTTTGCGCGGAACCGTTTGCCGCTCAGGCCAAACTGCAGTCGGCTCAAGCGACCAAAATTAGCGGAAGAAAGTTTTTAATAAGCCACGCTCTGTGCTGAGAGGTTAAGTGATTGTTTGTTTCCCGAGCTACTTGGTTGCTATTTTTGGATCAAGACTGAAATCGAGCTCTGCTTTGCTCCGCAGAGAAAGGTTGGAACCATAAACGAGGTTAACAGCAACCATAAGCAAGCAAAGAGGAAAGGAAAAGACTGACACTAAAAGTTTTATTTACCATAGACTAGTATAGAAAAAAAGAGAGTATAAAGAGAGAGAGAGAGAGTAGAGAGAGAGAGAGAGGGGAGAGGGAAAGGCAGAGAGAGAAGATTAAAAATTCCTTGGCAATCATTTTTCTCCGCTTTTAAAAAACGGTAGCTACCGCAATGTTATCAACAAACAAGAGCAACTCAACACGAAAGAGGCTTTTCTAGCAGGACTTTAATGTTCCCTTCGAGATGATCGGCATTCGTCTGGTTCTCTTGGCGGTAGTGATGATGCGACGACCGACCGACCGACGGCAGGTCTCCTCCGTGCAAGTCTACCAGTCGACCGCGGAGGTTGTTGTCGTCGTCGTTTGCAGTCTGAACATGATATGGTAATAAAGTCAGGACGGCTGACAACCAAGGCTGGATGGTTGGTCGGCGTAGCCAACTAACTGACTGAAGCACATGACATTTACAACGGTAACCGGCTTTTATTACACTCGCGCCATTCGCTCCTTTAGCTTTTTTGCGCCCATTTTAGATTTTGTTCCGAAAGAAACCTTTTTTATTCTTCAGCAAGATTGCAGTGGAAAATTTCTTCTTAATCTCTGTAGACTATCAAGAATTACACATACCATATTTCTATATATGACCCACTTGAAATTTACCCTATATATGACCCATTTTATATATGACTCATTCTACTATATATATGACCCACTTTAAATCAAGTGATCCTTCCTTCTTCATTCTTCTTGATCTCAAAAGATGGGAACATATCTCGATGGCACGATGGCGCAACACAGTATAGTATGCAGTGTAATATGTAGTACAGAATAGTACGGTAAATTAGTATCAAATTTAAGAGTTTATTATTACAAAATTTGTCTTCCTGGAGATGTTTTTCCACTGGTTTTGCACTGTTGTGCTTTAAAAGACAAATCTTTTTGCGGAATCAGTATTAATTCCATCCGAGTATGTAAGCATCTAAACACAAAACACAATTACACACACACATTTGCACCGTACTTAATGAATTCTTTTAAATATCGTATTTGAATTGCGACTCCGTTCATTGCGGACATTCATTAATCGTCTCGAAGCATCCGAGCAGGCTGGCCGCTCTGATTCTCAATCTGGTTCTCTGTGATCTTGTGGCATTCTAGAGGGAACCCTATAACTGTGAATTCTTGCGTTGCATTCATCTATCTCGCTGATGATCCAATGAATTCCGTCCGACCGTCCGTGGAAACGGTGCGATTCTGTCCATCCATCTACGAGTATTTATACAGCTATCTATCCGGTCGGTATGAGTGACCATCCGTCCATCTACTCGTGTGTCCATTCAACTGTCCGCCCATGCATCCGTCTTTCTATCTATAAGTCTGCCTGCCTATCTGTCTCTCTTCACATCGGTCTGTCTGCGCGTCTGTCTGTCTGTTCGTCTGTCTGTGTGTTCGTCTTTCTCTCTGTCTGTCCGTTCGTCTGTCTCTCTGTCTGTTCGTCTGTCTGTCTGTTCGTCTGATTCTCTTCTCAGCTTATCGATGCTGAAAAATGATTTAAACGATTCGTTATGATATCGAAGGAGTATCAAAACTAGTTCATCGAAATATGCATCAACTCAGCGCTGCAGTCCTTTGGGGCTCCGATTGAGTTGGCGTTGAGGAAAACTTAAACTTGAAGTTGAAACGAAGCGGCTGCGCGAGATGTTCCAGTTGAGATACGACGGCCGTTAAAAGCGCGATTTTTAAGTTAATCAAATAAATGTGTTGCATTTTCTTAGCATCAAATAAGAACGAAAGAAACGAGTTTAAATTAGCATAAGAAAGAATATAAATTTCGGAAACAAAACAAAATCACAATAAACAGCAAAGATTATAAATAAATAATTTTGTTTATTGTAAATAATTCCATTTATTAAAATAAATAGTTACTTCAAAATAGATTTAAGAAATAATTAAATGCAGTAACTGGGCATTAGTTAAATCTTACAGATCGCTAATTAAAATATCAGCTACATAAATAAAAGCGCCGCCTTCGTGCAACACAAAGAGGAAAAAAAATACTGTTGTTGTACGTGGGTTGGATTTGCACACTCGAAAAAACAACAACAACAACAACTACTACTAACAGCAACGTAATACAAAATACTTGTCAACTTGTCACTTTTTGTAGTCAATCACAAGCAATTCAAATTGATGTTGACTGATTTATGTTGGACAGCTAAATTTTAAGAGTTTCTTATAAGCGAAAAAACAACAAAAACAACAAGAAGACGGAAGGTGATTATCTACCACCGCAGTAGCAGCAGCAGTCGAGGCGGCAAATCCGCGCTTAGCTTTTCGAAAAAAGGAGAAAACGGAGAAAACATAAGCAGCCAAAATATCTGCAACATTTTTGCAAAAACAACATACTGTGGGGGGATTTTTCATGGGATGTGGGGATCTTTGTGAGGATTTTTGTGGGGACTGTTCATTGGATTTGGTGATTTTTGTGGGAATTTTTCGTGGGATTTGGAATTTTCGTGGGATTTTTTCATGAAATTTGGGGATTTTTGTGGGGACTGTTCATCGAATTTGGGGATTTTTCATGGTATTAAGACACAAATTAAATTTGAGTTTTTGTGAGTTTCAAGTGATCGAAGGAGATTTTTCAGTCTAATTTGGAAGTTTTGATTGCTCCAACGAAAGGCAAATGCAGAAATTTGCTTACCTGCGAGTTGACCGGCATCGATTCGGGCACGTTAATCGAATATTCGCTCCGCTCGAACACGGGCGGATTATCGTTCACATCTTGCACGTCGACCAGGATAGTTAAATTCGCCGATAGCGGCGGCTCTCCCGCATCGGTGGCCGTAACAATTAACGAGTGCCGCTGCGAGGTCTCGTAGTCCAGATGTCGTGACAGCGTCAAGTGACCCGAGCGTGCATCGATGGCGAAGAGGCCCTGTGTCACTGCAGCCGCAGTCGCCGCCGCTGCAGTCGCCGCCGCCGCCGCTGCAGCAGCCGCAGTGGCAGCGGCATTCCTGGCACTGCCGAGCGGTATTCCTGAAGAAGCTGGCTGCTGCTTCTCCGTTTTGTAAACACGTTGATTGTAGGTTGCGGCGGCTGCCAAAGCGGTGCCTTGTTGGTGTTTCTGCTGCTGCTGCTGTTGCATTTGATGGGAGGACATCAGTGGCTGGCGCAGGAAGCCGGTGCTGCTGCTGCTGCCATTTGCGACATTCTGGCTCGGCACCATCGTGAGACTGTAGGTGACTTCGCCGCTCTTGCCCGAGTCCTTGTCCTGCGCATGCGCGGCGTACAGCGGCGTGCCGAGATCGACGTTCTCGGGCACTGATATGCGCACCAGAGCCGTCTCGAACTCGGGCGGATTGTCGTTGACATCCTCGATGTCGATGTTAACCTGTCCGCAGTTGGAAGTGGAAGAGATGGAAGCAGAGAGATCTTTCATGAATGATTGCGCTCCAGCAGTCGAAATGAGAGCAATTAAAATTTAAATACGAAAGCTTTTAATTACATTCGAAGATGGAAGAAAATGGAGTTTTAGGAACGAAGTTCTTAATTTTTTTTGTTTTTATTTTTATTTGTAATTTTGGGTTTTTGTTGTTGTTTTTATTGGTGTTACCTGCGTGTGTCCGTAGGCCGGAGGGTCACCGCTGGTTGCCTGTATGTTGAGTAGAACTTGTGGCTTCGCCTCGTGATCCAGCGGGTTGGCGATCCGTATGTTGCCGGTAGAGGGATCGATGCTGAAGTAGCCCTCGGGGTCGCCGGAGTAGATGGAATAGCGAATCACACCGCGGCTGCCTGTGAAGAAAGCGGTAAAAATTGATTTGTGGCCTCATTTAGAGCAATAATAAGCACATCCTGCAGCTAAATGACGACGCTATTCTCGCGCTCGCTTGTAAACGTAACAATAAAAGGCAACAATCAGCAAATTCGGCAAGAAAGGACCGCAAGATTTGAAAAGAAACTCATTGAGGAGTCAGCAGAAATCAAAGACGTTGCATCATTAAAATTCTCGACATAAAAAAGCCGCGAATTTCGTCGTTATACTCTTCCAATTTCGTTCTCATTTTTGTTCTCGTGTTTCTTCGAGAGCCAACACAAACAACAATAGAAGCTTCTTTTTTCGGGACCAAGGACTGCCCTGCAAGATTGACATAAAAGCAAAATAAATGCAGGAACTCCAGCAAGCTGCAACATAAGAATGACTTTTTGTTCAACCAGCGCTGAAGTTTGGCAGCCAAAATTTTGCATATTTGTATGCATGCGACGCAGATTATTGACGCTGATGAGTAAGGAGTTCCAAATTCTGCGGAAATTTTGGAGTAGCAAGAAATAAAAAAAATTAAGAAAAAAGGACAAACGAAAAAAGAAGTCAAAACTGAAGAAATGCAAAGACTTTTTAGTCGGAGAATCCTTTTTTGAGACTTCTTCTCCTGGGTTGCGGTGGAAGCTGAGACTTTGTTGTTGTCGTTGTTGTTGTTGTAGCTTTTATTGTTATAAGCATCTCAGCGTAAATCGTCTGCGCTGTCCATCAAATGTGCAGATACTTGTTTCCGACTCATTGAACTCATGAATGCCCGCTGAAGTGAACGATGAACGAACTTTTTTCTTCTTCTCTTTGTTAAATAAAAACAACAACAACTACAACAACAACAACAAAATGAAGGTAGAAAGTTTCCGAAGAAGAAGCATAAAAATTTGAAGCGATTTAGAATATTTGTCTCTTTTTTGAAGGAACTTCTTAATATTCTCTTTGACTCCAAAAAACTCTCTAGGAGTACCACGCTCTCGACGAACTGTAGTTGAGTTCGTTCCCGTTTAACTGCTCAAAATCCAAAAGAAGCAATTTTAATCAAATCAAGAAGTTTGCTAAAATAAACAAGTAAAAAGCGAATTTGCACAAATTGTCGAGTTCTGTTTTGATGGACTTTCCATCGCCTTAAATCCGAGTGGGAATCAGAGCGTCCAAAAATGTCCGCAATCATGCCATGACGTCTGCAATTTAATGCCGCAGTGAGATGAACACATCGTTAGTGCATATTTTCGACTTGCGAAGAGAACGAAATTTCGATTTAAATATGCAAATAAGTTGGTCGCCCTTCTGTTGGTCAATCTGAATTCGAGGAATAATCCGAAATTCAAATAAGAGAAAACCGTTGAATCGCCAGAAGAGACGAAGGGGTGAAAAAAATCCCCCCCACCCCCCAAAAAGAAATCCCTTTTCGATTAAGATTTCCTACTAAAGTTCGTTAAATTCTCCTCTCGTCCTCTCGTACTGAGATTTGCTTCTCAAATCTTTAGTTGTCTTCCTCGAAAATAAGTGTTTCACGTGTTTCAACACTCACCGGAGTCGCTGCTGGATGCCATGACTGCGCCCACCACCGTGCCACGCGGCACGTCCTCCTTCACGTAGTAGTTGTAGCGCGGCTTCTCGAAGATGGGCGGCCGCTGCGTGGAATCGATGACGCTGAGGAACACCACCGCGTCCACGGAGGAGCGCAGTCCACCCCCATCGGAGGCCGAGATGTTGAGCGCGTGTATGGGCTGCGTTCGCACCGACAGCATGATGGGCCGGTTGACGAAGATCTCGCCGCTGCTGCGATCGATGCGAAAGATGCCCGCCTCGTTGCCGGCCACGATGCGGTACGAAACGGCGCCGAAGCGGCCCGAGTCCGGGTCCGTGGCCACCACCGAGACGACGGGCGTCGCCGTGGCCGCCACGCCGGCCGACTCACGCAGCGAGACGTTGTATTCGCGCGGGTAGAAGACGGGACGGTTGTCGTTGACGTCGGTCAGCTGGATTTTCAGCATCGCTGTGGTACTCAAGCCACCTGCAAGGAGTGCAACGCATTAATTCTGAGTGCTTTTAAGAGAAATTAGTAGTGGAAATGGGCATCATTAATCCACAATAACGATTTCTTTCGCAAAACAAGCATTCATTGAATTTTTCCCAATTCTTTCCCTAGCTAAAACGTGGAGAGATTCGGAGTTCGCACGTCCACGATACTCACCTCGATCTGTTGCCAGCACCGGGAACTCGTACGAGCTGCGCCTCTCGTAGTCCAGCTCGCCCGATATGCAGATCTCGCCGCTGGCGGGGCGCACTTCGAACTGCGTCAGCTGCTTGATTCCCTCGCCCAGCGTGTAGTTGACCATCGCGTTCACGCCGCAATCTGGGTCGCTGGCGGACACCTGTTCGTGGCGGAGAGAGAGGGAGAGAGAGAGAGAGGGGGGAGAGAGAAGAAAACGTGTTAATAAAACTGCGAAGGTGATTTCGGACTGCTATCAAATTCTACGATCAAAATTGTAAAGTTCTACGTGTAGCTTTGAAATTGTGTGGATTTTTCCAACACATTTCGGTGTTGTTCGTCAGTTTTTGTTTAATTTTTTAAATGTTAAAAAGGCATCTGGAAAAAAATCTACAACGCACGATTGTTACTAACAACAACAACAACGATACAAACACACATAGCCAACAATCCACAATAATCGTTGCTCTGCGTTTTTTAATTTTTAAATTTTTTTTATTTTTTTATTTTTTTTTATTTTTTTATTTTTAATTTTTCTTTTTTTTTTGTAGCTGTAATAACACATTTTTGCCAGCTTAGTTGAGCAACTCAATTAAAATTCCTGGCAACGTTGAAGTTGGCGGTTAGATTTCGGTTTTCTGCTGGTGTTCTTGTAACTTCGATTGTCCTCCACACGCGTTGTTCCCACAAATTTATCGCCTAACATCGCTTACCACAAACTAATTCAATGGTTGTTTTTTCTAATTTTTTTTCCAATTTACTTGCTTGCAAATTTAATCAAAAAAAATCGCTTCAAAGTGTGTGTGTTTCTGTTGCAATGCCGGTATTTCCTCAACTCAAAATTGCATTTGATTTCAGCTCAGTTCTGGATTTCTTGTACATTTTTGGGCGTCTAAAAACAGCTTTGAGGGGCGGCCGGCAGCGTTATTGGCTCAGTTTTTCCTGCAGCTTGTAATTTACCGCATTTCAATTAAGTTGTTTGCTTAACGTAGCTAAATTAAATGCAATTTCGGGCGATTGTTTGTTCAGCCTTCTTTCTGCAGACCGGCGGAAATTGTAGAGAAAACAAGGAAAAAAATCTGCTATTAACTTGATATCGATTTTAACTCAGATTTTAATGAAATTTTTCGAATTTATTACGTTATTTCATTAAATAAATAAATAAGATTTCTTCGAACTCCATTCAGTTTTCTTTATTTTAGTTTTACTAAAAAGAGAAAAGAAAATAGAGATTCAGCAATCGTTAACAGGGAACGCAACCGATTTCCTTCCCGATTTCCGAGGCATGAAAAGACACGTAATTTCTGCACGCTTGGCAAGCGGCACAGAAAACCTGCTGGTCAGCCTACGCTGCCTCGATTGTGTTGCCTCGAAGGTAGCGTGGAGCCGCCGCATGCAAATGATGGGGCGCAACAAGCGAAAGCGTTGCAGCCACCAGCATGCATCCATCAATAGATCGGTAAAAAGTGAAAAGTTGCAAGCAGAGAGCGGGAAACAAGAGCGGTGAATAAAAACCAAACGTCGGCAAGCTCACCGAAAAATATCTTCGAATATTTAGTAGCTGTAAAAATCTGGTGTAATAGCGTGAAAAATTAGTTGTTGTTGCTCTCCACACGCGTGCAACTCACGCCTTCCATTTGAATTCCAAAATTCAGCGGTTTTTCTCTAATTTTGTCCAGTTTTTTGACAAGCGTTTTCCAGTTAAACGAATCTGAATTTAAATTGAAAGCGGTAAAACAATTTATAGCAGCTCACTACGCTGCACGCTGGCATTGAACTCGCATCACGGACGCCGCATTGTAAAATCTAATTTAATTTTTTCAATCAAAGAAACGCGCCTGCGTACGTCAAGTCGTTGGAATCGCATTTCGTTTCTTATTTTGTTTCTCGCCTTCTGCCGCAAAGCAGAGAAGAACATCGCGCTGGGGTTGCGCTGGTTGATGAGGAAAGAGAGGGTGAGAGGGTGAGAGGGGGACAGCTTTTCTCAGCACGCTGCGCCAAAGTTGATCTTGTTCACACCTTTCCGTTGATTAGTCACTGGATTTGATTTATTTTGACGCCTTATCAATTGGCTGGCAAAATTTATTGCATTCTTGCAGTGGTTGGCAAGAGAAGCGTTGTTGTTGTTGTTGTTGTTGAAGAGAAGTAGAAGAAACAGGCAACACCTCGAAACATCTTCGTGAGGAAGAAAGAGAACAGAAGAAGAGTCCAGAATCTCCTCGGGGGAAGAAAGAATCCCCACCACCGCTGAAGACGGAAAATTGTATGCAAGCGTGCGCGGCAACATCAGGCAGCCGCTTGGCGCACTTCAATTAAAATTATTGATCTTCCCCTCCAACCAACTTCAACTGCACCGAAAACTCGTCTAACAGTTTGTTGGGCTGCGTTCGTGAGCTGCTTTTGAATTTATTTCTCGCCTTGTTGTTGAATTTATTTCCTCGAGTTGCCTGAGCTACGCAAGGATTTCGTTGCTCTCCGCTTCGGATTTAAATGAGTGCTGCACACACGATAGCGTTGTCTGCGCGCAAGCGTATCCGTCGTGTGCTCGCAACTATTTATGGGACTCAAGGCTGCCGAAGAAGAGCTTCGCTTGGTTGGCTGGTTGGTTGGCTGGTTGGTTTGCCGGTTGGTTGGCTGGTTGGTTGGCTGGTTGGTTGGCTGGTTGGTTGGCTGGTTGGCTGGTTGCTTGGCTGGTTGGTTGGCTGGTTGGTTGGCTGGTTGGTTTGCCGGTTGGTTGGCTGGTTGGTTGGCTGGTTGGTTGGCTGGTTGGTTGGCTGGTTGGCTGGTTGCTTGGCTGGTTGGTTGGCTGGTTGGTTGGCTGGTTGGTTTGCCGGTTGGTTGGCTGGTTAATTGGCTGGTTGGCTGGTTGGCTGGTTGGTTGGTTGGTTGGTTGGTTGGTTGGTTGGGTAGTTGGTTCGTTGGCTGTTTGGCCGGTTGGTTGGCTGGTTGGTTGGCTGGTTGGTTGGCTCGTTGGTTTGCCGGTTGGTTGGCTGGTTGGTTGGTTGGTTGGTTCGTTGGCTGGTTGTTTCGTTGGTTTGTTGGATGGTTGGTCGGTTGGTCGATTGGTGGCGTAGAGATGTTTCGATTTATCTCTAATTTCGATATTTGATTTATGTCGAGTGTGTGGGTAACGATAAAGCTAATCAGCCAGCTCGTCAGCCAGCCAGTTAGCCATTCAGCTATTCAGCTCAAGCACGATAATCAAAGAAAACTGGATTTAAAATAACAAATCCTAGAGGAAGGGGAACGCGGTGGGGTGAAGGGGCAGAAAGGGTGGACGGAGAAGGGGTAACGATAAAGTCAATCAGTCAGCTTATAATTCATTCAGTTCAGCTATTCAGCACAAATTCAGCTACTCAGCTAAAGCGCGAGAATCAAAGACAACTCGGTTAAAATTGCAGGAGCGTGTGAAGGGGAAGAGGGGAAGTGTGAACAGTGGATGAAGGGGTAGAGGGGGAACAGAAGGAAGAGGAAACCGGAGGAGGGGCAAGGTACCCCGACTTCTATTCTCATTAACTCTCTTAATTGCTTTCATACTCGTACTACGAATGCTTTTATTTATCTGATTCCTCCGGTGCAGAGTAATTAAAATAATAGCTGCTGGAGGGGGAGGGGGGAAGCAGCGCGAAACTACGCTGGAAATTAGAGGCCGCACGAGGAATTTGCATGGAATGCATTTGCAATTATAGCGCAATAAAAGTAAAATAAAGCAATCAAGCGCCTCTAATGAACACATAATAATTCTCAACAGACATCCGTGTCGAACTGCAGGCAGTCGGCAGGCCGGCTCGCCGAAAGAAGCTGCATGCGGCCGCCGCCGTCGCCGTCGCCGCTTTTCAAAGACGCGTCCACAACCGCACGGCCAGCGAGGCCGAACCCTGAACGCCGAACTCCGAACGCCGAACGCCGAACGAGGCAAGCGTGCGCAGCCATGTGTTCGCTCACACACACACGAATTACGGTTCATACAAAATCCGTTCGTTTGCCGCTCTCGTTGCCGCTTGCATAAAACTGAAAATTGCTTTAATGTATGCGGCAAATTATGAAGGATCCACACACACACAGAAACACACACACACACACATATAGACGCATGCATGCGCACTCATTTCGCGGCTTAACAAATGAACACGTCAAAAACGCAATTTGGCTTAAAATCAGCGAAATACGAGGAACTCAGCAACTCGAAAGCGAAACGCGGCTCGTTGCCGTTGCCGTTGCCGTTGATCGCCTCGAACGGCGATGGCGATGATCAGCCGCGTGAGGTCACCAGCGGCGGCGATGGTGAGCGAAGCGTTGTTGTTGTTGCTGTTCCTCTTGGTGGTGGTGGTGGTGTTGTTACTGTCCACCATCAATGTGAAGAATTCGTGAAGTCGTTTCGCCAAGAAGACGCCATCAAAGAAATGAGTTAATTTTTCTCCACAATCGCTCGAGTTGTCCTTCGTGTTCGCGACCCCCTCCGTCAGTCAAAACGCGCACCCACTCGGAAGGCGGTGCTGAGAACCGTTAAAGTCACATTAGTCACGAGCAGCAACAGTAAATTGCGCTCTCCGCTCCAGCGCTCCGCAGAAGTCTGCGCGAGAGCGCATCCGACATTTCTTGCACTGCGCATTTATAAATCAATTTAATGAGTTCTGCGCGCGGCTGCCAAACTCCCCGTCTTTCCGTCCCCCCCCCCTCCCGCCCGCCGGGTTGTCTCTCCTCCTCTCCGCTCTCCCGGAAAACTCGGCCAAACTGCGTTTCAAAGACGCGTTCAACGCACCTTTCGGCGATTTCGAGTTCGTTTCTGCGGCCGCATTTCGCTCCTGCGATTTCGTCCCTTGAGTCGCGCTAGTTAATCCAATTAAAATAAATCATTTTTTACTCGCTCGCGCGCCTCTTCTTCTGCTTCGCCAGCTTGCAAATCTTATCAGCTTATTTGTTGTACAGCTTTGTTGCTGCAGTAAAAGCGGCAGCAGCAGCAACGGCAGCGGCCGTCATTAAAAATGCAATTTACGCGCCTCGCAATTTTCGGTAGTTTTTCGTGCTGCCTTCATTTTCTGCAGAACGACTTTACGCAGATTTCAGCGTGAGTTCGAACAAAAGGCTTCCGCTTGTAGTGCAGCTCTTAAATTTATTCAATTAAACTACAATAAAGTAAAAGAAAAAAAAATAAAATTCAATTTTTATAATTTTCAATGATTTCTTCAATCATTTGGTTGTGCAATCTTTTGATTGTTGATCGGTTTGAGGACGGAAGTCGCCCCCCAAAAAAAAATCAATAAATGCTTCAAAACATGCTTCGCGTTTATTTATTTTGTTTCTCTTCATTTTTGGATTTCTCGTCTCAGCGACTGAGAGATCGACTGAGCGACTGCGTCTGCTCGCCGTGCTGCTGCTGCTCTGCCAGCAGGTTGTCGGCTTCGCTTACTTTGTTGCCGCGCACAGCGAAGAAATGAAGCGAACATTTCTTGCGTTGAGCGTTAAGTTGTTAATCTGCGTCGTAAAGTGTTGCCTTCTTGTTTTTATTTCTGTTTATTTGCCGCTTTTAATGTATTTTTAATATTTCGGTTGCTATAAATCATCTGGCGTGCAGAGCGCTGCGCACTCCGGCAGATACGCTGAGAGGCGCTGAGCGAAGAGATCTTTCGGTTGAGAGAAAAATGCCAACTTTGGTTTGTTTTTTAATTTACTTACTTTGTTGCAAACGTTTTGGTCGCGTTGCAAATTCAATGCACGTTGAAAAAATTCTCAAAAACTATTTTCTTCAAATAAATGCATTTTTTTTACTTTAATAAATGATTTCTAATATTTTTTAGTTATTAATTTGAATTGAATTTATTTCGCTCTGTAATTCTGAGAGCATGGCAGGAAGTTCGTTTCTTAAGTCTTTCAGGTTCATACTCAGCTTTTCGTGCAATGCTGCCAAGTTCGTGTTTTAAGTACTTCGTTTACAAACTTCGTTTTTCGTGCAATGCTGCCAAGTGTATGCGCGAAAAAGTATCACAAATTTCGTGGGAAAACAGCAACAAAAACAAAGAAACCCACCTACACCACAAACAAATCTGCATTTCAGTTGGCAAAGTGTGAAGTTTGTCGAGCAAACACTTCATTTCACCAAAGCCGACTCTCAGTAACCTTTCACGGCGCTTTGCAGTCACCCACCCCGCCCTCCCCACCATCACCGGCACCACACGACCCTCTTAATGCTCCGCTCCCAGCATATTTAAAGGTATAAAAGTGGCAAACACACTCGCGGCTACTTATTAAGCGTCACTTTAAATGCTGCCAAATGCTGTTGTCGCTCGCAGAGATTCAGAGACAAAGACGAAGACAGAGCCAACATCGGCCGACAGACGGATCCGAAGACTTCGCCGCATGTAAGCAAAAACAATGTGGGCAAAGGGTCGTCGTGTCGTCGTCGTCGTCGTCGTCGTCGCCGTCGTCGTCGTCATCGTCGTCGTCGTCGTCGCCGCCGCGGCTGCCGTCAGCGCGGCAGCTGATCAACTCACGACTTCGATTTTTTCCTTTGCATTTCGAGTGGGCGATCAGAGTGAATTTTACATTTAAATGTTGTTGACAGATAAAATTGCCAGTCGATGATGTTGATGACGATGGCGATGACGTTGTTGCTGTTTTCCGTTGCTGTTTGCTGCTGCTGCTGCTGCTGCTGTTGCTGATGTTGTCGCGGTTCTGCTGATGTTGTCGCGGTTTTTCTGGTCTGGTTGAGGTGGCGGTTGGTGACAGTTTTTTGTTGATTTTTTGTTCTCTTTTTTACGCTTAATGAATGCAAGAAAAGATTTTAATTTTTGCAGCAGTCCTGCATTGAATCGATCGACTGTCGACAGTTGATGTCGATGTTGCTGTCGATGTTGGTGTTGTTGGTGTTGCTGTTGCAGCTGTTGATTCCCGCTTAGCGGACAAAAAGCGTAATTAGCGCAAATAAATGTGGGGAGCGGACAAGACGTTCCTTCGTCCGTCGCATCCGCGATTCGTTCGCGTTCGATTTTGTGTCGCGACTTTAAGTGAAAATAATGACCACGTTTAATTGCTGCATTTAACTTGCGATAAAATGCTGCGGTGACGCTGAGGTGACGCTGTGGTGACGCGTGGTGACGCTGTGGTGACGCTGAGGTGACGCTGAGGTGACGCTGAGGTGACGCGTTGCTTTGTTTCGCAAGAGTTTCATTATAAGTTGTCGTGGGCTGCTGTGTGTCTTTAATTTGCTGATAACCTGGCGACAGACTGCTTGTTTTCTGTTGGAATCTTTGATTTCTTTGATTCGAATTGAAATGCTATTTTCGAAATAGAAAACACAAGACTCACCAGTCACAGAGGCCACCAACAGCAGCTCAAAAACGAACCCCTTCCACCCGAAAACAAGCGAATCATTAATTTGCATTGATAGAGATCGCAACATAAACAAAACTTTAGCAATTAAAAAAAAAAATTTTAAAAAAAAAAAATTTCAAAAAAAAAAAAATTTAAAAAAAAATAAAAAAAACCCATGCAGCAGTAGCAACATTTGTTGCATGTTTGCATAAATTAACACTAAATGTCAAAATGAACTTTCGGCCAAAGCTGCGGCGGATTTCCATGCAGCGGCTACCGATTTGTTGTGCACTTCGTAGCTGCCACGGTGAAGCTGCCACGCTGCAGTCGTGTGGTGGCGGCAACGTGTGCAGCAGGGTGTCATGACGTGACTTGGGAGGACCTTTCATGCCACCACCACCACCACCGCCACCGCCACCGCCACCGCCACCGCCACCGCCACCGTTCACCAGCATCGTTCAGTTGAGAAAACAATTCAAATATACGAAAATCGTTATTTCGCGGACGGCTTGCGTTCGAATTTAACAAGCGTTTTGCATACAGATTTCAAATATAAAATTCAACGGCTCTCTCGAAATTAATTCAAACCCTTAAAATTGCAGAAATTGTTGATGTATAACTGAAAAAAAAAATAAAAAAAAATTTAATCACACCGCACAACGCCGAAAGTATTTTCAGCGTTCAATGCAATTGATTTGCATGCAATTTGATGGCGGAATGAGATCGGCAAAAAACTTGCATGCATGCGCGTGTCTTTCTTACGAAAAGTTGAATGGCCAAAAATTCCAAATTTCAATGTGGCAACGAAACGTGCAGCAAAATAATTCGGCGTAACTGCAAATGCAGCGCAAACATTGAGTTTCATTTCCAAAAAGGTAATTTTGCAAAGAATGCATTAACAATATTTTGGTGGGGAAATAACTCGCTGCAAAACAACAACAACTGCGATGAAATTGAAGCTGCTGGTCCGCGATATCAATGGAAAATTGGTAGGAATTTTATTTTTAATTAAAAATTAAAGACTGATAATTAAAACAGTGCGATAATGTTGAATTTTTTGAGAACAATTACTGCAATTTATTGCAAACGCAAAGTTTTAAAAATCTCACAACAAATGAAATTTCTTCACCTCTCTGAAAAAAAGACTCAAGAAACGAACTTGCAATCGTTTAAGAAAAGACTTAAGAAACAAACTAACAATCGTTGAAGAAACCTGCGAGAGCTTGCGTACGCCATTTTGTAAAGTTAGAGAAGAGAAAATTTGAACGCATTTTTTTTAGAGAAGAGAAAATTTGAACGCATTTTATTTGCCATGATAATGTAATTTTCGGCGATAAATCAGACTCAAAACTCACAAACTCATTCAACTCACAAACTCATTCAACTCACATTCAACTAATCGCTGATATTAAATGGCGCGAATTAACAATAAATCAGAAGTGAGTGCTGAACTCTCTCGGTTCTTCGAGAACAAGCAAGACGCAGCTGTCGCATTTTATCGCGGAAGGTGGTTGCTTGTCCACTTATCACGCGCCACCATAAACACGCGGGAACCACGAGACGCACACGCAGCTCGGTGCGGTGGCGCTCACGGCGCTCACGGCGACACCTTCTGTCTGCCGCGGGCAGCACCGCGGACAGCATAAAGCGGACGTCTAATGCAGCCCAACAACTGCTTCATTACCGCGCGACAGCTGAGGTGCACAGCGTCGCCAGTGCGAGC